>CM033476.1:159919078-160472094 GCA_019447015.1 Hymenochirus boettgeri
CCATAACTTAGTGCAATAAAGCCCAATTCTAGCTCAACCTTTTCACCTTCTCTTTAACCCTACCTAGTATATTTAGTATAAAGTATATATAGTTCTAAATATTTTTAGTTTTAAAAACTTATCCAGCCCCACTTTTAAAGCTATTCAATGATATCCATTACCACACCTGCTGGAAGGCACAGTTTCACCGTTCTCACTGTAAAGAAAAAATTTCCTAACCTGAAGATGAAACTTATTTCTTCTAATCTTAAAGGATATCCATGAGTCCTAAAAAGATGTCTTTTCTTTCCCAAAATTCAGGGAACAAAACTGTTATGCTAAATATTCTAAAATGATAATTTAAAAATATTTAAAATTGCTAAGAAATTTGAGATTTTTTCCAGTTGGCTGCCATTCACAGCCGCTTAAAATGGGATATAAGTCACGCAAAATGATTCACTGCTGGTGTGTGGACTTTAACCCCTGCTGCAGCAGCTACATGAGTATTGCGTTGAGGCAGGACTTCCGGTCAGGGATCAGCTGAACTAAAAGTAAGTATATCTCAGCGTGTGAGCATTGGATTAATATAAGGTTTAAACGCAACTAAGCATTTTTGGTTTTTAGAATGTGTCCTTAAAGAAAGATAACCTCAAAATTCACTAAATTCCCTTTACATGTGAGACATTTTTAGAAACTAATAATAGAAGGCTTAAGGAGTGGGTAAGTTTTGATCAAAACGCAGATACCCAAACACAGATGTCATAAAATTTGGAGTTTTTTTTCTCATGTTTCCTTTTTTCCCTAAAAAAAAAGCAACAAAATCAAAGGTTAAAGGAGAACAAAGTCCCAGACAACATTGTCTCAATAGATAGAGCACATTCACAAAACACAAACAAGCGTGTGTATTTTGCAGGAAACTGCAGTCTTGCTTCCTGGAAGCTGACAGCCAATCATGTTACAGCTCAGAGATCCCTCCCTCTGACACAGAACACAGATATCAGTGCAGTTTGTAAACACATTACAAATGCCCTGTCCCTAACAAAATAAATTCCTTTGCTTTGATACAAAAAAGAAAGTAATCTTTGCAGTGTATGTCTTTGCTAGCATGGATGAATAACCATGTCAGCAAAAAAATAAAAGTAAGTATGGGGAATCGAACCAGCCACCGTCTATACTGTGTCTTTCTAAAAAGAAATTTTCTACCCTCTATGCCAAAGGGCTAATAAGTAATGGACTAGTACATGTAAAGTCTTTATCTTTTGCCAGACACATAATAAAAACAAAAAAAGGGAACATGGGGAATCAAACCTGTGTCCCAATAGTCTGATTTTTTTCCTAACTCAGCACTTTAGCAGAACACACCACAGGCGAACTCTCAATCAAGTAAATGCAAGTAAAATCAGTTCACTATTTTGTATTGCTACTGGAAGACTGCCAGCAATTCACGATAGTTGGTACATAAATAACAGGCGCTATATATAAAGTTGTACATATGTAGAAACTTAATATTTTTCTAGAAAACATGGAAACAAACAAAAAAGCACTAAACTCAGACAGTAGACTATGTATATTGTTCATAAGTAAACTAGGGGATTTGAACTGTGACTCTTGGTCTGTTTGTTCCTAAACACACAGCATTACATGGTGCCCACCAGCAACTCAGCTGTTGACACAGGTACATTAGAAACTTAATCTTTTGCTAGAAAGAGATGCTAGAAACTCTGCACATAGAGACAGTGAATCCTGGGGTCAGGGGGCGTGGCTCTTTGAAGCCAACATGGGCTATGAGTTGTACTGGCAACAACATGGAGGCCTCCTTTATTACAGAATCTATTACTTATATCTACTAAATGCAAATAACTAGAGAAAAATCTTTCAACGTGTAGGTATTCTGGGGAGAAAAATGTTCACATTAGGATCTGAAAAAACGAAGTTTAGTTCTCCTTTAGCAAAAAGTTTGATACAAATACAAATGTTAAAACCTAAACTCTCCAGAATAAAACAGTATGCCATATGTGTGGGTGTACTTGGCCACCTCATGGCCACCAATTAACTCCAAATAGAATAACAGTTTTATTCTTTCAAATATACATGCAGATTTCTGGCTGCAGTTCTCCAAGTTTTAAAAATAGAAATCTTACCTAAACTCACTTGACAATTAAAAAAAAAAAAGCCCCTCTAAAATGTCATTATCCTAGATCTTCTGAATCGAACAGTATGCCATATAAGTGTACACAGACACACATTTCAAGATGCAGTTCTCCATGGAACTCAATAATTTCAAAAGATATGTTAAAATATGTAAAGAAAAAGTAGATTCAAAATTAGCAATCTTACCTAAACCCACTTAACAAGTAAAAAAACACACTAATTTTAATTCTCTCACATGTCCTAAAGCAACCGAATGCCATATGCATGGGGGTATAGAGACGTGGCCTCCAACTAACTCCAAATGGCAACTTCAAGAGAAAGAAATCTGTAATATGAACAGGTTCCACTTTTTTTTTTAATTGAAAACAGCCCCAAACTTGGAAGAACCAATAGATTTTTAGAATTACACACCTTCAGCTATCTGTGGGCATGTACAGATACATAGCCACCAACTAATCCCAAAGGGAACCAAATCATAATTTCAATTACAGAAAACATTTAACCTGCTAATTGTTTGAATATCTTTAAATTTGTGTTTTTTTCGAGGGCTACCGAAAATAACCTTGAAATTTTGATAACCCTCGAAAAAAACCTTGAAAAAAATTAGTTTACGATCGTATATTCGAGGGTTATTGAACGTTCGAGGTAATTTGCAAGGTTAACCGAAAATAACCTTGTACATTCTGTAACCCGCCGAATTCCCCAAGACTGTCAGTAAAGTCGGCGCTGGAGCGGGTCTGCGGGTAAGTGTCTACTACTCTCCTGTAGGATTTACTGAAGAACGGGAGGTAAGAGAGAGTGCATTTACCTCTTGTTCTTCAGTAAATCAGATAGAAACCAAGAAAAAAAACAATATGAAAAGCTCGTACACTTTTAAAATATGTAACTTCACACCAGAGCCTCTTCTGCTACATTTCTTCCCTTTATTTTTCCAGCATAACATTTGTATGGCTGGCATTCCTCCCAGACATAAATAATAATTGTACATAAGAAAGAGGAACACAACAGAGATAATAAAAACCAGCCATAAAACTAGTGGCTCCACAGACTGCGGTAGAATTCCACAGAACCCAAGATCCACTTTAAATTCAATTGAATCAGATTTTTCAAATTTTTTATGCTGAAATTCAACATTGTTTTTCAGCTTTCTGACACCAATTTTCATGTTTTCAAAACTGAAATTTCAGCTTTTTAAAGTTCTAGCCGTCAAAAGTTCTGCTGCATCTGTGAAATTCAGAACCAGGTTTTGTTTCCAAAATGAAACTCATCACTAGCACCTTGAAATTGAGAAAAAGAAAGATTTATAGTGTAGAATGCTGCTACACTAGTCCATGTGAAGTATTCCTATGTATTGATTCCAAATGCACCGAGCAGCATAACTTTTTATTTTTATATGTATAAATACATTATATATATATATATATATATATATATATATATATATATATATACTCCATACAAAGATGAGCACTTGTGGGTCTTACAATATAACATTTATTGTTACATCATTATTGTTGATGTAACAATAAATGTGTATATGTGAAGACCCACGAGTGCTCTAATCTTGGGACGGAGTGTATGTATCCTATAGAGGCACGGGCTTGAGAAAGTTAAATGTGAGTGCGGGACCCAGCAGATATATATATATATATATATATATATTATATATATTATGATTATATATATATTCAGATATTTTATTTTATTTTTAAGGAGACTCTTATGTTTAATTCTGCACTTCTGCGAAAGATTCAATGTCAATTTGCAGTAACAACATTCATTCCACCAAATAAAGTGAAAAAATGATTTCACACTTTACTTCTAATTGTTATTATACTAATTACGTATATACCACCTCTTTGTGTATATTAGGGCATTGATATTATGCTAATTACGTATATACCACCTCTGTGTATATTAGGGCATTGTCATTATGCTTATTACGTATATACCACCTCTTTCTGTATATTAGGGTATTGTTATTATGCTAATTATGTATATACCACCTCTTTCTGTATATTAGGGCATTGTTGTGCTAATTACGTATATACCACCTCTTTCTGTATATTAGGGTATTGTTATTATGCTAATTACGTATATACCACCTCTTTGTGTATATTAGGGTGTTGTTAATATTACTAATTACGTATATACCACCTCTTTGTGTATATAAGTGCATTTCACTGTCACTAAACTTGTTAAGTGGTGCCTCACCCTCTACCCTCCCCTCCTCCATCTTCTACTGTGCCGCGGGACTCTGTGCTCAAGTGCCGTTATGTGTGTGACTTACCCATTTACAAATAGGAGGACTTTTGTACATTACATTGGGACTTAACACAGCCAGCAGCTAACTGCAGGATTGGGTTTATCTGCACAGAAAGAGCACAGAGAAACAGATAATGCTTATTACATTTCCCTTATCTTAAAGGACAATTATACTCACCTTCCCTCCGCTCCAGATCTTCCATTGAGATTTTCACATTTTTTTGAGAATGCGTGAAGATGCAAGCAAAACGGATTTCAGTGAGTTCGGCCATCTCTAGCTAATAGATATATGACTACTACTTTAAAGGGGATGGCCACCCCAAAAACTCCTTCCTTCCGCGGCGCGTTCTCGTGACGTCAGCCGCGTCTGTGATTGGCGTTTGGGTCTGGGCAGGCTTCCTCTATCAAACCCAAAAGGATTAAATGCTAGGATGCAGAGGAATCAAGGATGGATCAGATGGTGGGAGGGGGGGGGTTGAGCACCAAGGAAGGCAAAATGCACGTATTTTGATGGGGGATGGCTTGTTTTAAAGAATAATGTGGACAATAACATAAAATTTTAGTTGGGGGTGGGACATGCCCTTTAATTTGGGGCATATTAATAAAAAGGGCACTCTATTTTCTCTATTTCGCTAACACCGTACTTCACAATGGCAAAACACGTTAATATTGGCATATTTATAAACAGATCTTTTTTTGCCATGAAGATGTTTGCCGTGGTGATATGCAGCAATTGCCGTATTTATTACATTAAGTCCAGTATCACGGTGAAATAAAGCAATAGCACCAGACCTGGGCTGTAACTGAGAATCAGGCAATAATGAAGGGGAAATAATATGTCGAAATAAGACCCCCATTCAAATTTAATATGACATCAGAAAATCACAGATTAAAATACTGTTAATGAGCAAAAACCAGTCTAACCCCCCCCCGGACCCATATTTGTATTGGGAAACATTATAATATACAGATACCTTTCATGGGCCTTTTTCCAGGCTATAAAAATCGGCACTTTCATTCATTTTTGCCACCCCAGACACAATTTTGAAATCCATAACTTAGTGCAATAAAGCCCAATTCTAGCTCAACCTTTTCACCTTCTCTTTAACCCTACCTAGTATATTTAGTATATTTAGTATAAAGTATATATAGTTCTAAATATTCTTTAGTTTTAAAAACTTATCCAGCCCACTTTTAAAGCTATTCAATGAATATTCCATTACCACACCTGCTGGAAGACACAGTTTCACCGTTCTCACTGTAAAGAAAAATTTCCTAACCTGAAGATGAAACTTATTTTCTTCTAATCTTAAAGGATATCCATGAGTCCTAAAAAGATGTCTTTTCTTTCCCAAAATTCAGGGAACAAAACTGTTATGCTAAATATTCTAAAATGATAATTTTAAAATTATTTTAAAATTGCTAAGAAATTTGAGATTTTTTTCCAGTTGACTGCCATCCACAGCCGCTTAAAATGGGATAAAGTCACGCAAAATGATTCACTGCTGGTTAGTGTGACTTTAACCCCTTGCTTGCAGCAGCTACATGAGTATTGCGTTGAGGCAGGACTTCCGGTCAGGGATCAGCTGAACTAAAAGTAAGTATATCTCAGCGTGTGAGCATTGGATTAATATAAGGTTTAAACGCAACTAAGCATTTTTGGTTTTTAGAATGTGTCCTTTAAAGAAAGATAACCTCAAAATTCACTAAAATTCCCTTTACATGTGAGACATTTTTAGAAACTACATAATAGAAGGCTTTAAGGAGTGGGGTAAGTTTTGATCAAAACGCAGATACCCAAACACAGATGTTCATAAAATTTGGAGTTTTTTTTCTCATGTTTCCTTTTTTCCCCCTAAAAAAAAAAGCAACAAAATCAAAGGTTAAAGGAGAACTAAAGTCCCAAGACAACATTGTCTCAATAGATAGAGCACATTCACAAACACACAACAAGCTGTGTCTCATTTTGCAGGAAACTGCAGTCTTGCTTCCTGGAAGCTGACAGCCAATCATGTTACAGCTCAGAGATCCCTCCCTCTGACACAGAACACAGATATCAGTGCAGTTTTTTTGTAAACACATTACAAATGCCCCTGTCCCTAACAATAATAAATTCCTTTGCTTTTGATACAAAAAAGAAAAGTAATCTTTGCAGTGTATGTCTTTGCTAGCATGGATGAAAGAAACCGAACGTTTAACATTTCAGCAAAAAATAAAAGTAAGTATGGGGAATCGAACCAGCAACCGTCTATACTGTGTCTTTCTAAAAAGAAATCTTTCTACCTCTATGCCACAAGGGCTAATAAGTAATGGACTAGTACATGTAAAGTCTTTATCTTTTGCCAGACACATAATAAAAACAAAAAAAGGGAACATGGGGAATCAAACCTGTGTCCCAATAGTCTGATTTTTGCACTAACGCAGCCTTTGCAGACACACCACAGGCGAACTCTCAATCAAGTAAATACAAGTAAAATCAGTTCACTATTTTGTATTGCTACTGGAAGACTGCCAGCAATTCACGATAGTTGGTACATAAATAACAGAGCTGCTATATATAAAGTTTGTACATATGTAGAAACTTAATATTTTTCTAGAAACATGGAAACAACACAAAAAAGCACTAACTCAGACAGTAGACTATGTTATATTGTTCATAAGTAAACTAGGGGATTTGAACTGTGACTTCTTGGTCTGTTTGTTCCTAAACACACGCATTTACATGGTGCGCACCACCAGCAACTCAGCTGTGAGCACAGGTACATTTAGAAACTAATCTGCTAAAAGAGATGCTAGAAAACTCTGCACATAGAGACAGTGAATCCTGGGGTCAGGGGGCGTGGCTCTTTGAAGCCAACATGGGCTATGAGTTGTACTGGCAACAACATGGAGGCCTCCTTATTACAGAATCTATTACTTATATCTACTATGCAAATAACTAGAGAAAAATCTTTCAACGTTAGGTATTCTGGGGAGAAAAATGTTCACATTAGGATCTGAAAAAACGAAGTTTAGTTCTCCTTTAATTTTTACAAAAAGGGTAGCAAAAAGTTTGATACAAATACAAATGTTAAAACCTAAACTCTCCAGAATAAAACAGTATGCCATATGTGTGGGTGTACTTGGCCACCTCATGGCCACCAATTAACTCCAAATAGAATAACAGTTTCATTCTTTCAAATATACATGCAGATTTCTGGCTGCAGTTCTCCAAGTTTTAAAAATAGAAATCTTACCATCCATGACAATTAAAAAAAAAAAAGCCCCTCTAAAATGTCATTATCCTAGATCTTCTGAATCGAACAGTATGCCATATAAGTGTACACAGACACACATTTCAAGATGCAGTTCTCCATGGAACTCAATAATTTCAAAAGATATGTTAAAATATGTAAAGAAAAAGTAGATTCAAAATTAGCAATCTTACCTAAACCCACTTAACAAGTAAAAAAACACACTAATTTTAATTCTCTCACATGTCCTAAAGCAACCGAATGCCATATGCATGGGTGTATAGAGACGTGGCCTCCAACTAACTCCAAATGCAACTTCAAGAGAAAAGAAATGCACTGTAATATGAACAGGTTCCACTTTTTTTTTTAATGAAACAGCCCCAAACTTGGAAGAACCAATAGATTTTTAGAATTTACACACCTTCAGCTATCTGTGGGCATGTACAGATACATAGCCACCAACTAATCCCAAAGGGAACCAAATCATAATTTCAATTACAGAAAACATTTAACCTGCTTAATTGTTTGAATATCTTTAAATTTGTGTTTTTTTCGAGGGCTACCGAAAATAACCTTGACATTTTGATAACTCTCGAAAAAAACCTTGAAAAAAATTAGTTTACGATCGTATATTCGAGGGTTATTGAACGTTCGAGGTAATTTGCAAGGTTAACCGAAAATAACCTTGTACATTCTGTAACCCGCCGAATTCCCCAAGACTGTCAGTGAAGTCGGCGCTGGAGCGGGTCCGCGGGTAAGTGTCTACTACTCTCCTGTAGGATTTACTGAAGAACGGGAGGTAAGAGAGAGTGCATTTACCTCCTGTTCTTCAGTAAATCAGATAGAAACCAAGAAAAAAACAATATGAAAAGCTCGTACACTTTTAAAATATGTAACTTCACACCAGAGCCTCTTCTGCTACATTTCTTCCCTTTATTTTTCCAGCATAACATTTGTATGGCTGGCATTCCTCCCAGACATAAAATAATGTTGTACATAAGAAAGAGGAACACAACAGAGATAATAAAAACCAGCCATAAAACTAGTGGCTCCACAGACTGCGGTAGAATTCCACAGAACCCAAGATCCACTTTAAATTCAATTGAATCAGATTTTTCAAATTTTTTATGCTGAAATTCAACATTGTTTTTCAGCTTTCTGACACCAATTTTCATGTTTTCAAAACTGAAATTTCAGCTTTTTAAAAAAAAAAAATTGATCAAAGTTCTAGCCGTCAAAAGTTCTGCTGCATCTGTGAAATTCAGAAACTCCTCAAGAACCAGGTTTTGTTTCCAAAATGAAACTCATCACTAGCACCTTGAAATTGAGAAAAAAGAAGATTTATAGTGTAGAATGCTGCTACACAGTCCATGTGAAGTATTTCCTAGTATTGATTCAAATGCACCAGCAGCATAACTTTTATTTTTATATGTATAATACTTATATTATATTATATTATAATAAAATATATAATATAATATATATTATACTCCATACAAAGATTAGAGCACTTGTGGGTCTTCACATAAAACATTTATTGTTACACATTATTGTTGATGTAACAATAAATGTTTATATGTGAGACCCACGAGTGCTCTAATCTTGGACGGAGTGTATGTATCCATAGAGGCACCGGGCGTTGAGAAAGTTATGTAGTGCGGGACCCCCGGCAAGAATTATATATATATATATATATATATATATATATATGTATACATATATTCAGATATTCTATTTTTATTTTTTAAGGATGCTCTTATGTTTAATTCTGCACTTCTGCGCAAAGATTCTAAATGTCAATTTGCAGTAACAACATTCATTCCCACCAAATAAAGTGAAAAAATGATTTCACACTTTACTTCTATCAAGCTCTAATTACATGAGAAACTACGTATACATTTTTAGCAACTAAAATACCTTGGCATTGAATAGAAAACTCAACACCGTGGCAAGTTATCAAAATATCAGATAGAAAGCAAATGTTTTATAATCATTTAACTAGATATTGTGTGGAATTCAGCTTATTAGGCCACTTGTGGAATAGAAAAAAATCCTTCAAAGGCAACTTGACCTTAAAATTATTTTTTTTATGTTAACACAGAAGATATTTTATCATATTTATTCTTTAACTAAAGTTGAAGACTTTGGAAAAATGTTTTTTTCAGGCACCCTTTTCGGGTGCATTGCGATTGCGATTTGCAGTCCGCATTTTAAATCGCAATCGCATGCATTTTTCAATAGTTAATGGAAAAAACGCATGCGCAAACGCAACGAAATCACAAATGTAATCGCATGTCATTGCGTCTGCAATTGTGTTTGCGTTGCAGTGTGGCCGTGCCCTAAGTGTTGAGATCCAATACTAGTATATATATGCATTTTTTAGTTAAAAAGACCAATTTCTTATAGTGGTCAAAATACCGTTGCCATATTTTTTTTTTTTACCTATGCCCCTCCAGAGCCTAGCTTTGTGCCTTGAAAGTTGTTGACATATTGATACTGGTTTGCTGAATGTTAAGCTCCGCCCCTCAGATTTCCTCTGCTTTCTCCTGCTTGAGCCTCAAACGGTAATGCTTGTGAGTTCCGTGCACATGCTCACAGGCATTACTGTTTGAGGCTCAAGCAGGAGAGTGCACGGAACTAACAGGCATTACTGTTTGAGGCTCAAGCAGGAGAAAGCAGAGGAAATCTCAGAGGAGTGGAGCTTAGCATTCAGCAAACCAGTAACAAGATGTCAGCAACTTTCAAGGTACAAAGGTAGGCCCTGGAGGGGTATAGGTAAAAAAAAAATTGGCTACAGTATTTTTAAAGCTGCAGCTTCCAAATGATCATAACTTGATTTTACAGTGCACTTATCCTTTAAGTTGTCTTAATACCTCCATGCAGTATGTATCTCTGTTCATTACCACTGCAGATCCTCCCTTGTTGTTTCCTTAATGAGTATATGTGGGTAATCTCTAAGTGTCTGAAGTGTCTCCTGTTCCCTTTTAGACAGATTTTTACATTTATTAATGGGTCTTTCCCCCCATATTTTCTTAAACTCACTGGCAACCACTTTCTCAAACACATTTAATGAAATATTTTGTTTGTTAGTCAGAATTTTTGGAAGTATTTAATGACTCTGTTCCTTTAAAGGCATTTTCTCCATTTTTATGCTAAGTGGAGGGCTTTTGCGCCTTCTGGCCAAGCTCTCCTTAAGCTATATAGCTGCCTTGTCTTCTTATAATGTATAATAGATGGTGCATTATTCACTATATAATAATCATTTTAAAAAATAGTACAAGTTAACTTGAAGCAGGATATTATTTGGCACTCGTCAGGTAGCCATTAATCTATGGATATCACTGACAATAGTCCTAGATTCTGTGGGAATGTCCAGGATTTAAAAATCTGTCTCTCTCTCTCTCTCTCTCTGCATCCTGCAGGATGTCCCATGGTCTGCGGGAGATGAAAACCTCTCTCCATGATCATTGGCTGCTTTATCACAAGTATACATATAGAAAATGAGCATAAAGGAAATAGAAATTTAAGTTATTCCTAGTTAGGCCACTGAAATGGAGAAGGATGTGGACATGACTACAATTTCAGTAGTGTGAATATTGTGCTACTGCCAGTAAAAAAATCCTTTTTGGAACAACCCCCCCCCCCTTGGAATTCCTGAGCTTGCCCAGAACTTTATATTACAGTCTAAAAGGAAGATACACTTTTGGCTTTCTGCTTTTTATTTGCATATAAAGTTATTGTGCATCTTTGTTTATCTCATAGGTTTGAATATTTTATTGGTTTAAATAGTAGGTGTTTGCCTTTAATTTTAATTTTACCTTTAAGGATGTAAATTGTACCTCAGGAAATCATACCTTTAAGACTGTGAACTGCTCACACTGTGGAACTTGCCCCACCCAATATAATAGAGGTATGGGTGGTATTGTGAGTGACTTTAACCATTTAATTTTAAGAGGAATATTGACCAAAAGCTGTGACAGGTGAGATACAGCTTGTGGTATTTGTAAAATAAAATCTGGTTGTGCAGGTAACTCAAGCAGATGAGGTTTATATTGACAGGGATAAAGAAAACAGAAAAGAAACAGACTTTTTTCTTTATCTCTCATCTGCTTTGAGTTACCTGCACAACCAGATTTTATTTTACAAGCATTTGAATTAGAGTGGTTTCATTGGTTTTGCCAACTTAGAGCTACAGAGGATTCCAACATACCCTTTGGCGCTGAGAAAGATCCCCTTTACTAACAGCTTGTGGTACATTTGTGCTGTCTATATTTTGCAGGCATTTTCCTGTCAGTTTTCTACCAGTTGCTGGAGAAAATGGCTCTGTTGGATATTTTCAAGTTTTAAAGGGAAGTTAAAGGGAATTCAGCTATGGCTTTTTACCTGTTTTTTTGTGCCTCCTCAAAAAAGCTTGAACAGCTCATATTGAAACCCTAGTCTGCTTTGAAATATTTACCTTGAAGAGACCTTGTTGATGCAGCACAGTATATCTACCTTTCCTTTTGTTGCTGGCTTAGTCTTGCCACGATGTATGACTTGTGACATGAAGCTTCAACAACCTCACCTTAGAAGCAGTGTTTGTCTGTTACTCAATGAGTTGAATTATGGGAGTTGATCCCTAATACCCACAGGTTAATATCAAAAATTGACCAACAGCCACGACAAAGGAGAGGTGATACACAGCTTGTTGTATCTTTGTGAATGTGCTCTGCCTTTTGAGACAGTGCTTCCTGGGGAGGGAATTAAGACTGCAAGTAATTAATATTATAATCTGACACTGTAGGGAGCATTATCCACAAGGATTTTTCTTTATTCTCTGGGTCTCCAGAACTAGCGATAAATTATAAATGATTATCATATGAGCTGAATAAAAAGAAAAGCACTTTATTGACATGGGAACTATCCATTTGGATAAAATCATTAAACCTTACCATACATTTAAACTGAAGGACATGCTTTGATGATTCTCTAAGTCTAAGCAACATAAATCATACTTTATATGCTTACTCTTAAAATCATTCTCAGAAAAATGGTCCTATTACGAGCAGTGGTGCTCAGCCTGTCTCAGGCAGCACCCCAGGATGTGACTGGTTTCTTCTGTTGCTTTGCCCCTGGCCCAACTAGACTGCACCTATGCCTGTCTAGACCCCGACCATAGTCTATGCACCCAATTATCCTGAAGGCCATACTTTTCTCCTGGAAAACAGGCTCACAGTGTTCATATAAACTGTTCATAAATTTACGAATGTTCCTTTGTAGAATACCAAGCAGTAGTAAACTACCACAATGGTATTCTATGAGTGGTCGTTAATCTATGACACTGGTTGTAAATTTTCAATCGTCTATATAGGTATACAATAGCAATCATAAAGTAACAATAGCCATAATGATCGTTAAAGGTGTGGTATCGCTAAAAAGTGATACTGCGCCTTTATACTATAAAGATGGCCTAATGTATGGTTTCCAAGGATTTGTGAGTCTGAGCTAGATGTAACACTTAATAGTGGTATCCAATGACACATTATAGTGGAATTAATGGCCGCTTTTTCTCTTCTTTTGTAACTTTTTACATTATACTTTTATACTTTTGACTGTGATACTCATTTCTTTATTCACATTGTATAAGTCTTGGATTCTATGCATTAGTACCAACTCAAAGGCAAAGTCATTGTTTGCATACAAAAATTAGAAGCCTAGTGCACATCCAATTAATTTGGTCATAATTCTCAAACTTTATCTTTATATCAGTACCTGCTGATATTGTTGATTGATGTTGTTTGATATACAGTGTATGTATATATATATATATATATATATATATATATATATATATTATATACTATATATATTAGTTGTTTTTTTTTTACAGATGGGTGGCTTTTCCTTCCATTTGTGGTTTCCGTGGGGGCTATTTCTTTTCTTTTTTTTATTCACGTGTTAAATAAAGTGGTTATCATGCTGTAAAGTCATGACTTCATGGTCATATTGCCATGACTACATCCATTATACATTATCTAGGATAAAGAATATGAATGATATTCACTGATTTTCCATGTTTTTGCTTTTGGAACATAATCTCAGCTGGACATAATATTTTTGCAGTTTACAAATGTATTTTTTGCTGGGTATGAGATAAATAGATTAGCTCCACATAGTTCTATATACAGTGACTCATCTACAATACAGAGAAATCAACTGTAGTTGAAAATGCAGTTCTAGGGGATGATAACTGTGCATGATGACCTCATTCTGTAACAGAGTACCCTCTTATTATGCTTTCATTAAGGAAAGCTCTTGTCTATGCCCTTGAAGAATTGACCTTTTCCTGATTTTCCTAATGGTTTTACATCACAGGATAATTTATTTTACACCCAGGTCAAATTCATAAGTATTTTTATGGGATGATATTTAATACAGAATCACTGATCTAAATACTGAAAATGTGCAGTAGATTTAATCTTTTGAACTATTAAGCTGGTTGTTAAAATATACTTAAACAAAGATTTAATTTAACGGGTGAAGAAGGTATGCTGTATTGGCAATAAGTTCTTAAATGAATACTGCTGTATGTAAATTTCAAGTAGATGTGCTGTGTTATTAGCATAAAATGTTAGATATTCCTCACACATCAATTTGCCTTAGGTTTGCACTTTGCCAGTAAACGCTACAACTAAGAAGAATATATAGGGATAACTTCATTTATGTGTTGAGACAGGAAAGACAAACCATTATGGATAGATATGGTCTTGATATGATACAGAACAAGTGTACAGTAGAACAAAGCCAATAAGTAACCTTTACATGATCATTTCTCACAATGAATGTACTCAATGTGAATAAACACAAAGGGGAAGTTCAGGCACCAAAAGGCTTAAAGTATGTTACAGAATATGTGCAAGTACCAGTTAGGTAACAATTAGCTGTAAAAATCACTTCCCAATTTCCCATAAAGAAGTAGATAGAGCTGAATACAAAGTTTATATTTATGTACATTTACATGTACATGTATTTATGTACAAGTCAACACATTTTCTTGACAACCTACAGAAGTTAATGAACTGAGGTTATTAATTTTTTAAATTGTAAGAGCCATACTGCATGCAACTAGCAGTATGCCCAACCTTATAAATGCCAACCTATCTCCAGAACTTTTGTTGCAACCCAACATTTTGGTGCAGCTGGCACCAAATAAAATTTGCCCTGAATCCTGTTTTTTGACCTATTGCATGGTCTGACTATCCTGTGCATTAAAGCATGGTACTGGTAGATACTGTAACAAAAGGTGTGTAGGTTCAAAAAAAATATACATTTTGTTGGGGGTATTATTGAGATGAATTGTTCTTTTGCAATTCTGCTTTAAGTTTTAGTTGCAATGGTCTTCATGCTTTGGCCTTTTGGGATTATTTTGTTCAAGATATATGGAAGATCTGTGAATTTGGGCAGGATTTCTAACTTTTTATTTTTTGTTAATTTTTATAGAAAAGCAACTTTCATGAAGAACCAACCAGAACTCTGCATGTATGAAAAAAGAATCTCACCCCTCTGGAGGCCAAGGTTTGTATTTAGAGTGTTCTTCCTGAAAACTGCACCTTATACATTACCCTCTGTTGGTGCTGGTGTGCCTTACTTTACCATGCTTTACCAGCAATACAATTTGCCATGTGACCGTATTAATGGAGTGAGGCAAAGTAAACATAACTTTTTCTACAAATAAATTTTTTTTTTTTTTTACATACCAAAGAATCCAGTCAAAAAAATATTGTTAAAGTGCAATTTGTGCTGGAAAAAAACGATATATATACTATTCTCCATTTGTTTTTTTGGAAGATACAGGGGTTGCTGAAACTGGCAAAAAGGTCTTGGATGTAAATACAGATACTGCTCAGTATTGGTATTTTATGATGCAGTTAATGTTTTATGACATGTTCTTAAATTAAAGATGGTGAGCAGGGCCAGATTTACCATTAGGCACAGTAGGTCTATGGGCATACCGCTAGTTGCATGGATGGCTTAGAATTTCTCCACTATTATAGCCACTTTAATTTGGATTTTCCATATTTCAACATAATAAATGTAATTTTCTTGGTATTTAAAGGTTAAAGCTTACTGGATTTAATTTTCAATGCAAGTACCATGGAGGAGGGTAGACTAGGGGGGTCTGGGGTGCAAGACAACTAATTGGCCCGAACAGCTGAAAGCAAAACAGCTGATCAGTATGCAAACGCTTAGGGTGGGAGCATTAAAAGTTTTGCTGCTTTGTACTTATACCCTTGAGTGAGACTCTTGATTTGTTTATTGTTCTGGGCTGTGCTCATTAGACAACATAACAGGGGTGACACATACACTTACATATTGTCAAGTTTATTACATTGAATGTTTTCTACTTTTCCAAAACCTGCACATTCCTGCAACACTAAAAATAAGACTACAGATTCACAAACTATGTACAGTAAAACCTCTAACAGACCAGCAGAAATTTCCATGTCTTGAGATAATGAAGCAGATGTTCAATTAAAACAGGCAGTAAACTGATTCAATTGACACACCATAAAAAATGTCTAAAAATTGCAACGCCCAGCTGCTTGATTAACAGTCATTTTATAACGAAAAAAAGTCTCCTACTTACCATGACTTGGTCAACAAGCAGGATCAGCTCTGCCTTACCTATTTCTAAATCGGATTATATTTATAGGCAAATTACTAAAGCAGAGACAGTTCCAGACGTTTTGTTAGCTCTTCCCATATGGATAGAAAACAATTTAAATGACAAACAAAGAAATACAATGCACTGGATTCTAGTTTCAGATGTTATGTGAACAGGTGGATTGTGAAGTTACATTCAGAGTGAGACCAGACACTGCACTTCAATTTATAATGTACGACAATGTTTTAGATTGTAAGCTCTTATGCATTAGCCCCCTCCCAAATCTACAACATTACATAGGCTTTCATTTTATTGCATTGCCTTTATAGTTTTCTTATTCCAGAACTCTTTGCTTCTAATTGCTTGAGAAAAACATTACATTTATAATTAATTCACATTTCACTTCCTCTCTTTAACACTGTTAATGTCATTTGGCTTTTCCTATAGTCCTATTACCTAAACCAGAAAATCAACAATGGTTATATCAGAATCCTTTAGGACTGTACAGGGCAAGGCACTACCGTGTGCAGCGCTCCTGCGTTGAGTTAATCATGCTAACCGATGTAATACTGGCTATCACAACTCAAACTCCTTACTTGCTGCGGCTTGCGTGGGGTAGGCAAAAGTTAACTATGCAGCCTCCAAAAGCAATGTTATAAAGACATTGCACTTAACGACTGTGGGGCTATTTAATGCTAGCTATAATGGCTGGCCTCAAAATGCTGAAATGATTGATATGCCCTGAGAGCTGCTACGTCTTTATAACATTGTGGACACTATTGCACCGGCGATCTGATATCAGCTCTTAGAGCACCAACCTGTTTCTCTTCCCTTCAGTATCTCCAGTGGAACATGTCATGATTAATCATCTAGCTTATTTCATTCGACAAGCAGATATATTAGCTGATAGTGATTATATTAGGGTTTGGAATGTCTCTACTAAATACATAATATAATAGAAACCTGATTTATGGATGATTTGCTTGAATTTTCTTGAATGGGCAGCATGGTGGCTCAGTGGTTAGCACTGATGCCTTGCAGCGCTGAAGTCTTGAGTTCAATTCCACCCTTGGACACATCTGCAAGGAGTTTGTATGTTCTCCATGTGCCTGCGTGGGTTTCCCCTGGGCAATCCAGTTTCCCCCACAATCATAAAAAAAAAACGGATAGGTTGCATGTGTCAAATAAATGTGCTTAGATTGTAAGCTCTTCAGGGCAGGGCCTGATGTGAATGTATACATATAATTGTAAAAGCGCTACGGAAGATGCTGGCGCTATATAAATCCACAATAATAATAATAATTTGAGTTCAGTTCAAGAGTCCTTTGACTGAAAGTTCATAGTTCGGGTTTGGCAAACCGAAATCCAGGGTCAACTTGTTTTTGGAGACTGTGTCACTAATTACCACTAAGTTATGAATCTAGTGACACACAGCTGGTAGGGCTAGACACCTTCTAGTAAGGCACAAAGGGCTGGTAGTATTTCACACTCTTAACCAGATACCCATAGCAAGCAGCAATGCTCGTGCCTTAATCAGCCTGATACTGCCAAAGCAGCTATGAATGTAAATATGGGTTAAGCTAAAGCTAGTCAAACACAGATTTATCAGCTGCAAAGTGATGCAATATAGGGATGATCAACTATTCCTAATAAAAAATCATTCTGGAAGTATCGATTGATGTGTGACCTGTAACTATTGCTCTTCAGTAGATTTTAGCTGCGATCTTAAAGAACCCTTACAAATACTTTTAAACCTAGCTACCTAGCTTATATGTCTATGCATACTGATATGCGCAGACATAATCTCACTTAAATAAGCCTCTGGCTACACTTTGTAAAAAAACTCAACTGTCTTAATTTAAAAAGCGCATTGGAAATTCAAACTGTAGGGAAGTAGGAGGTGTTTCTAAAATAGCAGAAAAATAAGAGGACCACATCCATTCTGCAGTTAGTTCTATAAAGAAACCAACAGGCTATTAACAGTGAACAGTTGGTGTAAATTATTAGATACATTTGTGCATATTTGTAAAGCCGTGGCATGGAAACTACTGTGGAAAATACCTAAGTGGAGACACACCTGGTGCGATAAAAAAACAACTTTGTAGCGTGAAAACTAAAGATAACTAAGGATAACTACCTACTGGGTTCCCATAATGCAGTAACCATACCAAAGTAAGATAACTAAGGATAACTACCTTCTGGGTTCCCATAATGCAGTAACCGTACCAAAGTAAGATAACTAAGGATAACTACCTTCTGGGTTTTAATAATGCAGTAACCGTACCAAAGTAAGATAACTAAGGATAACTACCTTCTGGGTTTCAATAATGCAGTAACCGTACCAAAGTAAGATAACTAAGGATAACTACCTTCTGGGTTCCCATAATGCAGTAACCGTACCAAAGTAAGATAACTAAGGATAACTACCTTCTGGGTTCCCATAATGCAGTAACCGTACCAAAGTAAGATAACTAAGGATAACTACCTTCTGGGTTTCAATAATGCAGTAACCGTACCAAAGTAAGGTAAGAGGAACAGATACAGTATAAGCCATAACACATGCTACATGTTATTATGTTAATGTTATTGAAGTAGTAAGTTTACCTACACGTATTACCAATTGCCAGTAAATAAAGAGGGATGAATATAACAAACAATGTTCATATAACAATCCTCCTTACATAAAATAAATTTTAAAAAAATGTAGACATTTTCTCACAAATCTATGATGCAAATATTAGATATTATGTGACTTTAAAGGATGTTTGTTTTGTTTATATCATTTTTTCCATTAGTATCCTGGCAAAGTGAAAAATGCTTTGGAGGCAAAGGAAATAGCATATCTTGGCCTGGTGGCTTAAGTAGATTTCCTATTCATTGAACAGATAAATGAAGCCGGTGCAATGTGTTATAGAAAGTGTTGTTTTGACTGCTGCTCTATTACCTTGTGATATCTTCCACGGCAAATAGTCTATCACTGGTACCTACTGTCAAATCCAGTTTCCAGCCAGGAAGCCATGCCCCCTGCTTACACTTAAATGCAGCAGTTTTGTGATCATCAATTTATTTTATATGTAAAAATAAAATAGAAATAGACAGCTTGAGCAAAGTAATTTCCTTCACAGCCAGTGACTGACAGTGGACATTCAGCCAAAGCATCTTATGTAAACAGTTTAAGCATTTAGACAATATATTTTCTCCTGATGAATACAACCAGGTAAACAAATGTGAAAGCCATTAACAAAAGGGGAGGGGTGGGGGGTAAATATCACTTGTTACATTATCAAAGCTGAATAATATTTTTTCCCTGACTACCTTGAATACTTGACCATCTTTTAAGTACTTCACAAACCCTTAATGTCCTTAATGAAATATCAACATCCCACGGTTTATGTACACTATAAAAAGTATTATTTCTTTACCACTGTGGCTGTTTATAAAAACTTAATAATGTCAGTTTAAATGGACAGTGTAATCACGTTGACACAAGAGATGCATCCTTTCCTAATGGCACAAAATTCACTGTTATATCTTGCCCAATACTACCCAGTATTCCTCCCAAACCAACATACCGATTGGTAGTCCGTCTGATTTTGTTGAAAGTTGGAGTCTGATCTATTTGCTATTTGGTTTAGACAACATTTCTGGCTGATCTGAACTTACCTTCACTTAAAGATAAATATTAATTGACTATCTATCTATCTACCTATCTAAACTAAAGCTGGATATTCACTCATATTCACAAGATTGCAGCTGATTGATACTTCAAAATTCAATGAGTTAGTCCTGATTTAATTTTATCATCTTTCTCCATCTCTATCTTGAGCAGATTTTAGATTGAAATCTAAGATACTCAAGATACTGCATGTGCAGTTTTTCTGGCCACTTTCATCCCCTTCTGCTTGATAGACTGTTGATTTTTCAATCACCTTGATCTAACCTATAAAATTGTCCAGTGTATGTCTACCTTTATAAATATATACAATATCGAAGTGGGTTATATTAGTGCTGTTGGGTTGCCATCTCTTACTTACTCTTCACATGGCTAAACTTAATACATCAAATTTGTTCAAAATTCTGTCCCAAATGATGGATTGCTTTTTCCCCCCAAGATGTCTTTTTTTGCTTTCATCTCCTGGCTAATGAAAACTCAGTGGTATATTAAAATAACAAATCAAATAATTATCCATAGGTATCATCTAGTAGCCCAGTGGTTATAACAGCATAAATATTAGTTCCTTTGATGATTCATTTATTATTATGTAGGAACAAATTATACTTCATCCAGACAATCTGTGGTTTTTCTCATTGGGTTAATGCAGTTCATACTAGAAAGCTTTCATTGTCAAAAATTAACATATGGGTGGAATAGATGGGTCACCTTTCTTTTTCTCTTTAAGAAGAAATGGGAGTTTAAGTTGTTGTTATTATGCCGTCTGTTACGATAGGCAGGAGAGAAATGACATGGGAAAAATAATATAGTTTAATTTTTCACTGTCGTCATTAAGAAGCAAAACAGCTGCTTGGTTTACTATGAATCCGTCACTTCACAGAAAATTATTGATTTTCCCAAGGGTTACAAAAATGATGAGATGTTATAAATACGTTTTCTGCTTTATTATGTAAATTACTCTTCATATTTTGGATTCTAATGCATGCATAGATGAAGTTAAGTACAGTACATTATGAGGAATACTAATATATTGTTTATATAATCACAGTAATGTGGGTTTTAGACCCAATGAACATGGTATTGTGAATGAATCAATTTTGGTATTTACAGTCATTTACTATAATGTACTACTATCAATATTTTTGTAAAACCCACATACAATGTTACAAAAGTCAGGGAACCTACACAATACTCAATGGTGCATACTGTACCTTACTGTAATACATCAAGTTTGATACTATGTAAAGACTGGGAGATTCAATAAAAGTTCTTATCCTTAAAAATGGTGCTAATTTTGCCCCAACCATTCATATGTTAGCCATTAAATAACATCTGATTGGTTTGGGCAAAATTAGCACCTTTTTTAACGATAAGGATTTTATTGAATCTCCCTGTAAACGTCTATTTAAAGGTCATCTCAATCCTAAAAACAGAAAAAACTTTTTATTTACCTGCCCCCAACTCCAAGTAATATATTTAGCACTTTATTACCTATTTAAAAGAACAGAGACTTCTGGGTAATTTCCATGTTTCTATGGTAGCCCTTACAAAACGCTTAACTTAGGAAAAGGTTTTTACAGCATTCTACTATCTGGATCCGCGAACCAGCCATCCCTAATGCTTGGTAATCATATGGAGCCAGCACTGCGAGAGGGAATTTCCCACAAGGCATTTTACACATACTAACTACACACAAAAAATATTTCTTTTTAATAATAAGGCACTTAATTGACAGTTGAATTGTAAGTCCATGCATGTAAAGATTAACAGGGAGATTCAATAAAAGTTCTTATCGTTTAAAATGGTGCTAATTTTGCCCCAACCAATCAGAACTTATGTAACATTTGAAAGCTAACATCTGATTGGTTGGGGCAAAATTAGCACCATTTTAAACGATAAGAACTTTTATTGAATAACCCCCCTAGCACTTTACTACATGTATTAAAGAACAGAGACTTGGGTAATGGGTAATTTCTATGTTTCCACGAAACCCCTTACAAAATGCTTTAGCTAATAAAATGTTTTTACAGCATTCCACAAGCTAATTGCAAAACCAGAGAGCCAATCAGTCAACCACAAACAAAACATGGAAAGGGCTACAATGGAAACATAGAAATTACCCACAAGTCTCTGTTCCTTATTTGCATATACTGAAGGGGAGTTGCAAAGCCTAATTCTCTCCCCATCTGATTTAATTTATTAGTTCCCTTTATTTCTATCCAGATCTTTAAGGATAATTATTGCCTCCATTCTGGAAGAGTAATTTGTTTCTTCCCTCCATGTAGTCAATTAAGGTTTTGACTAGTGACATCACAGCCAATGATTGACTGCTGTTTTTCCTGCAGTTTCTTCTGCACATGTTCAAGCTTATAAAAAGCTCATTGACCAGAGGGAGGAGGGAAATACCTTTTCCAGAATGGAAAAGAATTTACCATTAGATATCTGGTTATAAATACATACTGGTAAAAATAGCAGTTGGGGTTGCAGGCAGATAACTGATAAGTGACCATTTTTTGTTTTAAGGCTGGACATGTCCTTTAAAGGGCATGTCCACCCCCAAAACTACTATCCCCCCCCCACCTGCCCCACCCCGCAGTGCATAAAAATCCCTGGGCCCAAATGGTTTCCAGGAACCCCCCCCCCCCCACCAAAGTCCCAAAAACTGCCCGCCAGGAGGAGAGCAGAGTCCATATAGGACTCTGCCTCCTGTCTCCCCTCCAGGAGAATTTTATCATGTGCAGAAGAGCCCTTCCCCCCCTCTCTCTCCTTCCCTCTCCCTCCCATTTTGGTCTCCCTCCCCCTAGTGTAAAATCCCTTTCCCATATAAAAGTTATAGCTCCCCCAGCCCCAACCGCATTAGTATAATTTCAAGAAAGTGCCTCGATAGTTACTTACCTTCCCTGTATCCTCCAGCATTCTTTGCAGCCGGCAGCTGCGTCCGTGATTGGCTGCCTCTCAGCCAATCACAGACACGGCTACCGGTCCCACCCCCTGCTTGCAGTTCTATTAAGCGAAATTGTTCAACAGAGGAAGGATTTAAAAATGCAGCCAGTGATCTGAAGGAAAGGTTTCTACAAAGAGGGTATGAAAAGAAAGAAATAGAAAAAGTATACAAGAGGATAAAAGGAAAGAAAAGACAGGATACATTATATAAAGTGGGAGATCAAAGAGACACAGGGAATAAAGAAAAGGAAAAACAGCCTAATCCCATTTACTTTGCCACACAGTTTAGTGAGGAATTTCAAGAAATCAGACATATCCTATATCGAAACCTTCATATCCTCCGTAGGGATAAAGATTCAGAAAAAGTTCTAAGTAGAGGAATAAGGGTGGTAGCAAGAAGGGGAAGAACAATAGGAGATCTAACAGCCCCTATTCTATGTTGGTCAGATAGGAAAAAGAACAAACAGAGAACATGGCTTTCTTCCTTGGGTATGTTTAAATGTGGTCACACACGCTGTAAAACTTGTATGGTTGTAAAGGTGGGTGCTAATTTCAGATCACAAGTAACAAATAGAATTTACGACATACGTGATTTCATAAATTGTGGTACTCGCTCAGTGGTATATTTGCTTACATGTGAGAACTGTAATAAGCAATATGTGGGGCGCACGACTCGCCCATTAAAAGAACGGATCTAAGAGCATATAAATAGTATACTAAAAAATGATATGAGAACTCCTGCGGGGAGACATTTTAAGGAATGTACTGGGGGAGACCCCTCATTCTGCTCGATCCAGGGGATAGAACAGGTTAAAAGAAACCTGAGGGGGGGTGATCTTTTAGATCACCTCAATAAAAGGGAAGCCTTTTGGACCCTAGAGTTAGATACCAGGTCCCCTAAAGGATTAAATCAGAGATGGGACATAGCATTGTTGATATAAAGACCTAATATTGATATTACAAATATAAGAACTGAACATGGCACCCATCTATGTATGTTTATCAGTTTAATTTGTTTAATCTGTTTAATTTAGATACAAATAGAAACAAATATAGTTCTCTTGCAAACAAATTTCTATTATTGTAATGACAAAAAGCAAAAAACTCAAAAACTGCCCCTTTTAGAAAATAAGAACAACCCTGGGAGCAAAGGGTTAATTATTTGGTTAGGTTGTCCACCTTTTTAATTGGTTGAATCTTGTATTTAATGGACATGTGCTTAACGAGTCCATGACATCAACTCATGCCTGTCCCCGGACGGTTGGTCCGTTTTTAAATGGTGAGAAAATAAAGGATGTTTTTATTTTAAATATTGACTGAAGTCTGTTGCCTGCGATACAGTCCCAGGGAGGAGTGGTGCAGCGGATACCGTATCACTATGCAAGCAGAGGGCCAGGATTGTGCGGTGAAGGAGAGAGGTAAAGTAGGTATCTATCGGGGCACTTTATTGAAATTATACTAATGCGGTTGGGGCTGGGGGAGCTAGAACTTTCATATATAAAAAAGTTTTATAAAGGGTGGACATACTCTTTAAGTTGAACACACAGCATAATAATTTTTGCTCTAAGCTGTATTTTACTCTAACTATCACCAGTGTTTCACTGAAATAATCAATAATGAACTATTTGATAGTTTACAAACTGGTTTAAGAATCTAGAGTTGAATCTGTAAAGAAACAATAATTAGTATTGCCGTTGACCATCATTGCATTGTTGAAAGTCTTTGATTTTCAGTCATAAAAAGTTATTTATTTTCTTAAACGTACACATTAACACATCTTGTATGTTGAGCAGATTACTTGTCAACTAAAAACAGAAAGGATTAGGTAGCACATTCTAGCTGGAAAATGTCTGTAGATGTTACCTATTTCTTAAAAAGTTTTATGGACAACAATATGAAAAAAAATAACATCACCCACATTACATGTACACACTTTCAGCAGTTGAAATCGCTTACTCACATTTACAACTGTGCTGCCTTCCCTTAGATATCACACAGCAAAGATGAGTGCTAAAACCCCACCTCCTAGATGGCCCAGGGCCATGGTTAACTTAACACTTGTCATTGGCTGGTCAGAATGTCTGTTACAATCTCTTTCCTCCTCCTCTGCCAGTCAAACAAACTTGAAATGTCCTGTTGCTAGTATACAGTCTACATAATCAAGCTTATCAAGGGTGGAGAAGTGTTTTCTGGCATGCTAGCTTTGAGAATTGTCATGCCCCCTTCAAAGCATGGCTAATTGAAGGCAGAGAGAAGCTCAAAATCAGGAAAATAATATATGGGGAGGGCTGCATACATTTACTTTCTTTAAAGCAATTTTAAAAAAAATGCATTGAGGCAATACAATTATCTTTTAATAGATTTAAAATTATATCATATTTTATATGTACATAGGTAAAACAGAAATTGAATTTTAACAATCTAGAAGGATAGTCAATAATATGACAGTACTCAATAATAAAGGGGCAATAGGAATACAGTAGCTCTGTTTTAAAGGACAACCATACCACAAAAATCAACTTTTTAAAAATGAAAATTCCCTGGGGCAGGGAGGTAAGATTGATTATTCCTAACTACCAAAATGCTTGCATTGAAGAGCTACAGCTCGTACAGTATTCATCTGCCAGGTTAGTGCCCTGTACCTTCCTTTGTTAAAGATAGTGCTGAAGCACTCAGGACGCCTGGCAGAAGCTGTTTTCTTCATGCTGCCACTCTTAATAAAAATGATATTGGGATGTAGAAAGTACAAATCCTACCTCCCTGTCCCAGATACTTTTTTATTTTAACTGTTTTTGAAAAAAAAACATTATAGGCTATTTAGTTCTACTTTAAATACCTTTAAAGGATAACTAAACTTAAAATTTTTAAAACCTAATGTGAAAGTTTTTCTCCCCAGTACACCTATACATTGTAAGATTCTTCTCTAGTAAGTTGCATTTAGTACATGTAAGAAATAGATTCTGTAAATAAGAAGGCTTCCATATTGTTGCCAGTACAACCCACAGCCCATGAAGTCATCAAAGAACCACGCCCCCCTGACCCAGTATTCACTGCTCTAGGATAGAGTGTTTTCTATACAGATGTTTATACGCCAATATGGAAGTCCTGAAAAGCTTTGAAAGCTGCTTGTTTCATAATCTATTAACCATTCAGTGTGACTTTCTGGAAAATAAACTGTAGGGTAACAAGCAGCTTTCAAAGTCTTATCAGGGACTTCCATATTCCATTTTCTTTAGGAATTGTTAGCAAAAAAAAAAAAAAGCTTCCAAATGTACCGGAGTACTTTGCTTGTTTAGTGGTGGCACATCGGGTAAGGCCCCAGGTTTAAAAAACACAATTCAGAAGGTCACAATTCAATACCCCGACTTCTTTTTTTTTTTTTTGTTTCTATTATGTCCCAAGCAAAAGATGAGGCTCCTAAAGTTACCAAAGTGTTCAGCTTACTCAGTCATGGCTCAACCTTGTAAGATGCCAGTTATAGAACCACACAGTCCAGAAGTTTGCAAGTTCAATCCCCATAGTTTCCTTTATTTTTGTTTCCATTATGTTCATAGTAAAAGATTCTACATGTACCAGCTATCTCTCTTGCCTCCGGTAGATATTTGTCATGCGTACTGCAGCCCTTCTCCCCCCTCCCTCTCCCCTCCTGTTCTACTATCCCTCCCCCTAGCGTAAAACCCTTTTAATATGCTGCTTCCCCATGTCTGGCAGCCCCAACCGCATGGTTAGTATTTTGCAAAAGCTCCCCAAACTCTTACTTACCTCTCCTCTTTCCTCCGCTGCACTGAGTGACCGGCAGCCGCGTCCGTGATTGGCTGCCGCTCAGCCAATCACAGACGCGACTGCCGGTCCGCCCTCTGCTTGCATTCTCGCAAGCAGAGGGCCGGCAGTGCAGCGGAGGAACGAGGGAGGTAAGTAAGAGTTTGGGGAGCTTTTGGAAAATACTAACCATGCGGTTGGGGCTACCAGACATGGGGGAGCAGCATATCAAAAACTATTTTTAAGGTGGGACATGCCCTTTAATATTAAAAAGGAGAAATTGTGACATTTTACGTGAAATAAAGAGAAATGACTCTGAAATGAAAGGTAATTTAGAGAAGATGTAAAAGAGGAGTTCCACAAACATATTTTAAAAGCAAAAAGACGAAGGTAAGGTGTTTGAACAGGTCACAAAACTCTAAGCCGATTTCCCAAATCCTATTTTACGCATTAAGGAGTATCCTACCTCTTATTAAAAAATAGTTATTGTTTGCTTTACTTTTTCTGGTGTTCAGGGTCTTGTACTGTTTCCTCATTGTTGAAATAGTTTCTTTATTTTTAATCAGAAACAACACTGAGGCCCCACTACATTGCACGTGTTGTGTCACGTTTGCGCATACGTTTTTGTAATTTAATATTATAAAAGTTTGTGTTTGAGTAAAAAATGGTGCACGCAAAACACAAATGCATTCATATCGGAAATCGCGGGAATTTTTACAATTTCCATTTTAGCAAAAATCACAGGCACAATTGCGAGCGAAAACGCATGAAAAACAAGCTACTGTAGCCTAGCCCTAAATTATAAGAAATTACTTGATTTACCTGTCACTCTCTGTTCTGAATGTGCACCATTTGTATATTTATTTAGACAAGTCTAGTCCCTAAGTTCTATCACTAAAAAGATGCCTGGGATTTTTGATGATCGCAATCCAATTTTTCATGTTTTTGAATGATTCTCACATTTTCTACATCGATTTTTGACCCAGAACATCGAGTTCTGACTTAGATCTAGATCCACTGCATACGCAGATTTTCGAAAAACTGCATTTTCCGATTTGAGACTAGGGGGCATATTTATAAAGAATCGATAATATCGCAAAAAAATTACCGCCGCACATCGCGGCCGCGAAAATAGCGCTATCGCCGTATTTAGAACGGCGAGCGCTATTCCCGCGATACCTATCGCGGCCGCGATACCTATCGGCCGCGATGTGCTGCGGTAATTTAAGCCCCTTCGCGGCGATACTATATAGTATCGCCGCGAAGGGACTTAAAATCCCTTCCCGACGCCGCTCCTAAAGGGGCGGGCATACGCCTACCCCGCCCACACACCCGCGGCGGCAGCGGCGACCACCCGCCGCCGCCGCGCTTCCCAGCAGCCCCTCCCAACCCGTTCCCCGTTCGCGGCAATCTCGGAACGGGAGGCTGGAGGGGCTGCGGGAAGGGCGAGCAGGTGGTCGCGACCACCGCCGCGCACCCCCTCCCCGGCAACCCCTCCAAGCCCCCCGCCCCGGCCGCTCCCGGGGAGGGGACGGAGGGAGCCGCTGGGGGGGTGGAGGCTCCCTCCAGCGGGGCCCTGAGAAGGGCCTTTTGGGGCTTAGGGGTCCCGCAGCTCGAACCGGGACCCCCCTCCCCGCCCTTACAAGGGCCCTGCGGCACTGACAGTGCCTTTGGGGGGGTCCCGCAGCTGAAACCGGGACCCCCAGTGCGGCTCTTAAAAGAGCCCTTGGGCGACGTCTTCTTTCTTCCAGTCCCGGCGACACCAGCTCCGCCGAGGCCGCCGACCCCCGAGAGGTACCCTGCGGCCGCCAGGTACCCCGGCGGGCGCCGGCGACCTCAACGAGGCCGATGTTGCCGGCGTCTTGATCCGACGCGACGTCTTCGGGCTGGCGACACCAACCCCACTCAGGTCGCCGATGCCAGGCAGACTCACTGCGGCCGCCAGTGAGCCTGTGGCACCGCCGGCCTCAGCGGAGCCGATGTTGCCAGCCGCTTCTTTCTTCAGCATCTACTGCGATGGCATCTGAGTTCCGCGGCGGAAAGCTCCTCTTTTATAGGTTTGCAGAAATCCATAATCCGTTTCTGATTGGTCAATTTTTTAATACTTGCTTTACATTAACCAATCAGATTTCTGGAAAGTTCTGAAATCTGATTGGTTAATGTAAAGCAAGTATTAAAAATGACCAATCAGAAACGGGACCCCCGCCAAAGGCACTTATAGCAATGCCGCAAAGGCATTGTAATGCCGCAAGCGGCCCTTACAAGGGCCGGGGAGGGGGTCCTGTTTCGAGCTGCGGGACCCCTAAGCCCCAAAGGGCTCTTGAAGAGCCAAGGGCACTTGTCAGTGCCGCAAGGGCCCTTATAAGGGCCCGGGAGGGGGGTCCCCGGTTCGAGCTGCGGGACCCCTTAAGCCCCAAAAGGCTCTTGTCAGAGCCGCAAGGGCACTTGTAAGTGCCGCAAGGGCCTTATAAGGGCCGGGGAGGGGGGGTCCCGGTTCGAGCTGCGGGACCCCCTAAGCCCCAAAAGGCCCTGGGCTTAGGGGCCGCAGGCCCCGCTGGAGGGAGCCTCCACCCCCCCAGCGGCTCCTCCCGTCCCCTCCCCGGGAGGGCGGGGCGGGGGCTTGGAGGGGTTGGGGGAGGGGGTGCGCGGCGGGTGGTGCGACCACCTGCTGCGGCCCCTTCCCGGCAGCCCCTCCTAGCCTCCGTTCCGAGATTGCCGCGAACGGGGAACGGGTTGGGAGGGGCTGCTGGAGAGGCGGGGCGGGTGGTCGCCGCTGCGCGCGGGGGGTGTGGGCTGGGCGGGGTGGGGTTAGTATCGGCTGACTTCGCCGAAGTAAAACAGCCGATACTAGCCGAGCGAAACCAGTACCGCCGCTTTATAAATAGAAGCGGCGGTAACAGGTAAGTATCGGCGCGAAAGGTTAACGCTTCGTTAACTTTCGCGGCCGTTTTCGGACCTTTATAATCGCGGTAAACGCGATTATGCGTTAATGTCCGTGAAAACGGCCGCGAAAAGTTAACGAACCTTTATAAATATGCCCTAGTCTCATCTTTATTAATGAACCCTCAATGTGAAGTGGTTGATATAGCATACCACGGTTTATAACTTATGGCATCAATTAATTCTTAAAATCTTCATTGCTTCTATGTCCTACCTGCCATTGTTTCTATAATCTTAATCTACAAAGGTATTTTACTAAAAGAGCAATGTACAATATATTACTTAAGTATAATTTAAAATACTCTACTTGGGAAATGTCAGATCAGTCTGTTACACACAATACAGTAAATAAAACAATATTGGAAATCTTCATATTGGAATTTTTTATAAGAAATGCCTAATTTCTGCTTTGTTTCAGAGCAGACCTATGTATGCAGTCTAGGCAATCAATCATCAGCATGCCATAGGCTAATTTCTAAAACTGTTTATTCATACGTTCATTGCATGTAGCATTAAGAGGTCAGGTGTAGTGTCCCATCAGATGCCACTCTTCATTTCAGCCGGATAAATGCATTGCCATGATCAGGTGAAAGAAAAACAGACTTTTCTAAGTAACTTACAGCAAATAATATTTTATATTTTCCTGCAGTATAACTTAAGACAAGGCCAAATTCTTTCATCTCTCAGCATTTTTCTATTTCTCTGCAAAGAATTTTCTAAAGCTTTATAGACAAAACAGGAACAGTGTGTCTAAAAATAATGTTGAATTGTGTTGGCCTGCAACATAAAACGATGTACTTTGGCCTGTATAGATGCCACAGAAGAAATATTTAAAAAGTGTCATCCTTTTTACCCATCCTTTTAACCCTATCTATGATGATTTGATGTAGAGCTCTGTTAGCTGTCCTTAGCTGTAGGATACTGTTATATAATTTCTTGTATTTCAGTGACCGAAAGTCTTGTGTTGACTAGGCCTTTATTAGGTGTCCATACCACACAATTCTGAAAAGAAACTTTTCCCACTGTAAAGTGTTAAAAATCCTTACCTTTATCCTCTGCCTCTTATAGTTGTCTTACAGGGGCTGCTGAGAGTCCAGAAAAGTGAAGAGTAGGAGCTGACTGTGTGTAATCCGGTATCTGGCATTTTCTTTTGCTTGTTGAGAACTCTGGCATGAGCTGTGGAACTCTCTACCCCCCTCCCTCCTCCCTTCTGGATCCATTGGTGCTGCATTTAATAATTTTAAAAAGTCTGTTTCTGTGCACTTTTTAAACTTAAATTCCTGCTGTTACAGTACTATCCCCACCAAATGCTATATACTGGAATAAAAACTCTTTTTCATTTACTTTCTTAACCTTCATTACTATATTATCAACATTTTTGGTGAATTTTAATACTGTAAGAATAAGGGGCTATACTGATTTGTTTTTTTTTTCTCCTTTGCATTAAAGCCACCATTACGTCTTTAAAGGGCATGTCCACCCCTAAAATAACATTTGATATTCTGACAGAGAAGCCCCCAAAGCCCTTAGATCGTTATACTTACACTGGCCAAAACTGTAAAAAAAACCATAATTATTCAGCCTGATACCTGCATCAGATACTAGCCATGATGCCACGGCCAATGACTAATGAGTGTACCTGTCCATTGAGAGCAGTGGAAATCTCATCTGAGCATGAGCATGCTCTCGCAAATTTGCCTGCAGGGATCGAGCTAAATAACTAGATTTGTGTGCAGTTCTGGGCAGTGTGAGTATAATGATCTTATGGTTTTGGGGGCTTCCCTATCAGAATACCAAATGCTATTCAGGGGGTGGACATTCCCTTTAGCATTAAAATATCTGGACCCTATGTTGGTAGTTTCTCTTTTAAATAAATATACAGTACTGTACAGTATGTTTTTTCTATGGAGAAGTTAAGGGAGCTGAACCTTTCACAGTAATTATTGTCTTTATGTGTAGTCTCGATAAAAAAGGAAATTTATAAATGAGTTATTTTTCTCAACATCTGAGCAACTTCCAGTTGCAAGCAAATTTATTCTGTATGTTTGCAAAAGCAATAAGCTCTTTCCCACCTAGTTCCTGTAGCCTTGCAGTATAATCATATTGGCTCAGTTTTCTAACCTATTCAAAGGCTAATGAAGGAAAAGGTTCTGGAGAAATTTCAGTTGGGAAGAGAGCACAAGAGGGAGGTTGCATCAAAATGGCTAGAATCAGATCTGTTGAATGAAATGCTACAGTATTAGCAAGAAGGGAATAAAAATATATCTCCAGATAATAACAATACACAAAATCCAAATCACTGCGAGCATAACTGGAAATATTTGCACAGAATAGAGATAAAATACTAACAGCTCACTCTATTTGCTTGCTCGGATACCAAATGCACATTTCAAAGCACATGCCTTTGAGAGCCTGCTTCTATGGGTGAATATAATTCTTTTTCGACTGTGATGTAGACAACATGTTCCATAGGTTCTGGCACAATACTTTTGTTCTCCCCATTAGTTTGCTAGTATAGTTGATAAATGTATTGTCCAATCTATAAATAAAAGAATCCAGTTGCAAGAAACCTATTAAAATAAGATTTAAAAAGTTCACAATTCAATTTTCAGTTAAACAGAAATTTTCAGTCAGATGTATTGATGACTGCACAATTTAACTTCTTTGTTGCAAATATATGTGCTGATGTTTACAGAAACAGAAAGAAATCTAAAATTGCTCTGAAACTTCTATTGATGTTGTCAGAAACCTTCCCATAGGATTTACCAGTCTCTTGATAAACTCTTCGTACCACTTGTCAGTGGCATGCAAACTATTTCTACTATTTTACATGTGAATTTCTTCCCTGCATTGTATAAGCCATTGGAAATACAGACCAAAGAATACAGTATACAGCTGGAAAAAAATTACACAAAAAACGTGTTACCTAGGTAAATATAATTACAAAAGACTCTTAAAATGTTCAGCATATAAAAACAATTCAATGTTCATTCAATGGATTTTTAATTCCTTTTCAACAGCAAGTCCTTTGTTAACTAACAGTTTTACATCTTTTCTACTTCTAAATTATTTCATTGTATAGAAAAGTCAAATCTATGTAGATAAAAAAATACATGTTGAAATTCATAGCGGTCCTTTATAAATGCCCCCATCAATGGTTTGTTGATCTTGTTAAAGATAGTTCCCTATCGCAACTTACCTGCACTCATTCCTGTGTGAGCGCAAGTTGTAATCTTTTGCACGGCTTTAAAGGGATAGTTCACTGGAAAAGTGAATTATTCCTTTAATGTATTGATTGAAGCCTGGGAGGTTAAGGAGCTATGCCTTAACTCCCATTCTTCAATCAATTGAGCAGGAGCCAGGGACGCATGAGCACTATAGTGGATTAGAACCAGGAAGCGAGATTTTCATTTCTGCAGCGGATTGCGTGAAAAGTAAATATACTTACCTTTGTCCCTGGCTCCTGCTCAATTGGTGGAAGAACATAAGGTAAGGCATAGCTCCTTAACCTCCCTGTCTTCAATCAATACATTAAAGGAATAGTTAACTTTTCCAGTGAACTTTCGCTAACCCAATAGTAAAAAAGGGGTCGGCACTTCCCCCCCCCTGTATTTCTCTATAAAATCAATGCAATAAAGAAAATGTTATTATAATAATAAATTGACACTTTTACAAACCTGGTCTTAATTATTTAACAAAAATAATTTTGCCTCCTTACTTCTCTCGGTAGTATAGAAATGGAATAGTAGTAGCTCCTTTTTGAATAAGAACACTCAGCTCATTTCAAGTTAACATTGATTAATCTGCACAATCAAATGTGTACACTGTGCATTTTTTTAACAGATTTGCAAGATTTGCAGACGAATATCTGTTCAGAAATATATACAATATGAGTAATGAGCACAGCAACATCTGTTAGTCCAGAAAAGTACTAAGCAGCCAGTAAGACACAACAATTTTCTTATTGCTTTTATTTTGAACATAATTAAACAAGTTGCTACAGATAACAACAAAATAGTTCTAAAAACAAAGTTATGCTATGATTTTCTTTAAGTGGAACAAAAGTTATAGGGTATGTCCACCCACCTCACAAACTTTTAGTGTTAGGCTAATTGCCCCCCAAAACCTCAACCTCGCAAGGTTCTTAGTTTTCAAAGTTGCTGGTAAACCTATTTAAAATATGCTTCCTGGAATGATTAGTGGCTGCTTTCTTAGAAAAGAGTCTGTCCATTAAACAATCTGTTAATTTAGTTTGTGGATATCACATATGTATTAAACATGCAGTGGCATTTCATCAGTGTGTGAAGTCACTAAATCAGAATTAAGATTTGTATTTTTTGCATTCAACTTGGTTGTGTTTTACAAAATATCTAATACTTTGGAGCTCAAATGTGCTCTTGGATCTCCCATAGTTCTGAAAGAAAAAAAGCTACCAAAACATCATTCCAGACGAAAATGTGAATAAAGCTCCATTAATCAAATTATTTTCAGACAAGCAATTGTTGTTTATCTGCTTGTGTGTGATCAATAAGTCTAGTTAAACAAATAGTACTCCATACTTCAAAAGGCTTCAAGAAAAACAAAGCTTCTCAAAGAGCGTGTTTCATATGTATTATACTATCCTTTTAAGAATAGTTAGAATAACGGGAACTAATCAGACAAAATATTTACCCAGATTTCATTTTGTCAAAACTTTCATCTTTTACAATAAGGATTTTGCTCCAATATCAAGATAATGTAAAAGGTTTATTGCAAAGATCTTCAGGATTTCAAAAACTGCACTTCTCTTTGAAAAACCATTAAAGAATAATCACACTTGCCACCCCCTGGTCCTTTTCTTTCCATGTAATCTACCTAGGGTGAGGGCATAAACTGCAAGGTCCTCACCCCTGGATTCTTATTTGATAAGCAGTGTTACTTACAGTACCTATATACCTTCGCTGCTTTATTCCCTCTTCCGGGTTTGCAATGGGGCCAATAGGATGACACGCTTCGTGCAGAGTATGTGTAGTGTCGAAAATTTGCCGTTGAATTACAAAATTTGTTTTTGAAAGTTTCAAAGATTATGGTACAGTTAAAATTTAAAACGCTAGTGTACTTAAGACAAATAATTTTTGTGACCCCCTGCAAAGTTTTCCAAATGACAAAATAACTACAGATATGACCCTGTATTGATCAATTTGCCACACTATTAGTTAGCCAAAGAAGCATTCAAATGCATCTTCTAAGTACTGCAATCTGGCAAAGCTGTATTTTTAATTGTAAAACTAATTAAAAAGTTGAATGAACAATTTGACATTCTGTGTGACAGTGACATCAGAGCATTCATTTAGCTTTTTAATTTTGAATCTGCAGATGATAGGCAATTACTGAGGTTGAGTTAGAATCAAAATATCCTCTGCAAATGTTCTGTATGCTGAATATTAATTTGACATTTGAAATGTAATATCAATGGTATTCAAGCTGTGCACTCACTTTGTACTAATAAGGCAAATATGTATCCACTAGAGGATCTAAAGTTAAGTTCTTTTTGCAAGACAGCTACTAATATGTAGAGATCGTGTGGAGTGTGTAATATTTAGAGACAGATATGTACAACAGCTTCGGAATTTAGAATTGTTGGCATAATAAATTAAAAACTGTTTGACCACTGGTTTGGGGGTGATAAACCTATGGCTGGACATTCTTTAAAGCTAAAAGCACCAGTACCTGCATTCTTCTGTCAGTTTCTTAAAGGTGATAAGGCTTTACTTTTGTCAACTTTTTCCTCTTAAAACAACTTGCTATTGCTTATTTCAATTTTATTATTTTATTTTTCCTGTTATTTTAGGACTAATCTTCCCTAATCCAACATCTCATCATTCAGTGGTGTTTTTTTTATGTGGTCAAAGTGCCATGACTAAAAACCCTACGATTAAAAAGTTTGTCCACCATAAAATTAAATATTTTCTGTAACGTAGCTTTCCCCCTCCCAACCCTAACTTCATTGTCTGTCTTTAAAAAAGTCCCCAGAAACGTACTTACCAGCATGGGATCCCTTGGCTTCAGTTTCCAATCCAATGGCGTGGATGCAGTTTTTCATAGAAGTGTGCACTTTTACCATATTTTTTTGAGAAATGTATAAGTTAAAATCATGGCAAATTACCATGTTATACAAAAAATAACAATCTCCCAATTACCTTGAATCATATGGTACACCATATACATGGTTACACACATGGACAGGGAAGCCACTAGTTACAAAGTAAGCCAATGTGCAGTGGCCCAATAACAGCCTTTTTTTTATTCATACCAACAATGGTGTGGGCACCGATCTTAGTAGAATTTCACACTTTTAGCAGATTTTCTAAAAAATAAAGGAAACAAGTTTCAAAGTTAAAAATCATGCCAAAACTCCAAGTAATGGGAAAAAAAGTTACCAAATATCAACCTCCACATGTCCTGAATCAAATGGTATGCCATATGGGTGGGTGCACATGGCCACCAATTAACTCAAATGGGATGCATGCAAAAGTGCAATTACAAGAAAAAAATCTTGTAATTTGAACAGCATACGCTTTTTCAAAGGAAACAGTCCAAAACTTTGAAATACCCCCCACAAATTATACATTTTTGGAATCTTCAGCTGTGTAACGGTGTCCCGTGCTTTCAAACATACATGATGAATTTCAAATGCTGTAATCCCCAGAACTCTGTGCTTTTAGAAGAGATTTTGTGAAAAAATAAAATAAGATGATACAAAGGTTGAAATCATACCTAAACCCATTTGATAAGTAAAAAAAAAACACTAAATGTCAATCTCCCAAATGTCCTGAATCAAACGGTATGCCATGTGCGTGGATGCACACAGAGATGTGGCCACCAATTAGCTCAAATTAGATGCATTCACAAGTGTAATTACAAGAAAAAAATCAAAAAATGCCTCAACCCACTCCCCACGCACATACACTCCCCTTTTTAGTGATATTTTAGTGAAAACGGGTTGGTACTGAGAGACGCACAACTTTCTGCACACTTTAATGAAATAAAATCCAATTGGGTCGCTTTTTGGTACCTCTGCAAAATTTTTGCTTAGTTTCCCTTGAAATCGGTGAAATAATAATCTGTGTTTAGTTTGCCGATACCACCGTGGCACTTTGGTCTTTTTAAGTGGAGACCATACACCGTACAATCTTCAGCACTTAAAGGGTTAAACAAGATAAACCAGTTTAAAGGAGAACTAAAGTCCCAAGAAAACATTGTTCCAATAGAGAGAGCACATTCACAAACTAACAACAAGCTGTGTCTCATGTCTCCCTTTGCTGTGGATGCTGGGGTATTTATGAAAATAACCTGTGTGTACTAAGGGTCAGCTACCATAATTCACCTTATCTGGGAACACCCAGCTAAGTGTCCGCCGGACACTTCACAGGAAACTGCATTCTTGTTTCCTGGAAGCTGACAGCCAATCATGTTACAGCTCAGAGATCCCTCCCTCTGACACAGAACACATATATCAGTGCAGTTTTTGTGTAAACACATTAGAAATGCTCCTGTCCCTAACAATGATAAATTCCTATGCTTTACATACAAAAAAGAAAAGTAATCTTTGCAGTGTATGTCTTTGCTAGCACGGATGAAAGGAACAGAACATTTAACATTTCAGCATTCAGTATGGGGAATCAAACCAGCAACCTTCTATACTGTGTCTTTCTAAAAAGAAAGCTTTCTACCACTAGGCCACAAGGGATTACAAATAATGAACCTGTACATGAAGAGTCTTTATCTTTTGCTAGACACATAATAGAAACAAAAAAAGGGAACATGGGGAATCGAACCTGTGTCCCAATAGTCTGATTTTTTTCCTAACCCAGCACTTTAACAGAACACGCCACAAGTGAACTCTCAATTGATAGAAGTAAATGCAAGTAAAATCAGTTCACTATTTTGTATTGCTACTGGAAGACTGTCAGCAATTCATGTTGGTTGGTAAATAAATAACAGAGCTGCTATATATAAAGTTTGTACATATGTAGAAACTTCATATTTTTCTAGAAACATGGAAACAAACAGAAAAAGCACTAAACTCAGGCAGTAGACCATGTTATATTGTTTCATAAGTAAACTAGGGGATTTGAACTTGTGACTTCTTGGTCTGTTTGTTGCCACCAGCAACTCTAACTGATCATTTAGAAACTTTATCTTTCACTAGAAAGAGATGCTAGAAACTCTGCATATAGATAGTGAATCCTGGGGTCAGGGGGCGTGGCTCTTTGAAGCCAACATGGGCTATGAGTTGTACTGGCAACATGGGCTATGAGTTGTACTGGCAACAAGATGGAAGCCTCCTTTGTTACAGAATCTATTATTTATATCTACTAAATGCAAATAACTAGAGAAAAATCTTTCAACGTGTAGGTATTCTGGGGAGAAAAACTTTTAGTTCTCCTTTAACAATATATAAACAGTTTCCCAACATACCATGTGCAGAAATGGAGTAGTCCCTGCCTATGGTGCACAACTTTTAATATTGAGCAGGCCTCTATATTTTGTGTCCTTGCAAGTTGGTGTACATTTATCTATTGCCTGAGAGTTTGTATCCAATTCAAATTCTGTCCAGTTCTGTTCAGTTCAGTAATCTGTCCTCCCAACAGATTATAACAGAATCTGGTTAATCAGGACATCACATCACACTATATAAGGGATCACATCTCTCCATGCACAGACACATAACCAAACAGATCAGTCCCAGCAGGAGCACACCACCCCACACTTCTATCTACTTTCACTCTCTGGTTTCCTAACCATAGAGAGCAGGGAATTCTTATCTATTATCACCGATACCTCCTACAGGTTGGAGGTGGTATATAATGAGCCTTGGGGTATATCTCCATTATAATATAGTTAATACATCTGTAAAATAAACAAAGCAATCCAATAACAAGCATATGATTTACACTTTATTCTTGACTTGTTCTTTTGTTGTGCAAAAAGCAAAGGGTCCCAGATGTACTTGAATGTACAAAGTTATATCTAATGTAACCGCATGCTGTAGGTATGTTTTCATCCTAATATTGCTTTGATAAGACTTTATTTTTATTCCCACAACTGTAAAGCTGTAATATTGAATGTGTTTCATTAGCTGACCTGCATTTATTGAGTTTTCATTCTCTGGAAATCTCCAGATGTTTTAGGAAGCTCTGCTGAACAGTTAATGAAGTTTTGTATGTAATGACTGATCTGGAATATGCCGTGAAATTGCAGACTTGATTTTATTAAGGAAGGGCATATTGGAACTAGATTTAATTGGGGCTACAACATTCTTGTATTTGTTTACATATGAAAAGGGAATCTCTGTAGACAAACTCCAACTTGTAAAATGTATATGCTTAGTGGATCTATAGCCTTTGAGGACATGTGCAACATAAAATGCATATTTCCTGCCATATGGCTCAAAAAGCACAGCATTTAAGACAGGGCTAATTAAAATTTTAGCTTTAAAATTATTGGTCCAATGCTATATTTGCCATATCAGTTAGATCAACTGGACTTAAAGTTTAGTTCTTGAAGATGTTTCGCTAGTCATCTGACTTGCTTTCTTAATTTAGAATGACTTGTACAAGAATCTGTTGGCAATATAAGTACACTTGAAAGTCCCAATTAGCATATGACACCCAGGTGTTAGGGACCTTCTGAATGCAAGGTGTGGGTGCATTAAGGCTAAGGGGTGTTATCCACACTGCCCAGGGTAAGGTGTCAAAACAGCATTGTACATGGCAGACAGTTGGTGTTGAACCCTCCCACCTCTATTCAGACTTAGTTTCTTCATTTTCACATAAATGGCCTCTTTGACACCTCTCTTGAACCAGTAATGTTCCTTTACCAAGATGTTGACTTTACAATCTTTAAAGGTATGTCCTTTTTCCTTAAGGGTCAGAAGGTCCTTAACACCTGGCTGTCATATGCTAAATGAGACTTTCAAATGTACTTATATTGCTAACAGATTCTTGTACAAGTCATTCTAAATTAAGAAAGCCATTCTGATGACTAGCAAAACGTCTTCAACTTTAAGTCCAGTTGATCTAACTGAATACAACAGATATACCATGATCTGGATGAATGAGAACCTTCACAAGCATACTGTCAGGTTAGTGTGGGTTTTGAACTGTGGCGTACGGGGTTAATGTAGTACTATAAAGGTTACATCTTACCTGACCGGGATTACGTTCATGCGAGACGTAACTTTTTTAGTATTACATCGGCCCATCACTTGCCTTTAAAGTAACTCCTAACCAAAGATATAAAGAAATATACAGATTTTGTTACTAAAAGCAATAAATGTTATGCTCCCTCTCCCCTCCCCTTTTGTGCTTCTTGGGTGAAGCATGCCAAGGTCAGTGACTAAGGTTAGCAGGAGGGGTTAGAAATAACTGAAAGGCTTGACTTCCAAAGGTGCATGTCTAGTTAAAGTGCATGTCCACCCCAAAAACTAAAATTTGCCCCACTACTGGCCCCAATTTGTAGTGTTTAAAATCCTTACCTTGCCCCTTAGCTCCTAATGGTTGTCCTGCAGTGCTTGTTCAAAGTTTTAGAAAGTGAAGAGTAGGAGCTGTATGTGAGTCATCTGGTTCCTGCTTCTTCCATGTCCTTGTTGAGGTTTCTGGCACGCGCAAACTAATTTGGCGGTTGGGGGTGGGCAGGGATGGTCTACATTACAGCAAAAGTTTGTTTTCTAGGTGGAGATACCCTTTCAGAATGTTAAAATACAATGGCTTGTCTAACAGCTTCTGAATTAAAAAATTAACACTCCGCTGCACTTTAAAACAGCTTTTAAAATCTTGCACTCCTTCCTTAGAAGACGAGAATTTTAGACATTTTCAAAACTCAGAACTTACCATTGAAAAATTGAACAACAAATTATAAAATATCCAAAGCTTGAAAATCATTTTATTGTCAAAAATTTAAAATGTGAAAATAAGATTGGAAAAACTGTTGAAAATTTTAAAAATTCCAAATTTTTGAACCAGATTTTCGAAAAACTAAATACAGTAGGTTCTGCAGAACTGCTGTCAGAATGTTTATCTTTACTCTTTATTTTTTGACTTTGGAATATAGCAAATGTAAATCGCAAATTATAGCTTTTGTCTCCAGTGTTAATAAACAAAATAATTTCAATACATTTTTACAAATCATGTACATTAGCTATAGATTATTTCATTTTTGACATGTAGAATTTATATGCCTGAAACGACAAGGTTGAATAAAGGACAATATTATGTTTTCATCAGATGGAAAGTAACAGATCATATAAAGCTACTGACAGGTGTCTAGAAAACAAATTGCATCTTTCTTTTTTTTTTGAGTTTGTTGTTTTTCATTTTTGTGTTAATTAAAATAATCTATTTAATACTGTAGCATGAATAGAGACAGATATGAAAAATGGCGTAATTATAATCAGGTTCTGTGACCAATTTTATTGTAATTTGAGCAATAATGTTTATTGCATTAATTAAACTAAAGCAGACAAGAAAACAAAAGTAAATCAGTTTCAAATGATCAATTTAGTATTGAAAGTTAGTTTCATGATGAAACTTTGGTGTTTGCATGTAACATTTTGCCAGATTTTAAAGCACAATATTATATTAAAGGGCGTTTAACCCCCTTCTTCCCCCTACACATAGTAGCACGGGAAAGTTGGTTTGTGATTCTGGCTTTGGACCCGCCCACACCACAACTCAGTATTTGATCAATGGGAAGGCACACCACCCTGGGCCCCGCCCACACCATAACTCAGTATTTGATCAATGGGAAGGCACACCACCCTGGATAATATTTAGTGAGGGGTCAATGAAATTGGTTTAATTGCCCTTTAATCAAGTTGCTTTTAGTAATTTTTAACAAACTGCCCTCCAAAAAAAAAAATGCCCAGAGGGCTTGTCTGGGATTAAGTCTTTTAGCTGAATGAATATACTCCAAATTTTTATGGCCAGTGGAAATAGTTAAAGGTTAATTAGCGCCTTTCAAAAGATGACACCACTCTTCAAGAGCAAGTTTAATTGCTTAAAATTCATGATTGCCTATATCGTAATTTTTTTCGCAAGAAAAGAAGGCACATGGGTGAAGTTTTTCTTTTATCCCTTGTCTCTCGGAAAGTACAGGTTCTGCACCAATGTCAGAGGCATCAACTTTGATGAAAAAAGGTAACTAAGAATCGGGTGGACCAAAACAGGGGCGGAGGCAACAGTTTTTCAAAGGATTCCAGAGCTTCTGTCATCCATGAATTTTGTTTTCCCCCTTTATGGATGAGATTCAAGATTGGAGAAATGATGGAAGAAAAACCCTTGATAAATTGTCTGTAATAATTGGCAAAACCAACAAAACATTAAATGGCTTTAGTGGAGAAAGGAAGAGACCAGTTAAGAATAGCAGAAGGGGGGTCAATTTCAAAACCTTGGGCAGAGATGATATAGCCTAAGAATGGGACTTTGGTTAATTCAAAAAGGCATTTTTCCAGTTTGGTATAAAGATGATTAAGTTGTAGTATGGAAAGGACTTGACGAAGATGAATAAGACAAGAAGGTAAATTTTGTGAAAAAAAACAAAATATCATCAAGATAGACAACCACTGAGTTGCCCAACAAGTTTCTGAATATGTCATTGACAAATTCTTGGAATACTGCTGGGGAATTACATAATCCGAATGGCATGACTAGATATCCAAAATGGCCGCCGCAGGTATTGAAGGCAGTTTTCCATTCATCTCCTTCACGAATTCTAATCAAATTGTAAACTCCTCTCAGATCAATTTTAGAAAAAATGGTAGCTCCTTTCAGTTGGTCAAATAATTCAGTGATAAGAGAAAGAGTATAACGATTCTGAATCGTAATTTTATTCTCTAGCCTCTATAGTCTATACAGGGACGAAGACTACTATCCTTATTTTCGACAAAAAGAATCCTGCCCCTTCAGGAGAGGTAGAGGGATAAATAAAACCCCGGGATAGATTATCCTGGATATATTGGGCCAGATTTATACAGCCACGGAATTGCTTTTTAGCGATACTGCAACTTTAACGATCGGTATCGTAAATTTACAATCGCTAAACCAATCGGTGATAAATGATCGGTTTAACTATTGTAAATTTTTGATACCCATCATAAATTTACGATACCAATTGTAAATCGACGATAACAAAATAATAGATTTACGATCCCCATAGAATACCATTGCGGCAGTTTACTATCGCACGGTATTCTACTATCAAACTTTCGTTAATTAATGAACGTTCGGTCATAAATATACGATCGCAGTCGGACATTTACGACTGCAATCATAAATTAACTAACCCGCGGCATCGTTAAAAAGCGATACAGTGGCTTTATAAATATGGCCCATTTTTTCATAGCAACAGTTTCTGGCTGGGACAACGGGTAAGTACGTCCACGAGGAGGAATAGTTCAGGGAAGAAAGATCATAAGGGCAATCATAGGGACAATAATTAGGTAAGGTCTCAGCCAATCTTTTACAAAAAACATCTTTGAAATCTTGGTACACTAAGCTTCAGGAAGAGACGGAGAATCATTCTTAGAAGTGAGGGTTGAGCATTGAAGAGAGGGTAAGGATAGACAACTAAAAACACAATCCAACTCCAAGCTGTAATTACACCAGAAGACCAGTCAATATAGCGGGATTATGGAGTTGCAAATAAGGATGGCTGGTTCACGGATCTAGGCTTTGGCGGATTTTAAGTATCTGCGAATTGTGCATCTTGCAGATTTTCCCAAAATCCGCAAGACAAACTTTTTCCGAACTCCGTACTGTTCCCCTTTAAAGTATAATTATACGCTAAAATATAAGTTTATTTAAAATAGAAAGGAGTAAAAATGGCTGAATCTGTTTTCTTTGGGCTGTCACTGTCCCAAGTACTTTTCTATTTTTTCTTTAAAAAAAAAAACTTTTTACACATGATAGTTCTCTTTTAAATTTATTGATTCCCCACAGTGGCTTTCACATAGGCATAGTCCAACTCTCAATCCACCCAGCCCATTCATGTAATTTCTCCCAGCTTTTTGTAGAAGTCTGCTTAGATGCAAAGCTAACAAACTTACAATTTCCACATGTTTTTCATAGACAAGTTTAACAGCCCACGGCCTTTCATTATATGTCATTCATCATAATGATTTAGCATTGTGGTTACTAAAAGATTGTCTAATTTGTTTTCTATTGGCATCATGGAAATCCTACACAGATAGTAGCTGCTATATTAGAATATTAGTTTTAAATATTTTCAAAATATTTTTTTTTCTCTTCTGAAGGCTTTGTAATGGTGATGTGGCTTGTTTCCATGGGATTTTTTATTTAATGTTTATATAGACAGTTTTAATTTCTGCCATGATAGGCCATTGTAGTTCTTACTCAGCCCAATAGGAAACTGTTAAGTGTAAGCCCCAATTAGACATGTCTACAGTTGAGTTGCCATAAGATAGCAGATGGCATCACAGTTAAGCTCCATGTAATGAACAGTTTTGTATTATTGCTTTTCCACTTCTCATTTTGCACAGCCTCCAGCTCTATCCTTATCTCGGTACAACATGGACAGTCTACTTTGAAAGCTGTTAATATGGAGAGACTTAGGTATCATCTCCCTTCAAAAAAATTCAGCTTATTTTAAATGGAAACTGAAGTCTGCCAGGTCTACAATGCATGTATATACTGATACTGAATGTATATACTGATACTGAATGTATATACTGGTACTGAATGCATATACTGGTACTGAATTTATATACAGGTACTAAACGTATGTACTGGTACTGAATGTATACACAGGTAGTATGATGTGTTATGTTCATGTATTAAATGCTAGTTTGGCTTTCCATAAAGTTCCAAACGGTCATTTACCTAGATTCCTTGTTAGTAAGTGCCTCTCAACATTGGCTGTAAAGTGGATTGTTACGGCCATCAAAGTGTGATTGGGAAATCTAATAATCCCTTAGTATTTTGAAATTTGCTGCACATGAGAAGCAAAATCTAAATATATATGGATGGATTCAATGAGTGCCGAAACAGCAAACGGAATCCATCTAATATGGGAATGTTTTGTTGCACTGGATTTAGTGATACCTACAGTACAAACAAACAAACAAACAAACACTTTAATGAATGCTTTCCATAGAAGCCCTTGTTTTCTTTCCATGTTTATAGAAACGTTACTGTATATGTATTCCATATTTTAAAAAGATAACTCTGCCAAACTAAGATTGTTAAGGATTTATTACAGTACCCACACTATACTTCAATAGTCACTATTAAAGCCCTCATTTTCCGACTTATGTTCTTCAGTAACCACAGGCAATCTATCTTTCTGCCTGCCTCATTGATATTAAAAACCATTCATCCCAATATAATAAGTATTCTGTAGCTACATGCTGTACATTTAAATGTCTTTTTAAGTGGTTAATTCATGTTTTTAAACAAAGTTCCTTTCTTCCAAGCACCATGATACCAGATGAATACTAAGTTACATCTGTACATTTAGTCAAAATTTATTTTGGAACACTCGGGTGAATGAATTATATACAATTCCACTCCAAGAGCCCTGCCCTTATAGCTGGTGTAGCACCAGGTGGGCCTAATTAGCAGATGTTAAATTATCATAATAACAGTTCTGCAATGTGTTTCTTAGTGGAACAATCACATTTTGTTCCATGTTTCAACTGAATGTGCATAGAACAGCCTTCGGCATCAAAATAGACATCCCCTACCTTCACGCAAATCATACAGCATAGTACACATGAACTTTTGAATATATAAACTGATGCCTACTACAAAAATCAGGAAGGAATTGCATTAGTGCAGTGTAATGTGACCTTTAAGGAACAGTTCCTTTAACAGTTCCTATTCCTTTAATGTATTGATTGAAGACCGGAAGGAGCTTTGCCTTACTTTACGTTCTTCAATCAATTGACCAGGAGCCATTGACGAAGAAAGAAGATATTTACCTTACACGCGATCCACCGCAGCAGCATTGAAAGTTTCTGACTGCTTTCTTGTTTAGATTAACTATAGCTCCCATTGTCGTGCATGTTCACTATAGTTAATCTGAACCAGGAAGTAGTCGGGACCTGTCAGTGCTGCTGTGGAGGATCACTTGTAAGGTAAATATCTTCTACCTTCATCTATGGCTCCTGGTCAAGTTAACAGAAGTTAAGGCATAGCTCCTTAACCTCCTGCTCTTCATTCAATACATTAAAGGAATTGTTCACTTTTTAAGCTAACTATTCCTTTAATGCAAAATACAGGTGGGGGCTCTGACTACTGATACCTGTCATATTATGCGTTCCACCATCATTCTTGCCATTTGGTTCTTGTACCAAAGAATACTTGATTAATACTTGATGAAAAAAGGTTTAGGCTTTCTTTTTAGTTCGGAAAGGGTTTTTCACTGTGAGAACGGTAAAGCTATGGAACTGTCTTCCAGTGGACGTTGTTATGGCAGGTTCATTGGTCAGTTTCAAAAAAAGCTGGATTCCACCTTCCTTTTATACACATATACTGGTGGACTGATATCATGACATCCCCCTTTTTTTTTTTTTTTTTACATGATAAAACAAAACAATCTATAAAGTTATTGTTCAATAAGTCTCTCTGGTTTTTTTACAATTCGCCCACTTGCAGTTCTAACAAGAGATGGTTGTGACTCAGTAACACTTAAATTTCTCCCAGGCATCTCCTGAACTGAGTCTTGTCTCTCCATGGAGAAAACACTGTCAGAGTCAGTGTCACCTTCTTGCATAGATTGATTAGTAAAGTCCTTGTGTGACTCCATGGATTGATTAGTAAAGTCCTTGTGTGACTCCATAGATTGATTAGTAAAGTCCTTGTGTGACTCCATGGATTGATTAGTAAAGTCCTTGTGTGACTCCATGGATTGATTAGTAAAGTCCTTGTGTGACTCCATGGATTGATTAGTAAAGTCCTTGTGTGACTCCATAGATTGATTAGTAAAGTCCTTGTGTGACTCCATGGATTGATTAGTAAAGTCCTTGTGTGACTCCATGGATTGATTAGTAAAGTCCTTGTGTGACTCCATGGATTGATTAGTAAAGTCCTTGTGTGACTCCATGGATTGATTAGTAAAGTCCTTGTGTGACTCCATGGATTGATTAGTAAAGTCATTGTGTGACTCCATGGGGGCCTGAACTTGTTTTTCATTGGTTTTCAGTAAAAACCTCCTGTTCCGTCTGTATTTTGTCCCTGCAGGTGTCTGCACAATATAAGACCTTGGGTGATCAGTAAGTGCTGTAACGGTAACAGGATTCCATTTACCATCTTGCCATAATCTGACACGTTCTCCAACCTGTAGTGATGATAGAGGTTTAGCTCCTCTATCAAAATAACATTTTTGTTTCTGTTGTCTTTCTTTAAACAACCTTTGAACAGGAGCCTGTACTGGCTCAGGGTGTAAGAGGTTTGGATGTGTAAATAAACGTGTGTTTGCACGCCTACCCAAAAGTAACTGAGTTGGAGATGCTCCGATATCTTCCATAGGAGTGTTTCTAAAGTTCATCAGAGACATGTAAAGATCTTTTCTTTCAGTTTTGGCTTTTTTAAGCAATAATTTAATAGTCTGCACCCCTCGTTCAGCCAGTCCATTACACTGAGGATGATGGGGGCTTGATGTTATATGACAAAACTCCCATTCCTTAGCAAACGCTTGAAATTCCTTTGAACTAAACTGTGGAGCATTGTCTGAAATTAGAATATCTGGAATTCCATATCTGGCATATTGTGATTTAAGATGAGTAATAATTGTCGAACTTCGAGTGTCTTTATTTAACCATTCCACTTCAATAAATCTTGAATAATAATCTACTATTAGTAGGTATTCCTGTTGATCAAATGTAAATAAATCCACACCAATTTTCTGCCAAGGTCTTTCTGGCAAATTGTGCGGAATCAATGGCTCTTTTGTTTGAAACTTTCTATGAGTGTTACACACCTGGCAATTGAGTACCATATTCATGATGTGACTGGATATTCCAGGCCAAAAGAGCAAGTCTCTAGCTCTTCTTCTACAAGATTCTACACCTAAATGACCTTCATGGATGCGTTCTAGCATTTCCCCTCTCAGTTTTGAGGGAACAATTATTTTATCACCTTTAAAAAGGATTCCATCTGCTTCTGAAATCTCATCCCTAAAATTCCAGTAATCATTTAGTTCTTGTGATATTTGAGTTCTTTTGAGTGGCCAACCCTTGTGAACCACTGTGCTTAATTTTTGCAAAGTTACATCCTCCTGTGTCTCTTTTTTAAGAATTACCAATTTGTTCATTGAAACTGGTAGATTTGTAAGCAACATGTGAACTTGTGCTTCGATTTCTTCTACTGGCTCATCTGTATTGGGAATATAAGCTCTGGATAAGGCATCCGCTATATACATTTCCTTTCCTGGAACATATTTAACCTTCAGACTATATTTGTGTAATCGCATCAACAGTCTCTGAATTCGAGCAGGGGCACTGCACAATGTTTTTTTCATGATGGCTTCAAGAGGTTTGTGATCTGTTTCAATCTCAATGTCTTTGCCATAAACATACTGGTGAAATCTTTCCACTCCAAACACAATAGCTAACATCTCTTTCTCTATTTGTGCATAACGTTTCTGAGTGGTTGTCATCGCCTTGGAGGCATATGCTACTGGCCTATTATCTTGAAGTAAAACAGCACCCAAACCATTTTGTGAAGCATCCACTGAAATTGTCACTGGGGAATTTACATCATAATATTTTAATACCGGTGATTCAGTAATCATAGATTTAAGCTTGTTGAATGCTTGCTGGTGTTCTTCTTCCCATGTCCAGATAACATCATCTATATTCAATTCCCGGAGTGCTTCAGTGTGGTCTGATAAATATGGAATAAATTTACCTAAAAATGTGATCATTCCAAGGAACCTTTCTAGATCTGTTTTACACTCAGGAGTGGGCATTTGTTTTATAGCTTCTACTTTGCTTGGATCAGGTTTTAATCCATCTGAGGACAGAATGTGACCCAAATATTTTATTTCTGTGAGGCCAATTTTGCATTTTTCTTTGTTTAATTTAAAATTCTTTAATCTAGCTCTTTCCAAGACCATTCTTAATCTTTGATCATGCTGTTCCTTTGTCTCAGCCCAAATCAATATATCATCAATGTACGTTTCTACTCCTTCTATACCCTCAAAAAGTTGCTGAACAGTTTTATGGAAAACTTCTGGTGCCGATTTTATACCAAATGGAAGCCTTAAGAATCTATATCGGCCAAAAGGAGTGTTAAATGTACAAAGAAATGAGCTGGTTTCATCCAGTTTTATTTGCCAAAAACCTGAACTTGCATCCAGTACTGAAAAGTATTTTGCTTTATGTAGCTTATATGTAATTTCATCCACTGTGGGAAGCTGATAATGTTCTCTCATCACTGCCATGTTCAGGTCTCTTGAATCTAAACATATTCTCAAGCTGCCATTAGGCTTTTCAACAATTACTAAAGGGTTAACCCACTTAGTTGGCTGCTCAATTTTTTTTATAACATTCAGTTTGACCATTCTGTCTAGTTCTGCTTTTAATCTGTCTCTTAACATTACAGGTATTTTTCTTGGTGGATGAACTTTTGGTGGAATCTCTGAGTTTATTTGCATAGTATACTCTCCTTCTAGGCAACCTAGGCCTTGAAACACATCCGTATACTCAGACAGTATATCACACTTGTCATTTCCATTTATGACCATCACTCTTTGTATGAGCTTCATATCTGTACATGTTTGTAAACCCAATAAAGGAGTGACTTTGTCCTTTACCACTATAAACTGTACCGTGTATTTGGTCTTTTTATGTATAACTTCTAAATTGCACATTCCTTTTACAGCAATATTCTGTCCTGTGTAAGTGGTCAGTTTAACCTTTGTATCTTTTAGCAAATATCTTTTTCCCACTCTCTGTATCAGACCATAAGGAATCACATTTGCCTGGGCACCAGTGTCCAATTTAAACATTATCAGTTTCCTTCCAATTTTTAGGCTAACTTTCCATTCCTCATTGGATGGTTGTGACTCCACTACCCCAACAAACAAACTAGTGGACTGGTCTGGATATTCCTCTTTATCCTCCACAGCATGCACTTTCATAGATCTACACACCTTGGCGAAATGATTCATCTTCTTACAATTGTTACATTGTTTACCAAATGCTGGGCAATTCTGTGCTGTGTGTTCTGTCCCACATCTTGTGCAGTGAAACGTATTCTGGAATTTTCTGCCGCTCACTGCCTGTTTATACATTTGTTTACTGTTATTTTTCACAGCATCAACTTGCCTGTCTTCCTGCCTGGCAGCCTGTGCCTGTCTATCCTCCTCCTGCATTAATTGCAGTTGTACTTTTGTAGTTTCTGCTGCCAAGCAGATCTGCACTGCTTTTTCCAGTGTAAGTTCAGTTTCTCTCAACAATCTCTCTCTCATTTTATCAGATTTTATTCCACAAACAACTCTGTCCCTTATAAGAGATTCTTGCAATTGCTCAAACTCACAGGACTTGGCTTTACATCTCAGCTCAGTCACAAATTGAATAACAGACATGTCTCCTTGGACACAAGTAAAAAAACTTATATCTTTCATATGTAATATTCTTTTTTGGATTGCAATATCCTTCAAATTTGTCCATTATAATCTGCAGATCAAGTCTATCATCCTCACTGTCAAATGTGAAGGTATTGTAAACTTCCAGGGCTTCTTCCCCAGCCACATGTAAAAAGAGAGAGGACTGGACCTTATCTGGTTTATTTGTTCCTCCAGTTGCAGTGAGATATAAGTCAAACCTCTGACGAAATCTTCTCCAGTTTTCAGACAAATTGCCATGTTGTAAATCCAAACCAGCAGGAGGCTTGAGACTATCCATGATATTAATCCTTTTATGTGAAAACCTCCGCTTCTGACACCATGTGTTGTTTGGCCTTTTAACCTTATCAATCAGCACACAGGAGTCCAGATTATGTTACTAACTTTACTGTCTTATACAATAATGCCGGAACTACTTCCACCTTCCTTTTATACACATATACTGGTGGACTGATATCATGACAGAGATACCCTTTCAGAATGTTAAAATACAATGGCTTGTCTAACAGCTTCTGAATTAAAAAATTAACACTCCGCTGCACTTTAAAACAGCTTTTAAAATCTTGCACTCCTTCCTTAGAAGACGAGAATTTTAGACATTTTCAAAACTCAGAACTTACCATTGAAAAATTGAACAACAAATTATAAAATATCCAAAGCTTGAAAATCATTTTATTGTCAAAAATTTAAAATGTGAAAATAAGATTGGAAAAACTGTTGAAAATTTTAAAAATTCCAAATTTTTGAACCAGATTTTCGAAAAACTAAATACAGTAGGTTCTGCAGAACTGCTGTCAGAATGTTTATCTTTACTCTTTATTTTTTGTCTTTGGAATATAGCAAATGTAAATTGCAAATTATAGCTTTTGTCTCCAGTGTTAATAAACAAAATAATTTCAATACATTTTTACAAATCATGTACATTAGCTATAGATTATTTCATTTTTGACATGTAGAATTTATATGCCTGAAACGACAAGGTTGAATAAAGGACAATATTATGTTTTCATCAGATGGAATAATAATACCTGCACTCTGTAGTCACTTGTTACACCTGAGGAAGGGGGTTGGACCCCCCGAAACGTTGTGTGTATTTTGGGAAACGTTGTGTGTATTTTGGCATTCATTGTTTTTCAGCACTAATAAGTGAGTATTATTTAAATACTATATGGAGTGTGCCTTCCTATGAACTATGCTAGTCCTTATAGCGGGGATTGTAATAATATGAAGGGTATAAATGAGGAATATTCACTCTGTATATTCACTCTGTATTTACTATAGAGAATCCTAGTCCTTATAGCGGGGACTGTAATAATATGAAGGGTATAAAGAGGGAATATCACTCTGTATTCACTATAAGAATCCTAGTCTTTATAGCAGGGAACGTAATAATTGTAAGGTAGAAATGAGGAATACTCAACTTCTGAGATTAAACTATAGAGCATCCTGAGTCCTTATTAGAAGGACTGTAATATATGAAGGTATAAAGAGGAAAACTCACTCTGATACACTATAGAGAATTCCTAGTCTATTAGCAGGGACGGGTATACTATGAAGGGTATAAAGGAGGAATATCAATTGTACACACTATAGGAATCCTAGTCCTTATAGCAGGGACTGTAATAAATATGAAGGGTATAATAAATGAGGGATATTAACTATGTAATCAAATAGAGAATCATAGTCCTTATAGCAGGGACTGTAATAATGTGAAGGTATTATAAATGCGGAATATTTCCCTCTGGATAGCTATAGAGAATCCTAGTCCTTATAGCGGGGACTGTAATAATATGAAGGTATAAATTGGAGGATATCACGCTGGATACGCTATAGAGATATCCTAGTCCTTATAGCGGGGACGGTAAGAATTGAGGTATAAAATGAGGAATATTCACTCTGTATACGATATAGAGAAGCCTAAGTCCTGATTAGCAGGGACTGTAATAAAGATGAAGGTATAAATGAGGAAATTCACGATGATACGCTATAGAGAATCATAGTCGTTTATAGCGGGGACTGTTAATAATTAAGAAGGTATAAATGAGCGAATATCGCTCGGTATAAACTAAGAGAATATAGTCCTTATAGCGGGACTGGAATAAGATTGAAGGGGATAAAATGAGGGAAATATTCACCTGTAGACATATAGAGAATCCTGTCCTTATAGCAGGGAATGTAATAATAGGAAGGTATAAATGAGGAATATCACTCTGGATACACTATAGAGATCCTAGTCATAAGAAGGGACTGTAATAATATTGAAGGGTAGAAAAAGAGGAATATTCATCGGTATACGATATAGAGATCTAGGCTATGCGGGGGACTGTAATAATATGACGGGTAGAAATGAGGAAAGTCACCTCTGATTTACACAGAGAGAAGCATAGTCCTTATAGCCGGGACGGAATAATATGAAGGTATAAATGAGGAATACTCACGAGTAGACACTATAGGATCCTAGTCCTTATAGCAGGGACTGGAATAATATGAAAGGGTATAAATGAGAATATCACTTGTAACGATGGAGAATCCTAGGCTTATGCAGGGACTGTAATAATAGAAAAGTGGAAATGAGGAATATATTCACTTCTGTCTACGGATAGAGATCCTAGTCCTTTATAGCAGGGACTGTAAGAATAAGGGTATAAATGAGGAATATTTACTAGTATACACTGAGAGCGAAGCTAGTCTTTATCGCAGGGACTGGAATTAATATGACAGGGATAAATGAGCGAATATTCCACTCTGAACCCTAATAGGAGTATCTAGTCCTTATAGCAGGGGACTGACATATACGAAGGGGTATAAGAGGATATCACTTGATACAATATAGAAATATGAGTCCTAATAGATGACGTTAATATGAAGGGCCGATAAATGAGGAGGAAGATTCACTCTGTCATACACTATAAGAGGAATCCTAGTCATTATAGCAGGCCTGATTAATATGAAGGGTAATAAATGAGGACTATTCACTCGTATCCACATAGAGAATCTAGCCTTATAGCCGGAATGTAATAATACGAAGGGGGATAAATGAGGACCTATTCACTCTGTATACAAGATCGAGAAATCCTGTCCTATAGCAGGGACTGTATTAATATCGAAGTATAAAGAGGAAAATATTCACTCTGTATCACTATAGAGAATACTAGTCCTTATAGCCGAGGACGAAAATACGGAAGGTATAAATGTAGGAATATGCACTCTGTGACACATAGAGAACAGTCCTAAGCAGGACTGATATTGAGGGTTTAACGAGGGGAATATTATCTATAAATAGAGAAGCTTAGTCCTAGCGGGACGGTAATATACGAAGGGATTAAATGAGAAAATTCACTCTGTATACATATAAGAGAATCCTATCTCATAGCGGGACGTAATAATATGAAGGGTTATAAATGGAGGGAATTCCCTCTTGTATACACTAGAGAAATCCCTGAATTATAGCAGGAATGTATAATAAGAAGGGTAAAGAGGAATATCAATTCTAACAATAAGAGAACTAGTCCTATGCAGGGACTGTAATATATGAAGGGATAAATGAGGAAAATGCCTCGTACCATATAGAGATCATAGTCCTTACAGAAGGGACTAAAATAGAAGGGTAGAGGGAAGCACCGGTATCACCTGAGATCTAGTCATGCGGGACGAAAATACGAGGGAAAAGAGGGTATCACTCTGTATAAATATAGGAATCCTAGCTATAGCAGGGACTGTATATATGAAGGGTAAAATGGTGATTAACCTAAAATAGCGAATCTAGTCTAATGCGGGGTGTAAATATGCAAGGGTAAACTGAGGTTTCCTCGTAAACTATATCGAATCTATTTCCATAGCAGGGGACTGTAATAATAGAAGGGATAAATGAGGGAAATATAAACTGTAACACATATAGCGAATTTCACTCTGAATACACTATAGAGAATCCTAGTCCTTATAGAGGGGACTGTAATAATACGAAGGGTATAAATGAGGAATATTCGCTCTGTATACACTATAGAGAATCCTAGTCCTTATAGCGGGGACTGTAATAATATGAAGGGTGTAAATGAGGGATATTCGCTCTGTATAATTCTCCTTCAGGATTTTTGGTAGGTTAGACAGTAGAATCATGGTTCATCTATCACAGCAGCCTCCAGCGTCCGAAGCAGCAAATACAACCAAGACCTCACATACTACCATCCATGCCATATTTTTGTTGTAGATTGTCTTTTCTGAAATGCTATTTTGTGTTACTTCTACGTCCAGATGTTGGTAACGGGACACTCACTTCCAAAAAGTTCAACTTTGTCTCGTCGTCCACTAGGTAGTTTCCCACAAAAGTCTTGGCAATAATGAGATGTTTTTTTAGCATTAAATTGAGACGAGCACTTAATGTTCTTATTTGCTTAAAAGGGTTTGCGCTTTGGATATGCTGCCAAGTCAGGCCGTTTTTGCCCAGTCTCTTTCTTAGGGTGGCAGTCGTGAACCACTGACATTAATTGAGGCCCATTGAGGCATCTGCCAGTTCTTTACGATGCTTGGTCATGGTTGGTCTTTTTGTGCATCAGTACGGATGAGTTTTCTCTGTGATCTTGGGTAATCTTGGTGCGGTAATGTTTGGTCGGCCAGCCACTCCTGGGAGGTTCAGCACTGTTCCATGTGTTTTGCTATTTGTGGAAATACTCTTCTACTGTGGTTCGCTTTTGGAGTCCCAAAGCTTTTAGTATAAGGGCGTTTTAAACCTTGACCAGGACGGAGGAGAGCGGGGCAAGGGAAGGAGGGGGGAACGGGAGGGGAGAAGGCGGGGGTAAAGCACGGGGGCACACAGGGCCAGGGGGAGAGGGGGAGGGGGGGGGGGGGACGCGAACGACGAATTAGAAGGGAACCACAACCGCAAAGGGGGGGGTGGAAAAACGCATTTTGTTGTGTCAATTATGTTATCTTTGCTAACTTTATTATGGTTTTTTTTTTTTGATTGAGCATGAGACAGAAATGATCTTTGGTGATTTAACTTACCTTAAGACATGCATATAAGAATAAGAAATAGAAGGGGGGGGAGGGCAAATAGTTGAGGTTTTTTTCACCATCCCAACTGTTATATATAATAAAGGAATGGAGGGCACGCCACAGGTTTCTTCACCAGTCATACGTTAGGTTATTCAAACACAATTGTTTACATGTCTGTTTTCCGCCGCAAATGCGCTGGGGGTATAGCGGGACGAATAATTATGACGGGTTCCTAAATGAGGAGTATTCACTCTGTATACACTATAGAGAATCCTAGTCCTTATAGCAGGTACTGTAATAATATGAAGGGTATAAATGAGGAATATTCGCTCTGTATACACTATCGAGAATCCTAATCCTTATAGCGGGGACTGTAATAATATGAAGGGTATAAAGATATGATTGGTTGGGGCAAAATTTGCACCATTTTAAACGATAAAAACTTTTATTGAATATCCCTGTTTATCTTTTGCTAGGAACAGAATAAAACTTTTATTGAATATCCCTGTTTATCTTTTGCTAGGAACAGAATAAAAAACATGTCAGTAAAATGAGCTGTACTAAATACGAAAACGTATAGGTTTTCTAGGGAGAAAAGTTTTAATATAAGCATTAAAAAAAATCAGTTCTCCTTTAGGCATTTCCTGGATAGAGGGCAGTAACTTTGACCCTTTTTACAGTACTAATTACATGCTGCAATGCCCTTTGCTCAGATGTTTTACAATTTATTACTAAATACTAGACAACACACTTTCGATATAACACCTTTTTAAAAAAGCCCTAAGATAAGGAAGATTGGCTCTGGCTTTGAAAAAAATATAGAGCTGTGCTTTCTTGATAATAATATGAAAGTGTGAAATGATAGTATTGATTTGGCCAATAAGGAAACCTTTGTCTTTGTGTGGCCCATGTGTATCGGTAAGTCATGTAATCATGCATTTCATGATCAGCCTCACAAAACCCATGGAAAGTCAAATTGTTAAGACTTTGCAGAGTGGCTAATAATCGTTTCGACTTTGCGCAGCATTCTCTAAACATAAAGTAATGACAAACAGTCATTCTCCACTCCACATCCATAAAACCATTCACTCACCATTTCATTTACTGAAATATTAGGACTGCAACTTTCCTGAGATTAAATGACTTGTCCAACCCTTACATTTTATATAGATAAAAATCAGCTTCCACTTGGAGTAAGGAAGGAATTTTTCTTCTTGCCTCCAGTGAGGCAGGAAATGTGGATATTGCCGAGTAGGTTGGACTTGATGGATGCATGTTTTTATTCAACCTCAAATACTATACTTTACCCTGCAAAAACCCAAAACTACAGACATAGAGCTAATCTGTTATGCAGAAAAAAACATGCTCTCCCCTTTGCCTCTCAAAAGTTTTTGCCTCTACTTCAAGCTCTCCAAGATTTTTTTTTTACATGATCAGAGGAGGCAGCTAAAGGAATAACATTCAGTCATTGGCTGTTATGTCATCTGTTAAAGCCATGACTAAGATCTGCTAACTGGAAGAACCAGGAATCAGCAACAGAATTAACAGAATATCAGGCAGAACTTCTAACATCTATCAGCTTTCTATGGATATGCCATAAAATGGGCTTCATTATGTACAAATGTTTAATAGGTATCATGAAATGGTTAAACAAGATAGAGGTATGGTATGTCTTTATTTAATCTTCAATAGTTAAAAACTACTGTATATTTTTACATAAGACTTAACTCTAATGAGCAAAATCAGAACTGTAAACAAAACAGAACTTGTATTTTCTTTGTTTTAAATAAAAAGACTAAAAAATAAATTTTATTCTGGGACCATTAGATATGTCCTTTCTGTTGTTGTTATAGCCCCTCCCCCGTTTTATAGAATGAACATGTAGGTGGATGTTGAAGGATCTGCCATTTTCATTTGCCGTATTCTATTATCATAAAATTTTGTTCATTTTATTATTAGAAATTGTGTATTTCTAGATTGTTTGGTGCATTATGCCTTAATAGCATCAAAATTACACATTGTGCGTTCTTGCTAAATCTTTTTTTACAAGAATAAAAGAACTATCCAAGATAATTAAATTTGGAATAACTCCTTAAACAATAAAATGGTAATCGTGCCTCTATTTACTATAACACAAACGTAAACCCTTTAACTGACTTCTAAGAGGATGCCAAACAAAAACCCTGCATACTGGCTTTTTTGATCTTTAAGAAACTAAAATCTATTAGCAAACATTGGAGAAAAAGTTATACACTAATAAAATGTTAATCAGAATCTAATCTGCTTACAGCTACACCCTACAGATGGCTTGAGAAAGGTCTGAGACAAAGACCGAAACGTCGCTATCTGTTTGCTGCTTATGGAATAAAAGTTAAAGATTTTTTCAACAAGTCCTGAGAGTGCTCTACATGTTACTATGGTTGGATACACCCTACAGTTATTAGGATTTTTAAGTGAAATATCTAGCTGTAAAATGATCAACTAGATCATTTAATGATCATTTGAATGTGTTTTGCACATAATATTCAATTATTTCTTCTTCAATGCCACTGTATTACAAAATAACAAGTGGCTGGTTATGCATTAAGTGAGCATTTTCTGAGCCTTAAAAATGTAAAGATTTGACATAAAATAAAGTCAGTTCTGCCATAAAATAAGTTCAGTAACAAATCAAAAACACAAATTGTATCCATCAAAATTATCACTTTGAAAACCAAGCATTTTATTTAAGAAAAAGAGAATTGTCAAGATTTTTACATGCTCTACTACTCACCAGCCACGGTTAAGTCAGACCTTTAGTTTACAAGCCAAGTTAACAACGGCTGGTAAACTGACCTTACAGTGGCTGGTAAACTGGAGGACTGGCCAGACAGTGGCTGGTGAACTTAAGGGTTAACCTAAAAGTGTCTGGTGAGTTGGAGAGCTGACCTAAGAATGATTGCTGAACTGGAGGGCTGAACTAACAGTGTATGATAAACTGGGGCTGGAGCTCAGCAGCCACTGTAAGTTCAGTCCTCCAGTTCACCAGGCAGTGTGAATTCAGCCCTGCAGTTCACCAGCCAGTGTTAGTCTAACACACTCAACATCACAAGCCACACTTACCTCCACAAGCCACGCCCATTTTGTTGAAGACCATCAACTGGTGTTAAAAAGTGCCAAAATAGAGTTCCGCTATCGGCATATAACATCACTTGCTGTGTGGTTAACATTCACCTAAGTCATGTAGGAGTTACATGACTCCTGCATGAAATTGCGCTAACTGATATTATATTGGTTAGCTTGACTTTAACTCCACAGCAGGAGTTGTTGCACCATGCTAACAAAAATAGTTCTTGACCATTCAGCTCTCTGTTATTTCCTCCTTGTATGACAGTTGTTATAGTTAAGCTTCCGATTTACTTTGTTTTAGCTAATGTGCTGGTTCGCATCCTTGTTCAGGATTCTGTAATAGGAAGAATCTTACCAAAAAATAGTAATGATTTTCATTCTTGTTGTTTCTGTGATAATCGACAAAGGGCAGTAACTTGTGACATCAATAATGTCACTCTTTGGTGTGATCTGCCTTTCTACTGATGTTCAAGGCCTGTCATTATCTTGTGTTGGGAAAGCAACACTACCTAGAAGTAATACTAAGTTTATTGGTATCTTATATGCTAAACCACCATTTTTAATGAGATATACAGACCCACCTGAAAACTCTGCACCCATGTACATGATTGGATGGAACAGTAGGAAGCATTTAACAGATTCAACTGAAGCTGCCGCGCAAGAAGTGCACACAATTCATTTAGAGAGAAAGAGACATGGGAAGGGGGGCGGACGGAGTCAGAGGAGTATTGCCATCCTTGGATTTGTGATTCTTTACTCACTTTACCCACTGTCCACCAATGGTTGGTACCCAGGGTGAGGACCCAAACCACCAGATCCTCACAACTGTGTTTGCCTTCTATCAACTGCAATACTTACTTCAGGTTTGCTTGGTGGCTTTGTCCTCAATTCCGTCTGTGACTCTGACCAATGAGAAGACATGCTTTGTAGAATCGTGTCTTTTCATTGTCTGGGATTGCAAAGGCGAAAGTGGAGTCAGTGCTGCAAAGCAAGCTTAATTATTAAATAAACTAGTAATTATTGAGGAAGATAGAAGGCAAACCCAGCAGTGAGGACCTGGCGGTTTAGGTTCTCACCCTGGGTACGAACCATCGCTGGTACCCACGGTGGACAGGTGGAAGGGAGTATAGCTGTCCTTTAAAGAATCAGAGGGTTTCTGGTCCTGACTAATCTGGATAAATGATAAAGATCATAAAAGGATTGTAAGCTCTTCATGGCAAGGACCTTTTTCCTCATCTCTTTTTTTTATGTCTATGTACTTTTTATGTATTTATTACTTATTTTCCACCGTGCACAAGTTTTATGTGTACAGCGCTTCTGTGATGCTAAATAAATCAAGTGATGCTAAATAAATAATGGTATACATAATAAATAATAATCACATTAAAAAGGTATTAGGCTGTTATAAAATGTAATGTACAGTATATGCAAGTATTCTGAAAACACAGACACCAGCAAGGGCAAAATATACATACCCACCAAAAGATTAGAACAGTTTAGAATGCAAAAGATGCGGGGGGGTTAGGCGAGTTTTCAAAAAGGAAACATAAATCAGGATACTGGATAAATCCTCCATGCTTTTTTGTATATCTGCATATTGATTTCCAAACAAATTAACATGGGTTCCAAACTATAAAATGGAGAAACTCAATGACATGCTTACTGATAGACCATGATACCAATAACACTTCATTAGTATACTCCTGTGTATTTACTATGACACATTATTAATATAGATATGTGCTCAAGAGATCTACACTTTGTAATTATTTTTCCCTTCAAACTATAATAGCTTCATACTGGGCTTGTAGCTGCCGTGATATTTCATCTCCAAATGCTCCTTCAAACATTCTAGGGCTGTGACAGAAATTTGTATTTGAACAGAAAAGCTGTCAGAAAGGTTCTCTGCTACTATCCATCACATTTCCTTCCTGACCATGCTATGATGCTAATAGTGAACATGCTGTCCGGGATACTAAACAAAGATTGAAATTCTGTCTTGTGGTTCTTCCATATCAAAGCTGCAGAGATCTACCCACTTCAATAAGCATATATTACACTCTATTAATTTCCTATTAGTCTTCAAATATGCAGAGTTCTGCTGTGGTGTCACTATGCCTTAGACATGCAAGCGCAAGTCCAACACCAACAAAAAAAATAAAAAAATTTAATCTGTCACTTTCAATAATTTTCCAGGAGATTCTACAAATGTAATTCCTTTTTCATCCTGTCAACCTTTTCATATCTGTAATGAGTTTGCTCACTATCAGTGTGGAATCTCAATTTAAATTTTAAGTATTAACATATATTATATCTCCAAGCATCTATACTAATAACCTAATTAAACTGCAATTTATACTTGGCTGCTAAAACCACTGACATGTACACTCCATTCAACCTGTGTGAGACCAAATTACGGTGTATCCATTAGAGTTCTGAAAAGTGACACTTTATATTTATATATATATTTATATAACAATCTCTACATCGGGAACAGTCAAAAGTGTACTTAAAACAAGCAACATTGCTTTAGAAGATAATTTGCATGCAGATTCCAATTTAACATGTCAAAATTAAAATAGCTTGCTGCTGTGGATATGTGCCAGAGCGGCCTGTATTTTGCACTAAACATTAACATTTTATTTGCAAAAGTTTAGAATTAATTTAGATGCATTGACTTTTTGCCACTCTTGCTGACATTTAAGTCTAATTAAATTTCTGGAATTCTAATTCAAAAGCTTTTATCTCTCTTGACAGTTTTTATTTTAAAAGTTGGACAATAAAGTCTAATAAAATTGCAAATGATCGGATCGTCAGAGAGGATTATTCTGCTTTCTAGTACTTCGGAAATGCAATTTGGGATTAGTAGGCTGTTTACTAGACAAAATGATGGTTAAAGAAAAGGTTCTCAAGTCAGGAAGCAGATCTACAAGTCATTTTATAGCCTTTATTGCCTACATTTATGGTATGTATTAAAATTAGTTAATCCTAATGCAATTGCATGGATAGTAGAATAATTAAAGTGAAAAGTTGACTGAAAACATTGAAAAGAGCATGGCAAAGAAGAAATTTTATATATGTGGGTTCAGTCAATAGTTTTTTTTAAAGGAAACGGCACACTACATGCAAAACTCTCCATTCTATAAAGGTAAAGCTTATTTCTCTGTCACTGCATGGCTAATTGATTCAGCATTTAAGGACAATTATACTCACCTTCCCTCCGCTCCTCTTCTTTGGTCAGTACCTTTTACCCAGGGTGAGGATCCTGAATCCTTGGCAACGAGGAGGAGGGGCGGAGCCTACCAGAGCAGCGTTGCACTAAGACTGTGCTTCAAGTTACGCGAACCCAGGGGTGAGGACCTAGCGGTTCAGGTCCTCACCTTGGGTAAAAGGTATCGACCAAAGAAGAGGAGCGGAGGGAAGGTGAGTATAATTGTCCTTTAAGATCAGGAAAAGGAATAAGCATTATCTGTTTCTCTGTGCTCTTTCTGTGCAGATAAACCCAATCCTGCAGTTAGCTGCTGGCTGTGTTAGTTAAGTCCCAATGTAACACTGTACCTAAAGAAATCAATTACAAAGTCACTGCCTGCCCCCCTCCCCTCCCACACACACACACACACCTTCAAACTCCTACAGCTAAAGGAAAATCTTACTTGATTCATGCAGTTATTACATCTCCCAGTGCTGCTTACCTTCCTATTGCAAGCAGTTTTACTTTCACTATAGCACAAAATCACTGGGTGAACCACTGGGGCACAGATCATCTCCACTGCACATGCTCCAAACTCTATCTGTGTCTCAGTTTTGGGAGGGGGTGAATACATAGAGAGGAGACATGCATACTAACTAGCAGTAAGCTAGATCTAGTGACAGGAAACACTGAGAGCAAAATGGGATCAAGTTCCTGACAGCACTAAAACAAGTAGTGTTAATGGAAATGTTTACTTAAATTAAGTATTGATTTCCCTTTACTAATGTAATCAGACTGATATACAGCAGTTTGTGAAATTACATGGATGTCCTTTCCAATTTCAAGATTCTCCCCCTTTATATTGGAGTTTTTTGTTTGCCTACCTCTAGATTAATTGTTAGGTAGGGTTCTTTGTTAGGCTAAAAAGGTTGGAATGGATGGATGTATTTATTCAACCTCTAATACTATACTATAACTGTGTTGTTTTTGTCGTATCCATATTTCACCACAACACCTCACAATACTAGACTAGGGCTGTAACTGATAATAAAGTAACATACCAATGGGGGGGTGTCTTTAGAAGCAAAAAAGAAATAATTGAAAGTCCAATTCTGCCAACAACAGTTGTGATAACGGTGGTGAAAACGTAACAAACCTTTATAAATATGCCCCATAGTCATTATATGCAATAAGAATTTGTTTCATAAACTGTATATTTATATTTATTTTAAACTGCCGGCATAGTAACCTATACATGTGGATGGTTATTCCTTTACAGTCTGCATACTGTGTGAGATTTTCTTTAGCTTTTGTTTAAGATTAAAGCAGTTTTGAGAAAATCCCAGCTTGCAGGTATAATTGATGGATTTCATGTTATTTAATCTTAGAGAAAGATTTTGGTATTTGCATGTTATTGACAACTGTATTCAACTGAATGTTGAGTTGTGGTAAATAGGCTTACTATGATTTTAAAAAATTATATGGTACCAATCTGCAACTATAGATTCAGAATCTAACAGATGATTCATAGAAAGTCCTTTTGTAGATTATGGATGTCAAATTACCACTACATCGTAAGGGGTCATTTGATGTTGCACAATATTATTCGAATTGTCACTTTTTGGACTATTAAGCTGAGTACACACAGTATCAATAAAAGGCATTGTTTCAATAAAAGCATTGTTTCATGTTTCTATTATTCCCTATACTTTAGTAAATGCAGCCAATAACATCCGCTGGCAACCTGGATGATCAGGAATGTGCGTAGGGAAATTTATAGATGATTACATTGACATGTAATGGAATCAGTCATTTTCTATACATCTTTTCACTGTGTATCCAGCTTATTATTCTCTGCATAATGCAGAAATCTACCTTGGTTTTCAGCAGGTAAAGAGTGGTATGTGAGGATTTCTCTTGTCTGTTCTGCTTTTTTAATTGTTGAGTAAGTTTTTTTTTGTTTCCCTTTAAAATTAGTACACTAATTGCATAGAAATCTAGGAATTCCATGAAAACAAGTGCCAATAGTTAACGGCAACTCCACCCTCATAATAACAACAATATGGGTATAAAGGTGAGAGAGCTACAGTAATTGTTAACTAAATAACGACAGGTCAAGGTGGATCAATAAAACATTCACTGAGGAGAGGAGAGTGGAGCCATTGAAATGCAAATAGAAAGAGTGCCACTAAGAGTAGGGAGGATAATGCATTGTGTTTAATAAGTCATGCCACCATTGAGCATGTCCCAAGCTTTTTGAGCTTGTAGCAGAGGGACAGAAACAACAATCCTCCTGATTGGCTGCTGCTCTCTCTCTTGAGGGATTGCTACAGTATACACAGCCATTCTTTGTATTGATATAGCACTGAAAGTTCAGTATGAATCTTTCCATCTTGGTGACGTGGCCAGCAGTGTGTAATAAGTTTTATGGGGAACGTTACCCCACTAGGTGCTTCACTTTATTGTTTATTTTTTAAATGCACGCGATTAGCATTCTGAGTCCATTTTAGTGGCGCAACTACAGAGCCCCCAATCATGGGGGGAGGGGTGGGCCTGCAATCCCCTTCCCAAAGGCTCCATAATCAGCTGTTTATGCAGTAAAGATATGCGCCATCAGCTATTTAAAGAAAGGGGTAGGGGGATGTATTGGGCCTGGCCTCCAAACTTGCTGGGGACCCCTGCAGTTACACACCTAGTACATTTTTTTTTCTGGATCACAAATGCATAACAAAGCACATAGAAAAATGAATTCAAGAGCTCTGCATTTTTCTGTGCTTATCTTTAGGGTCTTGACTCTGCCTGTTTATGTGTTATAGTTAAACCAGGCATTTGTATAATTCCGTGATTATATCACCATGTTAAAAAGTTTATCTAGACTTTTAAAAATAATTTGAGATTAAACTCTAGGATATCCTATTCTAAGTAAACAAATGGGTTGATAAATGTCACCTCTAAAACCTTCACCGTCAGTGAAACTAGAGGACGGGATATTAGATTCATTGTTGGATTTGACTGATTTGATAGCTGGTTGATTGGATGGAAAATAAGATTTAGAACTGTAGACTCTGCTGGTCCATTAGGCAGAATGCAGCAATTTTATGTTTGGCAGAGATCTGAGCTAAGGTCCTTGGCTTGGCAAAGATATATAGTACTTTTGTTTAATTCAGCTACAAACATTTTCTTCTACTGCACCATGTTGATTTTATAGAGTAACAGTATTTCTGGAAACATGGATGGCCAGCTTGCAACCTTCCGGCTCTTTCTGTGCTATGACAGGATAAAAGTTTATACACACTCTTCCTTTAGAAGGTAGACCCAGCTTTAACATTTTCCTGCTTCAAAGGTAAAACAACACACACAGTAATCCCCTACCTGTGTTTTAGATGCAATAACAGGATTTGCTGAACTATGACACTCAGCACTCCTCCAGCCACTCCGGTTTTACAAGATACTTGGCACACAATTTAGCAACAGCTTGAAACGCACAGGCCAATTCCATCTGTTTCGAAGGAAACAAAAGGGCACGACTGAGAGGTAGGATTGAGTTTCTTTTTTACTGCAGATGGCTGCAATGGTTAAGAAGTATCATTTCTAAGGTTTTTACTCTTATCATCAAACAGGACTAAAGTTAAAACAAGATGAAGGGAATGAAAAGGCTTATTGCTGATTTCTCCATCAAAATGAATTGTTCATTAATTTCTGCAGGAACCCAATTCAGTTCAGCTCAGTGATACCCAAAGACTTTAGTTAATATTTACAAGTCACAGAAGCTTTCATCTTCAACATACATAGTAAATAAGGTTGAATAAAGACATACGTCCATCAAGTCCAACCTATTCACCCTCCTTTTTTTTTAATCCTTCCTAACAGTTGATCCAGAGGAAGGCAAAAAAAAAAAACAGCTAAAAAAAGGGAAAAAATTCCTTCCTGACGGCAAACGGCAATCGGAAAGTATCTCCGGATCAACCAGATCTATATGCATTAATACCAGTAATTCTCAATATTTTTTAGTTTTCGAATCTTATCCAGGCCTTTTTTAAAGCTATTTAATGAACTTGCCATTACCACATCTGCTGGAAGACAGTTCCACAGTTTCACTGTTCCCACTCTAAAGAAACCTTTCCTAAACCTGAAGATGGAACTTCTTTTCTTCCAACCTTAAAGGGTGTCCATGTGTCCTCTGATATGACCTATTAGTGAACAATGCACCAGAGAGTTTATTGTATGGCCCATTAATATATTTGTATAAGGTTATCATATCCCCACGCAAACGTCGTTTCTCCAATGTAAACAGCCCTAACTTGTCTAATCTGCCTGCATATTCAAGCCCCACTATTCCCCTTATTAATTTAGTTGCCCTTCTGCTTCCATTTCCAAGATGTCCCTTTTTTATATTGGATTCCAAAACTGCACTGCATATTCCAAATGAGGCCTTACCAGTGCCTTATAAAGAGGGAGAATAATATTTTTATCTCTTAAATCTATTCTCCTCTTTATACAAGACAATTTCTTGCTAGCTCTAGCCGTTGCTACCTGGCATTGTTTGCTATAGCTAAGTCTGTTATCTACCAGAACCCCCAAATCTTTTTCCATTGCAGATGCACTTAACACAGAGTTATTTATGGTGTAGGTGGCACAGGGATTATTAAATCCCAAATGCATCACCTTACATTTATCAACATTGAATTTCATCTGCCATTCTGCTGCTGATTTATCTAGGTCTGCTTGCAACACTTGCACATCATTTGAAGTTTCCAAAGCTCTGCATAGTTTAGTATCATCAGCAAACACAGAGACCTTGCTCTCAATGCCCTCTTCTAAGTCATTTATAAACAGAATAAACAAAAGCGGCCCCAGTACAGAACCCTGAGGCACTATGCTTAGAACTTTAGCCCACATAGCTGTAGCTCCATTTACCACCACTTTCTGTTTGTGATCAAATAACCACTTCTCTATCCATGCACAAATGTTTTCTTCAAGGCCAACAGTCCTCAGTTTATACATTAGTCACCTATGTGACACAGGCTTTCGCAAAATCCAAGTATACCACATCCACTGCTGTGCCTGAATCTAAATTCTTAATTGCTTCTTCATAAAAACCAATAAAATTTGTCTGGCATGATCTATTTCTCATAAATCCATGCTGACTGCTACTAATAAGATGAGCTCTGGAGAAAAAGTCAAGGATATGATCCTGTAACAAAGTTTCCATCACTTTCCTTACCACTGATGTTAGGTTTACAGGCTTTTTTCCAATCCAGCGGCACATCCCCAGACCAAAGTGAATCTGAAAAGATGAGAAACAGTGGTCTAGATAGAACTAAACTAAGCTCTTTTAAAATCTGAGGATGCAATCCATCTGGTCCTGGGGCTTTATCGATATTAACTTTGTCTAATTGTTTCCGTGCCATATCCTCCATCAGCCAATGTGAATACTTCTCATTTCTCCCCTGCATATTATTATAATCCCTGCTGTAAGGACTAGGACTCTCAACAGTGAAAACCGATGTAAAAAAACAGTTTAGCAGATTAGCCTTTTTGGCATCCTCTACAACCATCTCAGCCCCATTATTTAATGGTCCCACATTCTCAGTCCTCATCTTTTTACCATTTATATGCTTAAATAACATTTTGGGGTTGGACTTACTTTGTTCAGCAATCTGTATTTCATTTTCTATTTTAGCTAATTTAATTGCTTTCTTGCACTCTTTATTACAGCTTTTATACTTCCTGTGAGCCTGTTCTGTTCCCTCCGATTTCAAAATTTTATTTTTTTCCATTTCCCTTTTTACCTGAGCATTAGGCCATGCAGGAGTGGACCTAATTTTTTTTACACTTGTTCTTGTTCTCTAAAGGTACAGATTTAGAAATGTAATAGTTTAATATCCCTTTAAAAGTGGCCCACATCTGCTCAATATCTTTACCTAGAAACAATTCCCCCCAGTCTATGAGCAGGAGTAATTCATTTAACAGCATAAAATTAGCTTAAGAAAAAGTTTTTCTTAACCCAGTGCAATTAAATGACACTATATCATGGTCACTATTCCTTAATTACCTTCATCTCCAAAATGAGCTCAGGGTTATTAGATATCACCAGATCCAACAACGTATTCTGTCTAGTAGGAACTTCTACCATCTGTGAAAGAAAATGCTCATAAAGGAAATTTAAGAACTTTATACCTTTTGAGTTGCTGGCAGTTCCCCTACTCCAATCTATATCAGGGTAGCTAAAATCCCCGTAACCAAAACATACCCCATACCAGCAGCCTTGGCCAACTGCATATAGAGATTCAATTCCACCTGCATTTGGCAGCTTATAACATACCCTAACAATTATAACGCATCAATATAGGGACAGACCTAAAAGGACCCCTTATAACAGCACTCCTTAACCTTGAAACCCCAATTGTGAGAATACCATCAGTCACGTAACCCCTCACAATCTAAAATTTGTGGGAATGAACGGATCCATATACTATACATACATCTTTATTGAAATATAAATGAACACATTATAAAAATCGGGCGTCCCCGATGCGTGGCTAAAATACCATCTAAGAGCCTGGTGCCTAATACCAACCCAAAAGTCCAATGTCCTGTATGATCTAAATATAGGATCTCCTAATATTGTCCAATAATATATGGATGGTATCCAATAAAGAAATGTTGCCACCAAACAATTGGACAAAATTGTATCCAGTAGTGAGTAAATGTAGCAGAGGGTTCAATGCGTGGGAGCCAAGCAGGGTAAGTATAGTAATTGTACTAATAGGGAAACAAAGCCAGCATAAAGCAATATGAGGTAACATTCATCGGGACTTATAAAACAGACATGTGAGGGGTCACTACAGGATCCGCTATGCTCACGGACCCCATGTAAGCTGATATACTTGCCACTCAGCTGTCTTCACCCGAACTGTGTTCCGTTTGTTCATCTGATGATTGTCAATTCCCTATACCCTTTTCATGCTCCGTTTTCCCTCCATTCGTAAACCTACTAGATCATTTTTACATCGAGACTTTTGTCCGGTCTGATACACCAGCGTCAACCGACGTACATTTCGCCGAAATCTCGCGGCTTCCTGAGGAAGCTTACACGGGGTCCGTGTAAGCTAGCACCCCCTCAACAAGGGTATTCCCATACCCATTACACTTTAAGGTGTATGCATCTAGACTTTATATTTATTATATAATACCCCAACAATTAATTTACCTACCTTCTTGCTTCGTGTACACAGCTCTACCCATATTGTTTATGTCCCCATCTATTCCATCTTTTAGATTTGGCTTCAATTCCTGTTCAACATACATACATACTCCTCCTCCTTTCTTATTAACTCTGTCATGTCTAAATAAGAAGTATCCTTCAATATTTACTGTCCAGTCGTGTGAATCATTTAGCCATGTTTCTGCTATAGCAATTACATCATACTTTTCCTTTAAAGCTATAAGTTCTGGTTCCCCAGTTTTTCCAGCCAAACTTCATGCATTTGTAAACATACATTTTAGATTATTAATTGATTTACTTCCATACTTGGTCGTACATGCCTCCTTATCCTCTATGCTCCCTCCTCCTCCTTCTTCTCCCACCTTTGTGTTATATTTGCAAATACATATGCTTTTTAGAAAAAAGAGCAGTATTTTATCATCCCAATGACCTTAATCTGCTCATTCAGCATTTTGTCTGTGTATAAATAAATGCAACAGAAATACTGACTTCCTATTTGCAGGACCCCTAATAGAGACCATTATGGTTTTGCTCTTGACCCAGCGCCTGGGTTGATTCAGTTACTCAGTAGAGAATTGAGCATGTTTGACCCATCCAACAGTCAATCAGTAGAAATTACTGTTAGGAACATTCCGAGGATGTGGTGCATCCTCGGAAGAAGAAGGATTGTTTCATAACCTGAAATGTCAGCTCACTAATGTCAACAGCAGGGAACAGCAAAGGGTATGAATTCAACTGATTTTTCAGTATGGAAGAGAATATGTAGAATACGTAACTAAGTATGCATTACTCAAACTAACAATTTAACAAATATTGATAATTTCCACTGAACTCTCCCTTTAACATTCTGAATTCCTGTTTAGTCTAGATTCATTTATATTTGAAATTATTATTTTAAAGGGCTATTATATTAAAGGGCATGTTCACTCCCCAAAAATAAATTTGTAACCCTACACTAATCAGCCCATCCCCTCAACCCCACTTTCGCAATACTTTCTTCACAATGCTTTCTTCCTGGGTTTCCTGATTGAAGGAATCTTACCTTAAAGTAGGATGGTCCGCCACTATTCTCGGTCTCTGTTCCATGTTGCAATGCTTGTTTGTTCTGTCTATAGGTGGGAAAATGTAATTAAAAATGTTTCTAGTTATTGTTGGCATAAGATATGCATGCTAAAACAGGATTTTATACTTGGATAGAGAGTAACGAAACTGGCAAGTTTGGTTCCGATTCTGGTTCCATGGAACCTATTGAAGTTCAAATGGAATTTTCAATGAAAGATTCAGAGTTTTGAAAAATTCTAAAAAAAATGTTAAATTCGAGGATTTCGAAACCTGCAGTTCCGAAGCTTAGATTCGTTATTATTGCTTTGGGTTGGTAACATTAATTAATTACACAATATCATAGTAGTTGAGGTTGTATTTGTTGTATTCAATTACATCAACTGGACTTGAAGTTTAGTTCTTGAAGACATTTCGCTAGTCATCCGACTGGCTTTCTCAATTCAGAATGACTTGTACAAGAATCTGTGGCAGTTGTGTACCCTGGAAATCCCAATTAGCATATCACAGCCAAGTGTTAAGGGCGTGAGTGGATAGTGGATAAGAGGTGTTATAGGAACGCCCAGAGTGTCAAAACAGCATTGTACATGGCAGACAGTTGATGTTGAACCCCCCCACCTCTATTTAGGCTTGGTTTCTTCATTTTCACATAAATGGCCTCCTTAACACCTCTCTTGAACCAGTCACATTCCTTTGCCAATATGTTAACATTACAATCTTCAAAGATATGTCCTTTATCCTTAAGATGCAGGTACACGGCTGAGTCCTGACCTGAGGAATTGGCTCTTCTGTGCTGGGCCATACGTTGATGCAGTTGCTGTTTGGTCTCCCCCACATACAAAATTAAGGATAAAGGACATACCTTTGAAGATTGTAATGTTAACATATTGGCAAAGGAACGTGACTGGTTCAAGAGAGGTGTTAAGGAGGCCATTTATGTGAAAATAAAGAAACCAAGCCTAAATAGAGGTGGGGGGGTTCGACACCAACTGTCAGCCATGTACAATGCTGTTTTGACACCTTACTCTGGGCGTTCTTATAACACCTCTATTCAATCACGCCCTTAACACATAGCTGTGATATGCTATTTGGGATTTTCCAGGGTACATAATTGCCACAGATTCTTGTACAAGTCATTCTGAATTGAGAAAGCCAGTTGGATGACTAGCGAAATGTCTTCAAGAACTAAACTTCAAGTCCAGTTGATCTAATTGAATACAACAGATATACCATGACCTGGATGAATGAGAACCTTCACAAGCATAGTTGAGGTTGTATTAAGCCATGCAGCCAACTAGTTTAAAGGACAACTAAGCCCTCAGAACAACAGCAAATAAGGCAGAGCACCTTGATATAAAAGCAGTAATCTGTTTCTTACCTCTCATTTTGATATAGTTGCTGGGAAATTTACCTTACTAACACGGGGTTTGTGCTTTATTCCCCAACATTGCAGTATCACACAGCGGCATTAGTGATTGGCTGCCTCTCAGACAATCAGGGACACGGCTGCCGGTCCGGCCCCCTGCTTGCAGTTTCATGCAAGCAGAAAGCCGGGCAGTGCTGCGGGGGAGAGAGGGAAGGCAAGTAAATATTGGGGGAGTTTCTGATACTTCTATTATAGCGGTTGGGGCTGGGGGAGGAAGCCCTACAACATATCAAATAGTTTACATTTCAAGTGAATTATTACTTTTACATATGTTCTCCAATGTCAGATGTAGGAATTGTCACAATGACTATAGCAGGAACCAGAACAGAAAGGTGTCAAGTTACTGCATGATCATCATTTTCCTTTAAGTTGTCTAATGCATTAAAGTATGCAAAAGAAATGGAGTAGTTAATGGGTGTGAAATTCTATTGCCTGAGGTTTTAGGATTCAACAAAATATGCTCTCTCTAAGGGATATGTTTATAAAGGTGCGGTAACACTAAATAGTATCGGTAAAATATTTGTGTATCTGTTACATCACAGAACACCTTTAAATGGCATGTCCACCCTGAAATATATCTTTTTATATAAGGTAGGTAGAAGCTGCCCACCCCCAACTGCCATAATATAGTTTTTAAAATAAGCCCCAATAGTTAATTACAGCCCCTTCTCTCCCGCACCATCTTCTATCCAGCTCCCTGCTTGCGGAAGTTGCCTCAGACCTTGATGAGGTTGAGGCAGAGAGAGGTACTGGATGAGTCACTGACAGCTTCTACACTGCAGTTTTCAGGACTTTGAAAAGGCATAGCAGGAGAACCATTTGAAGCAGAAATGTCAGGTAAGGATTTTTTTAAACTACAGAATGTGGCCAGTATGGGGTTTCAGTTTTGGGGTGGACATGAGGTTTTGAACCTCATTTAAGGCCTGTCCCATGAGCGATTAGCTCTGAGCGATTTCCTGTTTTAAAGAGATTTTTCTGTTTTTAAGAGAATTGACAGCGTTAAAAAACTAAAGCGTTTATTAACTGTGGTTGCAGCCTAGTAAATGTACTAACCTAACACTATTTATTTCTAGGAGGGTGCCTGTGTAAGTAATTAATCACTAGTGTATTTTTATTTTTTTTTACTACTTACTGCTTGAATAAGGTGGTAGGAATTGTTTGAGTAAACTCAAAGCAATTGATAATCTAAAATGTATGTTTACAAATGCAAGGAGTCTGGCTGGAAAAACCGGCGAACTTGAAATAATAGCGTTAAAGGAAAGGTATGATGTAATTGGTATAGCAGAATCATGGCTTAATGATTCACACGACTGGACAGTAAATATTGAAGGGTACTCCTTATTTAGACATGACCGAGTTAATAAGAAAGGAGTAGGAGTATGTATGTATGTTAAACAGGAATTGAAGCCAAATTTAAAAGATGGAATAGATGGGGGTATAGACAATATGGCAGAAACATTATGGGTGGAACTGTGTACAGGAAGCAAGAAGGTAGGTAAATTAATTGTTGGAGTGTGTTATAAGCCACCAAATGCCGGGGAAGAGGTGGAAATGAATCTCCATATGCAGTTGGCGAAGGCTGCTGGTATGGGGCATGTTCTGGTTATGGGGAATTTTAACTACCCTGAAATAGATTGGAGTAATGGAACTGCCAGCACCTCAAAAGGTATAAAGTTCTTAAATTTCCTATATGAGCATTTTCTTTCACAGATGGTAGAAGTTCCTACTAGAAAGAATGCGTTGTTGGATCTGGTGATATCTAATAACCCAGAGCTCATTTTGGAGATGAAGGTAATGGGAAGCTTAGGGAATAGTGACCATGATATAGTGTCATTTAATATAGGTTGCAGAAAACTAAAGTGCACTGGCTTAACAAAAACTTTTAACTTTAGGAAAGCTAATTTTATGCTTTTAAAGGAATCGCTCCTGCTCATAGACTGGGGGGAACTGTTTCTAGGTAAAGATACTGAGCAGATGTGGACCACTTTTAAAGGGATATTAAACTATAACATTTCCAAGTCGGTACCTTTAGGAAACAAGTGTAAAAAAATTAGGTCCACTCCTGCATGGCTTCATACAGTGATCAGCTCAAGAAACAAGGGGCAGAGGGATATTCTCCCCCATCACTTCCACACTCATCATACAGTGATCAGCTCAAGAAACAAGGCCATCACTTCCACACTCATCATACAGTGATCAGCTCAAGAAACAAGGGGCAGAGGGACACTCATCATACCTAACCTATTCAAATGGAAAACATCAAAATAGGTAAGGCATTCAGTTTAATGCTGTTTTATTCTGGATTGATGATAAACAAAATCGATCTGTTTAAATAACTCTGTATATTTTATACAGATGCATAACAGTTTTTCATTTTTTATATTTTTATTGTTTTCACAGACAAACTAAATTCTATTTGTTAGAAACTCAGAGCACCCCCCTCCCCAACACCAGTTTCTTGTCGCACCTCCTTTGATCTGTGGCCAACAGCCTCTCTACTTCCGGGTCGCGGTTGTCAGTTAAGGCGTGACGTCACGCCATGCCCAATAGCTGGACAGCCATGACCAGTAAGTGATAGCTGCTACACACTCCCAAAAAGTTGGGACAGACAGGAGCAAGGTTAAGATGCCCATACATTACAGCTTACCTGCAGACTAATACTGTGACATTTAATCAATACCGGAGGAACTGCCTTTTCGGATCATCATCTTCTTCTATGTCGGTCGCAAAGAAGATCCAGAAATTCGGTTCCTCTGGAAATTGATTGAATGTAGGAAGATCGGTCTGCAGGTAAGTTGTAATGTACAAGCACCTTAAAGGTATGTACAGACGTGCAGTTGCGTGAGAGAGCCGCAATGCACGTCTGTTTTATTCTTTTTTATAAATTTACAGTAGCAGAAAGCTTAAATTTCAGTGACATAAAAGAAAATGAGCCTCAGTAGCAGAAAGCTTAAATTTCAGTGACATAAAAGAAAATGAGCCTGGATACTGGAAGAATGTCTTTATGAGAAAAATTATCACAGAAAGAAAACAAAAAACAAGTCAGATTCTCAGTTCTGTAGAATGTTTAAAAGGAGTTCTTTTGAGTAAACTGTCTTTTTGCTCTGAATCTGAACATTTTTTTTTATCCTTTTACAAATGAATAACAATCGTAGGTTATTGTACATTTTCAAGACTCACTACTGCCCTCTGCTGGCCATGCCCCATATCCATCACCGCCCCACTTTTTTCGCTATCCCTGTAACCCTAACCCTGTGTAAGGGAAACAATATGGCAGCTCCCACTCATATGTATAAATATAAATGTGCAGAGAAGGAACGTTCTGTACATACAATAAGCTATACTCTAATACAGTACTGTCTAAAGGAAACAATATGGCAGCTCCCCCCCATATGTATAAATATAAATATACAGATAAGGAATGTTCTGTACACACAATAAACTATAACCTCATAGTCAGTGTACTGTCTAAGGGAAACAATATGGCAACTCCCACCCATGTGTATAAATTTAAATATACAGAGAAGGGATGTTCTTTACACACAATAAGCTATACCCTCTTAGTGTACCGTCCAAGGGAAACAATATGGCAGCTCCCACCCATATGTATAAATTTAAATAATGTTCCGTACACAAAATAAGCTATAACCTAATAGTCAGTGTACTGTATAAGGGAAACAATACGGCAGCTCCTACCCATATGTATAAATATACAGAGAAGGAATGTTCTGTATATACAATACTCTATACACTCATAGTGTACTGACTAAGGAAAACAATATGGCAGCTCCCACCCATATGTATAAAAATAAATATACAGAGAAGGAATGTTCTGTACATACAATAAGCTATACCCTCTTAGTGTACCGTCCAAGGGAAACAATATGGCAGCTCCCACCCATATGTATAAATTTAAATATACAGAGAAGGAATGTTCTGTACACACAATAAGCTATACCCTCATACTGTACTGTCTAAGGGAAACAATATGGCAGCTCCCACCCATATGTATAAAAATAAATATACAGAGAAGGAATGTTCTGTACACACAATAAGCTATACCCTAATACTGTACTGTCTAAAGGAAACAATATGGCAGCTCCCACCCATATGTATAAATATAAATAAACAGATAAGGAATGTTCCGTACACAAAATAAGCTATAACCTAATAGTCAGTGTACTGTAGAACGAAAAGTAAATCAAGACAGAATGGTGAAGAGATTAGAGAAGTGTCATAAGGAGAGAACGGAAGGAGAGGGAAGACAACCAAAAGGGAATGGAGAGGCACGGGAGATTTCTGTTGAAATCAATTAAAGACAAAGGCCACACCAGATTATATATGAGAAGGGAGGCTACGGCCTTTTTATTAACTCGGTCGCGTGCGGGTGAACGAAATCGCAGGGGTGGATAGTCACTGTCGGGCTCCTTAGGAAAACTACTACAGATATCGATCTGAAAAGGACGAAGAACGGAGGTCAGGCTGGACTAAAACGAAAAATAAACTAAAAACAAGGACGGCAGCTCATCATCGAAGAAGAGCACACGGAAAATATGTAGGTCGTGGTAAGGCTACCGACCGCAATGAATGACCTCGATACGCAATAACCGTAAATACCGATAAACCAGAAGTGAAGCGGAAGAATGTAAGAGCAAGAGGACCAGGATTCGATTACAAGGTATAAAACTCCCAAGTATCGAGACTAACTAGGGAGTAAGAGAGAGACGAAAAGAAGCGAGGGAGCAAAAAGAGAGAGAATACAAGACCAGCAATATTTTCGCTAGAGCGAGCGAACGAAAATTGGGTTGGCAGAAAATCAGACGGGATAGAAAGCTCTTCCATTTACCCCAGTCATTATGGTATTTAATTTAGTTAAATTTGTAACTCTATTAGTCTCTACTAGATTAAATGTGCAGGAAATCCTCCATATGTAGTGTATTATTTTTACATTCGTAGTGTAAGGATGTCTGGAGAACAACAGTCATGAAAACATCCAGCCAGACACATTGATATGGAAGTGAGAAGTGAGAGTAATTATAAAATCATTTCCTAATAGGGTACTAACCCATGAAAAATAGTGTTTTATTCATTTTGTTACAATCCCCATTTATGGGAATTATAATGTAACTAGAGTTAAGGTTCGTACACTTGTCTAATGCATGCTCGATGTTAACGATCACAGACCAAATGCAAACACAAGGGCGATTCATGCCGAAACGATCGTTCGATGCATAATGCTTTTGGGGTCATGGCTCGGTACACACATTGTACATGTTTACCAACCTTAACATTTCATAAACCCATTATTTCATGGTCAATACTGATGTACAATATATATAATGTAAACAAAAAACATCATTGTGAAGATTGCATATCCATCCATATTGATGTTTATATTATGATATCATAAACACTGAATGTATACGGTAAAACCATACTTAATATTCACATTAATATATAGCAACATTTTATAAAAATGTCATGTTATCTAATAATTATGTTACATTGTATTATGGAGTGTATATATAATATATATATATATATTTATAGCAGTGTAGGAGGGGGTCGCTCTCATACCAAACTAACTTCATCCGCCTACGTGCTGCCAGGGAATACATACAGTATTGCCAAATATTTCATTGTTGACTATTGAAATATTTGAACATTATATTCATTTATAATTTATTTCTGCATGTTGAATTTTTGTCTATCCTGCAACGCAGACCATCAATTCGCAATTCACGGGAGTGCTTTCCTGTGAATCCTTCTAAAGTGATCAAGCAAGTCTCACTAGTGGTCAAAAATAATCGGAGGGAAACTCTGTTGGTCCTAATGACAGCCCAGACTTTAATACCAACCGTATAAACAACATTACCTGGTATCAGTGGGGCTATTGCATTCCAATGGCAACAGGCAGAGAGAGTTTATACTGCCATAGGTGCCACAGATCCTTGAAAGAGGGAACAACAATGTGTATGTGATAACTTTACATATAAATGTTTAAGGGTTATGTCCAACCTCAATCTTGCATGGTTGGATTCTGGCCAAAGCTTTAGCCGCAAAAGATGTCGCTCGTCCGTTCATCTGGATTGTGCAATTGGTCGTGTCATTACATCAAGGCAGATCGTGCGGTTCCCTATGGGAATGCACAATCGATCACAAGAAGTGTCATCCACCTCGCCCACTATTTCTGTGACCAACAGACATTTGTCCCAGGCAAGGCTGGCATATAGCAAACGCTCGGTTGGTACCCATAGTCCCCTCTGTGTGTACCTGGTCTAACAATCATTTATCAGTATTATTAACAGTACATGTATGTGCACTGCACTTCCCCGTTAATATATTACATAACACCTAACAATATGGGATTAACATAAACTTTATAATTTATATATATATAGACAGATATTGAAAATAATGCAATAATATTTTATTGGTAAATAATCATTACTTTTCAGTAGGGTAACAATGCAAATAAAATGTAATTTCCATTCTAGTAAGATTCCTAAATGTCAAGAGATAAAAGTGAAATACGGTCTAGACAAATTCACCAGCCTGAGAGATGAAGGATTACCAGGGTGTATTGTTTTAAACAATGCATAATCCCTAAAAGATAACTACATTAGTATTGCCTTTATTCCCTTTCTTTCTGCTTCTAAACGGATTATTTAACTGTATTGTGATTTTAAGGAATGCAAATTAAGTATAAAGGGGAGATACAATATGGCCTTTTCCATCTAAAACCCACGTTAACCTGAAAAGATTTTGGGTTAACGTGGGTTTTGGACGGATTTTAGAGCACAGCGCCATTTCCGAATGATTTTGGAAATAGCGCTGTGCTAACAATCCAAAACCCGTAGCGTTAAGTTTTGCTCTTCTTTATAACGTGAAACAATGCTACGGCTTGTGTAGCGTTAAAGTCCCATTCTTTACCTTATCCCGATCCCGCAATACAATAACTGACATAATCACGTTTACGTCAGTTATTGTATCGTGGGATCGGTCTAAGGTAAGTTACGGGAGCGCCGATATTGAATCTCCCCGATATTTTATATATGTGTGTGTGACATTAATATAATGATTATTTATATTATTTATAATAATTATTTTCCAGCTACCAAACACAGACATTAAATGAAAAACATAAAACAATACACACACACACATATATTATATATATATAATAACAAAGATGGAGCGGCACTCCTGATCCTCAATTAGCAACTGCCCGGTGCTTCCGCTATGGAAGGAAATAGAAGATAAACTTCTATACCCAGGAGCAGTCCTGGGTACCTTCCATATATATCGATATACGTATATGTAATAACAGTTTTCACTTCAGAAGATACCCAGGAGTGCTCCGTTTCTTCAGTTCATCTTCACACACACACACACACACACACATATATATATTATATATATCCCACTCAATTCATATAATAGGATAATACAAAGGCAGAATGTTAAGGTTTTTACACACATGCAACAACCGTGGGTGCCAACCTGCGACACACGATGTGTACGAACGTTCGTTTTGGCTGATAATCGGACCGTGTGTAGGTCCTTTACCGACCGTTCAATTGTCGGGTATCATTGCCGTTCGGGCAATACCCATACACTGGCCAATAATTGGCCAAAATGAACATTCGTACACATCGTGTGTCATGGGTCAGGACACGTGATCGCACGTATGTATAAACCTTAACACATACACACACATATAATCTCTATCTCACAGACACAACACAATCTCTATCTCACAGAAACATACACACATACAATCTCTATCTAACAGACACCCATAATCTCTATCTCTGACACCACACATACAATCTCTATCTAACAGACACCCATAATCTCTATCTCTGACACACACACATACAATCTCTATCTAACAGACACCCATAATCTCTATCTCTGACACACACACATACAATCTCTATCTCACAGACACCCATAATCTCTATCTCTGACACACCCATACATCTCTATCTCACAGACACCCATAATCTCTATCTCTGACAACACATATACAGTCTCTATCTCACAGACACACACACAATCTCTATCTCACAGAACATACACACATACAATCTCTATCTAACAGACACCCATAATCTCTATCTCTGACACACACACATACAATCTCTATCTCACAAAACATACCACCTAACAATCTCTATCTCACAGACACCCATAATCTCTATCTCTGACACACACACATATACAATCTCTATCTCACAGATACACCACACATAACAATCTCTATCTCACACACACACACACACAACCACACACACCACACACAATCTCATCTCATAGACACCCATAATCTCTATCTCTGACACATACACATACATCTCTATCTCACAGACACATACACACATACATCTCTATCTAACAGACACCCATAATCTCTATCTCTGACACACACACATACAATCTCTTCTCACAGACAACCCATAATCTCTATCTCTGACACACAAATATACAATCTCTATCTCACAGACACATCCACACATACAATCTCTATCTAACAGACACCCATAATCTCTATCTCTGACACACACACACCATCTCTATCTAACAGACACCCATACTCTCTATCTCTGACACACATATACAATCTCTATCTCACAGAAACATACACATATACAATCTCTATCTAACAGACACCCCATAATCTCTATCTCTGCACACACATACAATCTCTCTATCTACAGACACCCATATCTCTATCTCTGACACACACATATACAATCTCTATCTCACAGAAACATACCCCATACAATCCTACTAACACACCCTAATCTCTATCTCTGACACACCACATACATCTCTATCTAACAGACACCCTAATCTCTACTCTGACACACACATACATCTCTATCTCACAGAAACAACACACTCCAATCTCTATCTAACAGACACCCATACTCTCTATCTCTGACACACCACTACATCTCTATCTCACAGACACACATAATCTCTATCTCACACACACATATACAATCTCTATCTCACAGACCCACACTATAATCTCTATCTCATAGACACACATAATCTCTATTTCTGCACAAACCATATACTCTCTATCTCACAGACACACACACATACAATCTCTACTCACAGACCCACACACACATACAATCTCTATCTCACAACACACTATATTCTCTATCTCATACACACATAACTCTCTCCTCTGACACACACATATACAATCTCTCTCTGACACACACACATACAATCTCTATCTCATAGACACACACAACACATTCATCATCTCTCTCACAGACCTCCATAATCTCTCTCTCTGACACACACATACAATCTCTATCTCACAGACACACACACATACAATCTCTATCTCACAGACATCCATAATCTCTCTCCCTGACACACACATATACAATCTCTATCTCACAGATACACACACATCACTCTCTATCTCACACACACACACACACACACACACACACACACAATCTCTATCTCATAGACACACATAATCTCTATCTCTGCACAACCAATATACAATTCTATCTCACAGACACCAACACATACAATCTCTATCTCAAGACACACACACATAACATCTCTATCTCACAGACTACATAATCTCTATCTCTGACACACACATATACATCTCTATCTCACATACACACACACATACAATCTCTATCTAGCAGACACACACATATACAACTCTATCTTACAGACACACTCACACACATACAATCTCTATCTCACACACACACACACACACACACCCACACACACACACAATCTCTATCTCACAGACACCCATATCTCTATCTCACACACACATATACAATCTCTATCTTACACAACACACACCACATACAATCTCTATCTCACAGATACCCATAATCTCTCTCCCTGACACACACACATACAATCTCTATCTCACAGATCACACACATACAATCTCTATCTCACACACACACACACACACACACACAATCTCTATCTCATAACACACATGATCTCTATCTCTGACACACAATAACAATCTCATCTCACAGACACACACACATACAATCTCTATCTCACAGACACACACATATACAATCTCTATCTCACATACACACACACTACAATCTCTATCTCACACACACACACACACTCACAATCTCTATCTCATAGACCCACATAATCTCTATCTCTGACACACAAATATACAATCTCTATCTCACAGACACACACACATACAATCTCTATCTCATACCACACACGCATACAATCTCTACCTCACAGACATCCATAATCTCTATCTCTGACACACACATATACAATCTCTATCTCACATACACACACACATACAATCTCTATCTAGCAGACACACACATATACAATCTCTATCTTACAGACATCCATAATCTCTATCTCTGACACACACATATACAATCTCTTTCTCACATACACACACACATAATTTACAACTCTATCTCACAGAAACATACACATAACAATCTCTATCTAACAGACACCCATAATCTCTATCTCTGACACAACACATACAATCTCTATCTACAGACACCCATAATCTCTATCTCTGACACACACATATACAATCTCTATCTCACAGAAACATACACACATACAATCTCTATCTAACAGACACCCATAATCTCTATCTCTGACACACACACATACATCTCTATCTAACAGACACCCATAATCTCTATCTCTGACACACCAATATAATCTCATCTCACAGAAACATACACCATACATCTCTATCTAACAGACACCCATAATCTCTATCTCTGACACATACACATACAGTCCTATCTCACAGACACACACATAATCTCTATCTCTGACACACACATATACAATCTCTATCTCACAGACCCCACGTATAATCTCTATCTCATAGACACACATAATCTCTATTTCTGACACACACATATACAATCTCTATCTCACAGACACACACACATACAATCCAGCTCACAGACACACACACACATACACTCTCATCTCCCAGATACACACGTATATTCTCTATCTCATAGACACACATAATCTCTATCTCTGACACACACATATACAATCTCTCTCTACACACACACATACAATCTCTATCTCATAGACACCCACAACACATTCAATCTCTCTCTCACAGACCTCCATAATCTCTCTCTCTGACACACACATATACAATCTCTATCTCACACACAGACACACACCACATACAATCTCTATCTCACAGACATCCATAATCTCTCTCCCTGACACACACATATACAATCTCTATCTCACAGATACACACACATACAATCTCTATCTCACACACACACACACACACACACACACACACACAATCTCTATCTCATAGACACACATAATCTCTATCTCTGACACACAAATAACAATCTCTATCTCACAGACACACACCCATACAATCTCTATCTCATAGACACACCCACATACAATCTCTATCTCACAGACATTCATAATCTCTTCTCTGACACACACATATACAATCTCTATCTCACATACACACACACATACAATCTCTATCTACAGACACACACATATACAATCTCTATCTTACAGACACACTCACACACATACAATCTCTATCTCACAGCACCACACACACACACACACACACACACACACAATCTCTATCTCACAGACACCCATAATCTCTACTCACACACACATATACATCTCTCTATCTTACACACACACACACACATACAATCTCTATCTCACAGATACCCATAATCTCTCTCCCTGACACACACACATACAACTCATCTCACAGATACACACACATACAATCTCTATCTCACACACACACACACCCACAATCTCTATCTCATAGACACCCATGATCTCTATCTCTGACACACAAATATACAATCTCTACTCCACAGACACACACACATACAATCTCTATCTCACAGACACACACATATACAATCTCTATCTCACATCCACACACACATACAATCTCTATCTCACACACACACACACACTCACAATCTCTATCTCTAGACACACATAATCTCTATCTCTGACACACAAATAACAATCTCTATCTCACAGACACACACACATACAATCTCTATCTCATAGCCACCCACGCATACATCTCTACCTCACAGACATCCATAATCTCTATCTCTGACACACACATATACAATCTCTATCTCAGATACACACACACACATACAATCTCTATCCAAGAACACACACATATACAATCTCTATCTCACATACCACACACATACAATCTCTATCTCACACCACACACACACACACAATCTCTGTCTCATAGACACACATAATCTCTATCTCTGACACACAAATATACAATCTCTATCTCACAGACACACACACATACATCTCTTCTCATAACACACACACACATACAATCTCTATCTCACATACACACACATACAATCTCTATCTCACAGACATCCATAATCTCTATCTCTGACTACACACATATACAATCTCTTTCTCACATACACACACACATACAATCTCTATCTAGCAGACACACACACATATACAATCTCTATCTTACAGACACACTCACACACATACAATCTCTATCTCACAGACACACACACACACACACACACATACACACACACACACACACATACAATCTATATCTCACAGACACCCATAATCTCTATCTCACACACACATATACAATCTCTATCTCACAGACACACCCACATACAATCTCTATCTCACAGACACACACACATACAATCTCTAACTCACAGACACACACCCAAACTGTATCTCACAGACAGACACACATACAATCTCTATCTCACAGACACTGATAATCTCTATCTCTGACACACAGTGATCAGCTCAAGAAACAAGGGGCAGAGGGATATTCTCCCCCATCACTTCCACACTCATCATACAGTGATCAGCTCAAGAAACAAGGATGTTCCGTACACAAAATAAGCTATAACCTAATAGTCAGTGTACTGTATAAGGGAAACAATACGGCAGCTCCTACCCATATGTATAAATATACAGAGAAGGAATGTTCTGTATATACAATACTCTATACACTCATAGTGTACTGACTAAGGAAAACAATATGGCAGCTCCCACCCATATGTATAAAAATAAATATACAGAGAAGGAATGTTCTGTACATACAATAAGCTATACCCTCTTAGTGTACCGTCTAAGGGAAACAATATGGCAGCTCCCACCCATATGTATAAATTTAAATATACAGAGAAGGAATGTTCTGTACACACAATAAGCTATACCCTCATACTGTACTGTCTAAGGGAAACAATATTGCAGCTCCCACCCATATGTATAAATATAAATATACAGAGAAGGAATGTTCTGTACACACAATAAGCTATACTCTCATACTGTACTGTCTAAAGTAAACAATATGGCAGCTCCCACCCATATGTATAAATATAAATAAACAGATAAGGAATGTTCCGTACACAAAATAAGCTATAACCTGTAGCAGGTATGTCTAAGGGAAACAATACGGCAGCTCCTACCCATATGTATAAATTTACAGAGAAGGAATGTTCTATACACACAACTATACCCTCATGCTATACCGTAAAAAAGGAATCAATATGGCAGCTCCCACCTATGTGTATATTTATACAGAGAATTAAAGTTCTGTACACACAATAAGTTATACCCTCATGATATAGTGTCTAAGGGAAACAATATGGCAGCTCCCACCTATGTGTATATTTATACAGAGAATAAAGTTCTGTACACACAATAAGTTATACCCTCATGATATAGTGTCTAAGGGAAACAATATGGCAGCTCCCACCCATATGTATTAATAAAATATACAGAGAAGGAAAGTGCTACAGACCATCATACCCTCATACTGTACTATAAATAGAGAAAAAATATGGCAGCTATTTATTGCAAAGAAATCAGGATTTATAGTTTATATGGTTATTGTGAGAATATGTTAAAATCTGGGAGTCAGTATATAGGAAATGTCCCCTATACACTACTGTCCATTAAGAGGTTAGATAACTTTGTTTTTTTAATATTTAAATATAATATACTCTGTTTACTAAACTCTATGTGGCAGCTAACTCTACCTTATTTCCAGTTTTGTTTACACAAAGAACACACTTATTTTATTAAACAAGAAAACATTTATTACAACTCTTCATTTATAATATGTGACAATGATTTTAGCTTTTTAGATTAGATTTATGCTACTCAGGTGGTATTGATGATGATTGGTAGATTGAAGATAGGATGTCTGCGCTTATGTCTTTAGGTGGACGTAACGGACGACGTGGGTGTATTTTATTGGGTTCCATTGGAGGATCTTTTAAATGATGCAGTTGGTTGTTCCGTATGTGAACCAATAAAAGGTTTCATGGCATCCAGAATGGAATTTAGTAATGCAAAATATTGTTGCTTTGGCACCTGCTCAATTGCTGGAACAAGTGCATTAGCCAATGACTGTGCTGTGCTTTTATCCATTCCTTCTTCTTGGTTGTTGTCATGAGAAAATGACATTTTTGCAATGTCCTGCACTGAAAAAAAAAAGGAATACATATAAGTATTGCACAAACAGGCAATGACTAACGCATAATATACAGTCCCTTTAAGTTGGATGATTTCAAGTAGGCCTTTTCTTTTATTATATTAAGGAAATAGTTACAAACACCATAGCAGGTTTCAGATGATTTATAGACTTTTGTTTATATCAATTTACAAGTTTCAAGTTGTATTTTTTATTACAAAGCGATATTAAATTGCCAGCAATTGAGTCATAATCAAACACAATAGAAATGAAAGAAATATTATAGAGTACTCATCATGTCTGACATTCCCCAAAGATTAGGGTACACAGAGCCTCAAGCTTTCTCCCTATATACAGCATAAAGGAACATTGTGGGACTAGATGTGTTATCATGACTGCAGCTAACTTCAAATAGGAAGAGAACCACGCCCAAGGAAAAAGATCTTTTTCAAACAACCGTGAGGCCAACAGGAACATTTACTGGCCTCGCAATCATTACCAAAAGGTTCTACACACAGTAACAATTAATCACTAAATCGCCAGACCCAATGGTGTCTGCCCTTTATCGTAACTGTGTGTACCTAGCTTTAGCTTTACCTGGAGAGTGAAGTTCCCCACCCCCATTTTCCACATACAGACAAAGAAACTAATTTGAGATGCGATAAAAGTTCTCACTAAAAATGATGCCACAACTAACCAGTTGACAGTTGTAGAAATGCTTGTATTTGATGTCCTAATCCTTTATACCATTACACAATTAGACACATGCTGGCCATAGATCTTTTGTTGTATAACAAAATAGATGTGTGAAAGGTTTTGATATAGATAAGCCATTTAGACCAGAGACACCACATACAACTGTGTGTATGCAGATCTTTGAAAGATGTATTCCTTTTTATTGTCTATGAATAGATATATATTTGAATTAGGAATAATGATTGACATACATAGAAATACTTTAGACCACACATTTCAAACACAAGGCCCACAAGCTGAATGTGGCCCATGTGGCTGTTTTTTGTGGCCCCCTCTGACTGCACAGCATCCAAGACCTACTACACTGCTATCTATTTGTGCGGTCCCAAGCAGTAACATTATTATAGATCTGCCTGGTAGGTACCGATCAGCTGTTTTTACAATATCTAGCAGGCAGATCTATAGTTATGCCACCGCTGGTCATTGCACAAAGGGTTAGCAGCATAGTAAGGCTTGGATGCAGTCACCGCTGTAATAGCTAATCACGTGTCTAGCCTGGCACTGGGGAGGGAGGTGCCAAAAAGCCATTCCACATTTGCACATGTTCATGCTATAGGCATAGGACCAAGTACAAAACAGTGTAATTTACACTCTTCCCTGCTGAGACCCAGCACTAAGCACAATTATGGCACTAGGCACATTAATGACAGAGTCCCAATCCTGTACCTGTTAAGTGTATTAATTTGCACTGTCGTTTTGATTTTGACCCCTCATATGATGGAGTTTGACAACCTTAATTTATACCAATGCCAATAGTAATAAGAAAGAGTTCTACTTACTCAATCCCAAATCAGAATGACTGTTTATACTGGTTTGTCTGATGAGATGATGAGAAATTTTCCTGTAAAAGAAAGGCCATAGAGATAAACAACAAGAAGACTCAGTCAAATGTTTAGATCACAGCCCCCCCCCTCTGCCCCTGCCTGCCATAATAAAACCCCACCCAATGTACTACTGTATAACTTAAAAATCATAGCAACCATCTTACATCTAGAAATTGGAACTCTCAACCATGTACAACAATTGGTCTTCTAGCTGATGAGGTATATTACATATACTGAACCGTACATATATATATCATAGGGAAGAAATGGTCCAATATCATGGGCAAAAGTAGCATTGGTTGCAACTACTATAAATATTTCGTTATAAAGCACACGTCAGATAAAATCGCCATGGGACAAACCAGGCCCATCTGGCTGTCTTTTGTGGCCCCCGGTGACTGTATAGTATACAAGAGACACTACACTGCTATCTATTTGTGCGGTCCCAAGCAGTAACATTATTATAGATCTGCCTGCTAGATATGATCAGTTGTTTTTACAATATCTACAGGCAGATCTATAGTTACACCACTGCACAAATGGTTAGCAGCATAGTAAGGCTTGGATGCAGTCACCGCTGTAATAGCTAATCACGTGTCTAGCCTGGCACTGGGCAGGGGTGTGACACAAAGCCTTCCATTGGTTTGGCCATTCCCTTATTGTACCATAAGAGTAAGGTGGTCATTCCACATTATCACATGATCCTGCCATAGGCATAGGACCCAGTCTAAAACCATGAGCTTTAAACTATTCCCTTCTGACAACCAACACTAGGCACAGTCATGACAGAGTCCCAATCCTGTACATGCTAAGTGTATGAATTTAAAATACTTGGCACAACATTTAGCCTATCATTTTGATTTTGGACCCTCATGTGGTCCAATGCCAATAGTCAAATATTAATATAAAAAGAATTCTACTTACTCTTAATTCCAATGGTGTGTTCTGAAAATCCAAACCTTTGTTCAGCTGTTCAGCTATCAAACGTCTCTCTCTGTGTAAAAGGGCAGAGAAATGTGACAAATGTGACTCAGATGACTTTTTATTGTGTCACAGACCCCTCCCCTCTCCCCCTGTCTGACATAATAAACCCACACCCACTTGGAAAACATAACTTACATCTAGGAACTAGAACTCTCAACCATCTACCTTAAATGGTGTATCCTCCACATGGGTTGCCCTATTTCAGCGGGATTATACCGTGTTTGAGGGGCAATTACCGCATTTACAATAAAAAAAACATAAATAAAATTGTACAAGCTGCTTGCAATTTTGAGGCAAAGCACCAAATTGCAGACAGGCTCCCATGGACGGCTGGGCATTCCACCACCCTCAGGCATCAAGTACCCCCAAGCCCTGCAAGGAACCTCAACCAGGACCTCCAAGCCCCCTCCCCAAACATAAATGATCCAGCACACTTATAGGCCATCCGGCCACCCTGCACACATCCAACCATCCGCCAGTCAAAGTGACAGTCATTTCAACAGTAAGAGAGAGGATCGGCTTAGGGCCTGCGACCTCCCCTGGCTGAGCCAGCAGGTGATCAGGTCACAGGTCCTAAGACAATCCTCCCTCACTGTTAAAATCACTTGCCCAGGATGCCCAGCAACAGTCAACCTCTCAACATCTTATGACATAGTAAAATAGTGAGCACCCCTGCGTCCTACATACCAGGCAACTGCACACAAGAGTGCAGAGAAATAGCTCCTTCCTCCCCCGCATGGTGTGGATAAAAGAATGAGCAGATGCAGGGGGCCTGAATGCATGCAGCACGTGACGCACGGCACAACATACTTGCACTGCTAGGCATAATTTTCTTATAAATTTTAGGCATGCAAATTAGCATCTTATTCAGTTGACTAGGGGCACCCATGTTTGCTATGGATCTTGATTATGTGATACTCGGTTGGGAAGGGAATAGCTATCACAAAATCAGATCTTAAACTAACAGACACCAATGACACTTAAGCATAGTCTGAATGTATATATATATATACATTCAACATAGTCTATATAGTCTGAATATATATATATATTTATAGCAGTGTAAGAGTGGGTCGCTCTCATACCAAACTAACTTCATCCGCCTACGTGCTGCCAAGGGAATACATACAGTATTGCCAAATATTTCATTGTTGACTATTGAAATATATGAACATTATATTCATTTATAATTTATTTCTGCATGTTGAATTTTTGTCTATCCTGCAACGCAGACCATCAATTCGCAATTCACGGGAGTGCTTTCCTGTGAATCCTTCTAAAAGTGATCAAGCAAGTCTCACTAGTGGTCAAAAATAATCGGAGGGAAACTCTGTTGGTCCTAATGACAGCCCAGACTTTAATACCAACCGTATAAACAACATTACCTGGTATCAGTGGGGCTATTGCATTCCAATGGCAACAGGCAGAGAGAGTTTATACTGCCATGAGGTGCCACAGATCCTTGAAAAGAGGAACAACAATGTGTATGTGATAACTTTACATATAAATGTTTAAGGGTTATGTCCAACCTCAATCTTGCATGGTTGGATTCTGGCCAAGAGCTTTAGCCGCAAAAGATGTCGCTCGTCCGTTCATCTGGATTGTGCAATTGGTCGTGTCATTACATCAAGGCAGATCGTGCGGTTCCCTATGGGAATGCACAATCGATCACAAGAAGTGTCGTCCACCTCGCCCACTATTTCTGTGACCAACAGACATTTGTCCCAGGCAAGGCTGGCATATAGCAAACGCTCGGTTGGTACCCATAGTCCCCTCGTGTGTACCTGGTCTAACAATCATTTATCAGTATTATTAACAGTACATGTATGTGCACTGCACTTCCCCGTTAAATATATTACATAACACCTAACAAATATGGGATTAACATAAACTTTATAATTTATATATATATATAGACAGATATTGAAAATAATGCAATAATATATTTATTGGTAAATAATCATTACTTTTCAGTAGGGTAACAATGCAATATAAAATGTAATTTACATTCTAGTAAGATTCCTAAATGTCAATGAGATAAAAGTGAAATACGGTCTAGACAAATTCACCAGCCTGAGAGATGAAGGATTACCAGGGTGTATTGTTTTAAACAATGCATAATCCCTAAAAGATATCTACATTAGTATTGCCTTTATTCCCTTTCTTTCTGCTTCTAAACGGATTATTTAACTGTATTGTGATTTTAAGGAATGCAAATTAAGTATAAAGGGGAGATACAATATGGCCCTTTTCCATCTAAAACCCACGTTAACCTGAAAAGATTTTTCCTAAAAAACCTAAATGTTGCTTTTCCATTTATAAGATAACAAGAAAAGCAACATTTAGGGCTAGGTCACACTGCTGATGTTTAACGCACAATATGATCACGATAAAACCACAAATTAAATTGGGCATGGGCGTCCGCATATAGGGGCAAGGGAGGGCACTTGCCCCCCTGGATTTCTCCCTAAAAGAAATTAAATTACTGTGCATTGCCCACATATTCTGCTGAGTAAGCGGGAGATCACAAGTGCAGAGCAACAGGAAGTATGCCACATTTCAAAAGCAGTGACAGAGGTGAAAGGGGGAGGTGAAGATCTAAAATCTCTCCAAGTGATATTGCACCATGAGATCACGAGTTATGAAATATACCACTTGACCAACTTTTGTTCTATAGCCCGAGGGGTTGATAATTCTGCCAATTAGGGTCACATTATCAACACCTCAGAAAGAGGAAGCTATTGATTTCCATGAGCAAAATGTATAAACTAGTATAAGTCCAGAAATTGTAATCCAATCCTGGATCCTGTGCTTAGAGATGAGATGTGTGTCTAAACTCTCTCCAAGTTATAAGTCTATTGCACCATGTCACCCCGAGTTTTAAATAACAATAATCTTTGTTTAATAACAATATGATACAAATGTAACAAAAAGTTTAAAATGTAAAAAAACAATTAATAAAAATGTATTGAAAATAAAATAAACACATAAAGCATATTTAAATTTCATTTAAAAACTGAGTGAAAATTTTTGTTTTATTTTTTCTAAAGCCGCCTTTTTTAATTTATGTAAATCCTTGAGGCGTTCTTCTAATTCTGTAATCGTGGGGGAGCTGTCAGCAGAAAATATATTTAACTGCCTCCCATTTTTAAAGCAGTCTGAAACAACATGATCATTAATGACCTTTAAAGTGTTCTTTGCATAATAAAAGCGAATGAAGGACAACCACTTTACAGGCCATTTTTAAAGAAGTAAAGATTTTAATACACTACTCCTGCTTGAGCTGTCCATCAAATCCCCTAACAGCATCCCGGCTTAGGGTGTAGGCTTACACAAGTTTTACAGCAAGTCTCCCAATGACTCCTCCCTGTTCACTAAAATGCTTGGCAAATACTGGGTTAAAAACATTAGCTTTTACCAATTTATTGCCTGTCAAAGGGAGAATGGGCTGCAGTGTTTCAGGACTCGGTCTGTACAACCTTCCCCCTCCTATTCCTTATATAACGGATAATGCGCCCCTTACAGTATAATATAAGGATATTACGCCACTGAGGAGTTCCCTCACCATATAAAAGCACGAGGCTGTAGGCTGAGTGCTTTTATACAGGACAGGGAACTCCGAGGTGACGTAATGTCCTTATATTATAATGTGAAGGGGCGCATTATTTCTTATAATACATAAGTTTTAGATTCCTTCACCCCATTCACATTTTAAATTCTAGCCTTGTCTCTATTCCTACCATAATTTAAACCCCCAAGCTACCATCTGTAACTTAAACCCAGTAGAAAGGAACATCCCAGCCCAGCATCTATGCAGTTAAACAAATCTTTGTGGAGGAGGAGAGAGACATTGGTTATGAAGTGACAGGAAGCAGCTCCAGCAGGTTCTGTTAGTGAAGTTAAACACTGCAAAAAACGCTGAGTCATTGTCCAGGCATGAACACTGGAATGGGCAGAGTAGTGGGATATAAGAAATATTAAGAGAAACTAGATTAGCCTGTTACAATAACGGCCACTAGAAGCCCAGAGTGCCCACTTAGTGTCCCAAGGCTATAGCCCCCCTACCCTACCCTGGGTTTCCTCCGGGCACTCCTCCGGTTTCCCCCACAATAATAAAGACATACTGATAGGTTGTATGTGTCAAATAAATGTGCTTAGATTGTAAGCTCTTCGGGGCAGGGCCTGATGTGAATGTATACATGAAATTGTATAGCGCTACTGAAGATGTTGGCGCTATATAAATCATAATATTAATGTCCCAAGGCCAGAGTCCTCTCTTAGTGTCTCAAGGCCATAATCCCTCCTCAGTGTCCCAAATCCAGAGTCCCCCCTCTGTCCCGAATACAGGGCCCCCCTCTGTCCCGAATACAGCCCCCTGTTCCAAATCAAGGGGTACCCCCTCTGTCCCAAGCAACCTTACCTGCAGTCTGTGAAATTGCCTCTGTGTGTTTCTGTGTTTTCTCCCTCCAGTGGTGAGTCAATTGCGAGAGTAATCTTACCATCTCCCTCTAGTGGTGAGTCCATAGGAACTGCAATGACACAACACACAGACCATAGCACGGATGCAACAGTTAGGCTTTATTATATAGGATGAGTCACATTAGCAACATAGCTGAGTGATTTTATAAGGATATATACCACTGCTGCTCCCATTATCAAATATCGCACTTATGTATTATATAACACTATCTTCAGAACTACGGAGAAACTTTCTTCTGCGAGGCTTACATACGAGGGTTTCCTTTTTGTTTACAAAGGTTAGAGTGATGTGTCATGTGTGAGAGAGGATGAGCGGCTTGGTTTCACAGGCTTAATTACAGCCGGACACAATGAACAGGGGAGTGACCAGAGAGGGGAGGGGGGGAGTGGGGAGCTCTGCTGTAAATCAGACAGTGTGCAAACACGGAGCCACAGAGGAAATTTGGAATAAGGCAGAATACACTAAACTTTTATGTTCACTATGTCTAGATTGGAGCAATGTAAGTTTCACTATGGATGCCCCTTAAGAACCACTATGGCAGCAAAACAATAAATGTGATCAAACATTTATCCGATGGAATGTTGAATCCTTAATGTGTACATAGTATAGGGCCACCTTAACAATACAATACATTGTACAGTTCTACTTACATTCAAGGTTTTCTTAAAGGGGTGAAAGACTAGCATGTAAGTACTTCCGGATGTTTCAATTTTTTGAATGCAATTCTCTAGCATTTCTATCCTTTGAAGGTGGTTTGTTTTCAGTTTTTCAACTTCACTTTTTTTCTTTCTCGTAATTTTTTCATTCTTTTAATTTTCTGAAGATTCATAGCATTTTTTTTCATATGCATTATGCTTTGTAGTAATTGGTCCTTTTTGAATGGTATCAGCCAACTCATTAGACCGTATTCTTTTCTCTCTGGTCATAGCATTTTTTCGCTTTGTTTGACCAATCAGTCCTGCTGGCACCGGAGAATATCTTCATTATATTCTTCAATTCTATCTCCTTCTGGTCTTCAAAAGCAGCCATATCTAAAGCAAGATATGAGAGGAAGGATGATGGATATAGTGTTAAAATATGTCTAACAACCTACATCTGTCTGACAAATACAAAAATACACCTACCTTGCTTAAACATTAAATCAAAACCATCAAGACCTGCAATCAATGACTGAGGAATATAAATAGACTCACCCCCAAATAGGCTGGCCATAGACTATAAGGTTCATTACCCAGAGCCGCTATAATTCTTTTCCAGGAATTCATTTAATGAACCTAACATTTACCAGAGCTATAGCAACTTAGCTAAATGAGCTGTGTGACATTATTACAATGATCCGATGTTTGATTGGACAAACGTTGGATCAACTGTAATATCTTAGCTTCTGGTGCTTCTTTCTTTATTCACTGGTATGTGTGTGTGTGTGTGTGTTGTGTGTGTGTATGTCTGTCAGTCTATGTATATGGCTGTCAGTGTGTATCTGTGAATGTCTGTCAGTCTGTGTGTAAATGTGTGTGAACGTCTTTGTGTGTATGAATATCTGTCAGTCTATGTGTGTGCAAGTCATTGGGTGTGTATTTGTGTGAATGTCCGTGCATGTTTGAATGTCTGTCTGTCAGTCTTTGTGTTTGTATATATGTGTGAATGTCTGTCAGATCACAAACAAATGATTTGCTGAAAGGACTAGTGTTAAGGAGACATATATCCCATACATCTATCGCTTTAAGCTTTAGTTTTAATTACATAGAAAATGTTATTTACTGTCTCATTACTATATTTTGTTGTTTTATTCTTCTAACCTTGATGATTCAATTTATATTGATATGCTCAGCTCTTGTTTTCCTACTCAAACTGTAAACATAGATATCATACGCTTAGCTCTGGCTGATGAATGTACAAGAGGATTCTCCCACAAGGACAAATATTTGTGATGTATGATGCTTCACAGACGACTCCTGGAGAAGAAGCTACAATAGCCTAAATCAGCAAATATAATGACCCTTGCCAGACTAATTGTGCCAATCAACCCCCACCCCAACTTATAGCCCGTTGTAACTAACAATAAAATCAGAAGGAAAATTTTTTACCTACTGAACAGCTCGTGTCAGTGTGTTCTTATAGTTTCTTCCCAGTCTAGCTGTTATATCAATTGATAACCAATTTGGAAGGGAACAGATAATTCTGGACTTAGTTTAGTCCATAACACTAGGAAACCATGTGTTATCTGCTATGTAATGTGTGGGCTTTGGATTACTCCAGAAAGAGAAATGATGGAGATCTTCCAGAGTAGTGAGAGATACAAATAGAAATATGAAACCTTTACAGGTGAGATTTATCTTTTATAATGACTGGGGAACTGCTTTATTTACACTTATCAAAACATCATAACTATCCTGTTATGTTAGGTTTATTAACCCTTCCCTATTTATAATACACCATTAGGGAAGGGAATAATTATTTACCTTTACAAACATAAAACATATTCTACTTAGCCATCACAGTTGGGTTCCTCACAAATTTTCTCCAGTTTCTATAAATAGAGTGGTGGGTGGGTAGGGATGGCATAGAACTCGAACTCGAACCCGAGTTCGAGCCGAACTGTTCGAGTTCGAACGGACCCGGACTTCTGAACTATCTCGACGCGGATTTCGTATTTCCGGACTTTCGATGATTTGTCGAATGTTCGAACGTTCGAATCCGCGAGTAAAATGTACAGTATCTAGGCGCGAACATCGAATCTGCGAGTAAAGTCTCCATTAAAGCCTATAGGCAGCATCGAATCTGCGAGTAAAATGTCCATGTTACCTCGAACGTTCGAACGCGAAAGCTCGAAAGTAGCGCTGGTGAGAGTAAAATCGATTTTACGAAAGTTCTGGATATTGGAACATGTTCCCCAGACATTTCAGGTCCCACAGCCATTTACATAAGTTACCATTAATATTTAGTTGTATTTGACTCGAACTTTTCGAACTATTTGCCTCCCATAGACTTTAATGGGTCCGTTTTCGAACTTTCGAACTTTCGAACTTTCCAATAGTTTGAAAGTTCGAAACGGACCGAACTTTCCATAGTTCGACCATCTCTAGTGGGGGGGGGTTCGACACCAACTGTCTGCCATTTACAATGCTGTTTTGACACCTCACCTGGCCTTTCCTATAACACCTCTTAGCCACTATCCAATCACGCCCTTAACACCTGGCTGCGATATGCTAATTGGGATTTTCCAGGGTACATAATTGCCACAGATTCTTGTACAAGTCATTCTGAATTGAGAAAGCCAGTCGGAGACTAGCGAAACGTCAAGAAACTAAACTTCAAGTCCAGGTGATCTAATTGAATACAACAGATAGATTACTAGGAAAACATCAGACTTTAGGACATTAGACAATATTGTTCTGAACACATGGCATCGCAGTACCTATGACCAATCCAATAATCCAATATTCAATAGCTAGTCTAACTAAAAAGATATCGACTGTCACTCCTCTGACAGGTCCTGACAAACTTTGTACCTTATGCGCATGTGCATAGTGTACAAATGTCCATCGGGACTGCCAGATGATCAGCGGAGGAGCGCAAGACCAGGTAAGTTTCTTACTTTTGCTCCTGTCTCCTGCAGGTTTTATTGAAGAACAGGAGGGTAAGACATAGCTTCTTTACCTCCTGTTATTCAATAACTGAAACCCAAAAGTAGTTCTTAGGTGGATATACCCTTTAAAGAAGCAGCATAGAAAATGTCGAAAACGCCAGTATGTTAACATTACATACCTTTGAAGATTGGAATGTTAACATACGGCGAAGGAACGTGACTGGTTCAAGAGAGGTGTTAAGGAGGCCATTTATGTGAAAATAAAGAAACCAAGCCTAAATAGAGGTGGGGGGGTTCGACACCAACTGTCTGCCATGTACAATGCTGTTTTAACACCTTACTCGGCGTTCCTATAACACCTCTAGCCACTATCTAATCACCCCCTTAACACCTGTGCTGTGATATGCTAATTGGGATTTTCCAGGGTACATAATTGCCACAGATTCTTTACAAGTCTTCTGAATTGAGGAAGCCAGTCGGTGTACTAGCGAAACGTCTTTTGTGCAAAATGTTCACGCACAATTTAACTACCTTTTTCTATACGGCTAAGCAGCGCTATTCTAAATGGTGCTGACACCGCAGAACTAGTGTTATCCTGCACCAACCCGATAATACAAAGGGAAGTGAGGGTTTTACACTAATTCAGATGGATAGCGTCCATATAACATACAACCCGTAAATGTATAATACCAGTCATTTTTATGTTTTGGAATTTTAGAAACTTATTTGTCCCACTCTTAAAGCTATTTCAACCTCTCATTTCCCATTTTAGTCTGTTCTGTGCCAGGAGAATTTTCTGAAAAAAATTTACAGTAAATTTAGGCAAAATTTACAGTAGGAATCCCCAAGTAAGTAGGGAATATTTACATCATTATACAAAATGTAGTTCAACAAAATAACAGATTTTTTTTTAAAAATTTATATGAGATTTTACTGGATTTTGAGTTAAATATGTAAAATTTTTATTTTTTTAGTATTTTTGCTGCAAATGTCATTGATTTTTGATTTTTATTGTGGAAAATGTAAGTTACACTAAAAACACTTTTGTTTCTTGAAGCTCTTGGTTTTGTTGAGTACATTGAAACCAGAAATGTAGATACTCTACTTTTCCTGTCCAGGAGGCCCCCAAACTGAAATACCACTTTATTTACCAGTCTGTTGTAAATGGATCTCATGAGATCCATTACAAATGAAATAGAAAGTGCATGACAGATTGCAGTTTAGTACCTTCCAATGGACCGCAGGGTAGATGGAGAACACTTAGGAAGACCCCGGTGGAAAAGGTAGCCCTCTGTCGTCACTGGGGTCTCTGAACCGCGCCCCTCTGCAAATTAACGTGGGACCAGCTTTTCCTGTGCTGTAACAGCTATAAGAGGTTAAATCTCATGATTTCTGCATTGGTTTAGGACAGAGGGAGCAAATTGCCCCCAATATGGGGATTGCTCTTTTTATAAGGGATAACAACATATTCTGTGGCTTCTCCCTTAAAAAAAGGGGGCCTGTATATTAATAATTCATTCAATTTAGAAATCAGATAATTTGAGAATACTTTCTGAACTTCGGAACCATCCGTTCAGCAGTAGAACCGAGTTCGCCTAGAATCTGACTTTATCCCTATTTATGACGTTTCTTATTAGTATATATTAAGCATATTTGACAACTTTTGAGTTAAACTTTAGATTTTCATAACTTTCTGGCATTAAATCAATTTCAATATATTCAAATAGACTGCATAAAATAGCTGAAATGGGAACACTGTTAGCGTCGGCAGAGAATGTAATGCATTATATATTGTACGCTGGTCTACATTACTAGTGTGTTCTGGCTGATAATAAAGGATTAATAATTACCACCCAATGGATTATGTTAATTTCTGTCTCATAGGGTTTGATCACAGCTGCCTCTAATTGCATAAAAATGTGTGTAACTTACAGATCATGAGATATAAATAACTAATATGATTTTTTTAATGTTTGAAAACTTTCAGTGTCTTTAAAAGTTAAGAAAATTTAATAAATTCAACATTATAATACAAGGACCAGGATCGTCTTTTCCAAGCACTAAAAACCTGAATTCCTGAAAGTCTCTCAACTACAAAGGTGGCTGTTTCACCTAGTGCAAGGGCATAATTCTGAAGATTTCATACTGTGATTCTATAGAAGTGAAATGGGTTGGTTCAGTAAGACACAAACGAGAGATCTGAATATAAATTTTTTTTAAATTATTAAAACAATTCACTTTTGTATCTGACATTTTAACAAAGGACTATTGTTTAATGTTGAAAAAAGGTTTAAAGGGCAATTATTCCAACAAGTGGGTGGCTCCAGGCCAAAATATTGCAAACAGTTTAATTTTACGGACTATTTATGGTATCCCGCATCCATGTGATCTGCGATCTATGAGTAGCGTCTATTCAACTTCTTCTTTAGGCCACCCCACCACTATCTGTCATGGGTACTCTGGGGGGTGCATGATCGGATGCTTGTCTATACGCTCCACAATGAACAACAATCCTTTTTCCAATGGCCATGCCCATACCCTTAGTTCCCCAAGCCAGTCATGTCCAACATCCACATGGATTAAAAAAAGTAATTTATTGCTGCATTTAAAAAAAGAACTCTTTCACAGAATGAGTATAGTTAAGGAAAGGGTGAGCATTTCAAGTCAGGTGCCCCTATTCATAAACACACATGTGATCCATGTCTCCACCATGGTTGTTAAAAAGGCGTTTCGGCCAATCAAAACATACAACACATTAACCCATTTTTGTTTTTTTAGCACAAAGGAATGCATAGTAAAGTTTCACAAGTTCATGTATCATATAGCATAGGTAAAAATGGCAATTAAACCAGAAAAATTTAAAGGGCTGTCCACCCCAATATCACAAATTTGCACATAGGTAGAAGACACCCCCAAAAAATAGTAACCCTGCTCTAGTTCTTCCGGGTTCACTCTGCAACATGGGCATGACAGGTGACCTCACTCACTAATGTCTGCAGTGTATTCTCAAAGCCTCTAATCTAGCGAGAATGCTGGCTCCTCCTTGTGCAGTCAATCAAGGCTGTGTTGGCTGACATCACAATGTGTCAAGCTTATGAAAAGCTCATTGACCAGGAGAGGTGGAACCTTTGCCAGAATAGAAGAGATTTATCATTAAATATCTTGGTTACAAATGCATGTAATAAAATGTAAAAATAGCAGTTGGGATTGCAATAATCCACTCCTCCCGATCGCTAGAGTCTCACTTTCTTTCGGTGGCCTTCCAAACTCCCGACTGAAAGGACCTATCACCTCCCCGGAAAATGCCAAAACACCCTTCTCTACCACACCTGCTTATGGTAGGTGATGTTTGTGTGGATTTGGGATTGCAGGCAGATAATGACAAGCACTAGTTATTAAACCCTTAATAAAAATGCCTTGAACATTTGTGAAAAACACATTTGCTGGCTTACTGGCTGCTGTCTTGTGAGGTCTGAGTGCTTACTGCGTGCTGTCTCTGATTGGAATCCTGATTTTTAAGGATGTGTTTCCCAATACACGAAAAACAAACTCCTTCTCCTTTAGACGGGGTTCTGGGTTGGAATGTCCTCATACTGTGATCTCTCAAAAAAAAGAGAGAGAAAGAAGAAAAGTATAGGCTGCAACACTCTGTATTGTTGTATCAAAACTAAAAGTCCTTTATACTGAAGGGATACTTTTAAAAACATTTAAAAACATATACATACTGGGCTCTCGCTAAGTAACATGTCAATTGTAACATATTTGACAAATACAAAACAAGACCTTTCGTTAGCTATCAATAAATATATATAGCTACCAGTCTCCTGTCTCGTAGTCAAGGTAGTCATGTGGTGTGTATGCGAGGCCTTCGTATAAAGGCAAAGCAGTTGGGACGCGTTTCGCTCCTCCTATTCAGGTACGGAGCTTTCTCAGCCATGGTGGTCTCTAACACTTTATATTGTGATTCAAATTTGGTTTAATACGCATAGTATTGATTAGTATTGATTGAATACTATAGCATATTTTTTTATTGGTTTTATTTTAATACTGTATATTAATAATTTTAATGATCTATTGAGGTGTTCCTTCTTTATTAAATATCTTGGCTTGGCTGGCTGGCTTTAAAAAGTTGCTATGTATCTTCTGTGAGTGACTATAATAGGTAGTGTCCCTTGGTGGAACACTTTGTTGCAGAGCAGATGTCAGCTCTGTAATATAGCACATTGATCCTTTTTTGTAAGATATATAGGATTTCTATTTTTTTGGTAATAATCTTTAGTCAGGATTGAGAAGATTTGAGGTGTTTTTCTAGTAAACTGACTTTTTTGCAGCTTTGCAAGTAGTTGAATTATCAGTTATGGGGGTTCGTCAAAATAAACTGTACATTATTCCTTGTTTGTACTCATGTTGGATATCATCGCAATGGCATTTTTGGAGAAGGTAACCACCATAAAGGTGTAATGCTGATTCTCTTTTGTTGGTTTCCTCTCACCCATTTGTGGCAAGGCACTGATTTGCATTTAAATATGCAATTTGTGCATTGCTTGTTTGGTTATTTGGAGAAAATCTGTCATCAATATATACTTATTATACTATCGGGGAGATACATATGGTCAAAATCCATCTAAAACTACAGTAACCCAAAGTGTATCGGGTTAACATGTGTTTACATGGATTCAAGGCACAACACCATTCCAAATGTTGCGGTGGATCTTGCAAAGGTAAGTAATGCATATATTGAATCTCCCTGTATTTGTATTATTGTGTATCAGCTACTACCACTATGCACCAGCATGAAGACTTTTTGTTGGTGTGCAGACCCAATCTGTATCCTGGATATAATCTATATCTTTCTTTTACTTATTTTCTCCACCTAACCTCCATTCAAACTTTTTAATTTAGAATTACATTTATTGTGATCCAATTTAAATGGAGAATGCAATGCTTTTCATTTCAGTTTTCTACATGTTCCATTCGTATTTTATAATGTCTTGCATGCAGACAATTTCTAATTGCTTAAGAAATTAGCATAGGTATTCGTTTAACATGTAGTAAAAACCAATCTAGAATGGTTAAAGAATCTTCTTACAAAATACACTTTATACAGTAGATGGTTCCCCTGCTGTGCCGCTCAAAGTCCAGGAAACTGCTGTGTAGAAGCAGTGGTGACTCATGCTGTGCCTGAGTCTGTTCAACTTGTCAAGGTTTAAGGCAGCCTCAGTGTTAGCCCTCCCCTCCCATTTTTCTCTCTCCCTAAACGTATTTAAACCTTTGGGTATGCGTAGGGCATGCTCCCCAGCCCAACCACATTAATATTTTTGCAAAAAAGTCCCCAATCTGTACTTACCTCCTCTTCCTCTGCTGTTCAGAACTCCCGGCAGCCGGCGACCGTGATTGGCTGCCTATCAGCCAATCCAGACACGGCTGCTGGCCCGCCCCTGCTTGCAATTCTGCGAATGGAGCAGAGGGCCGGGACAGTGCGGCAGAGGAAAGAGGGAAGGTAAGTAAGGATCGGGGGACTTCTAAGAATAATATTAATGCGGTTGGGTTGGGGGAGCATGCCCTACCGCATATCAAAAGTTTTCAAAAGGGGTGGACAAGTTTTAAAGGGAGATTTGAACCTGAGAATTGTAGCTGGCTTAGGATTAGGGTTCAATCAATTTTGTCACACATCAAAAAATTAAATCAGCTTCTTCTAACAGATTTCCAGTTACAAATCTCCTTTCCCAGTAATATATTGTAAGCAGTTTAAATTACAACTACATAAAAAGCCTTCTGAGGTTGAGGACAATTCTGCTTGGGATGCTTTCCAATACAATGGTTTCATCTTAGTGATATTTGCAAAGAAAAAAACTTTTTGCCAAAATTCCATTACTGACAGCTATGAATAAGAATGATGCTTGATGAAAGAAAGCAAAAAAGCTATTTTCGTTGTTAGCGTATATATATTAAGTTTTAGAACTTTCTATCGATATCTTATTGTGTGTTTTCCCATATGTACTGTACTTATAGTCTATTCATTTTTTATGGCAATTTACTAACATTAAAATTGACACATTCTGTGCAGTCTTTGATAACTTCTGCTGAAAAGTACAAAATGTTCTATTAACACAGAGAAGACATACAATTTCTCTTGCATAACATTCTTTTAAACCTGTCAACGGCCGCATATGCAACTATGAGCAAATAATAACATGTCATGCTTATGTCTTAATTTGGAAATGCTATATTATACCAACAGAATCAATATAATATATCTATAAAAATAAAAAAAAAAGCAGAAATATTAATTTAAAGGGTAAACTCCCCCCCAAAAAACTTTTTATTTTGTATAAGATCAAGGAGATGCTCCCGGTCTGGCCCTTCACTTGCAAGTGAAGCACCAGTAGATGTGTTCCATTATTGACAGGGAGGTGGGAATAAGCAATACTATCTACCTGTAAATAATGGGCTACAGATTTCATGTACTTAATAAAATTGCTTTAGTGTCTCTTTAAAACACAAAATGATAGGGAATATGGCCATATCCTTAGATGAGTTTTACAAAAGCAAAACAAGAAGAAATATAAATAAGGGCATAAAAAGTAGCAGTTTGCAAATAAATCAAGAAACTCCCTAAAGCTCCAGAGCAGTGAACACAAAGCCGAATGGATGTACACTATTGCACAAACTGTTTATTTACTCATAAGGTTTTGGGGTAAATGCCCTGATCTTTACGCTATTGAAATAAAAGTATAGTCCCTTTTTGATTTGAAGACTTGGTGTAAGGTTTTCAACTAATGTGAAGCTCTTATGAGTAAATAAACAGTTTGTGCTACAATGTGCATCTATCCACTGTTGTGTTCATTCCATAACACAATACTTGTATGAATGGAAAGGGTCCTTTGAAAAAGAAAACTCACTTTAAGATCTCAACATATTATTCACAATGAAAAGAATTTGTTTACATGGCTTGTGATATAAACACATAAACTTGGATGACATTGATCAGTATTATAGACATTTGTTCTAATAGATCTATATTTAACAAATTTCACAAATATGCAACATGTTAATGTGCTTATTTACAGGCTAAGTTGTGTTGTTCTGAAATTGAGTCACTGTAATAAATATCACAACCCTGAACGTAAGAAAAAATAAATAACCTTTAAAATGAAAGGATAGATGTTAGTACATTAGATGTTATGAGGAGTTCTATAAACACATAACTACATAAAGGGATGAGGACAGAGGTTAAGCACTTCTATAAGGGACTTCAGGGTCACTTCAATAGCCTTATAATAATGGAATAGCATCAACTTTTGCAGGATGTTATTCAACACAAATTACTCTTAGGGTACATTATATAGTACCTACAATCTAACTCATGAAATAACACAGATAAGGCAAACCCATATCCAGAAGTGATAGTGCATTGTTAAAGTTTACATATAATGGAGATATATTGTAAGCCAATTAAACACTGCTTATATAACTTCTCATTATCTTAAAAGGGCCAACCATAGTGTCCAAACCACTTTCCTCTCTAAGAAATGGTTTGCCACAAACAGTTGTTGACAGCTCCCCCCCACCCCCCCAACCATTACAGTTTTCACTTTCCCTCCCCTCTACCTAGCAAGTCAAGCATGTGCATTCTTTAGAAAGGAAGGAAATAGGACTGGAGAAGAACTGTCAGTTTTACATTTTGTATGATAGAGTGGAGAATTTTTTAGGCATAAGGAAAAGAAAAACCAATCATTTATGTTTCATTTTTAGAGACAGAAATTATATTACCTAATAACTGAGATGTTTGCTAATGCTCAAAATAATATATTTTTGGATATGCTTTATAGATGAGTGTGTGACATTACAAAGGCTCCTGCCCTAATAAATGTTGTCCCTGATATAATAGAATATTAATGTAATCTTTTAATACAAAATAATACATTAAGTAGTTCTTTTGCGTGTGTTTAGTTTTTCTTAGAAGGCATGGATTTAAAGAAAACCATGGAATATATATAAACATTTCCATTAAATTACAAGTATTCTTATAGGTGAATCATTCACATCATATTCATTAATTGTATCTGATTATTCAAAACAGCATGGTAGTAAAAGCCTCATTAAGATTTCACAATATTCGTCCACAACTTGTAACGTAGTTATTCACCTTACTGTTCCAGGTCCATTTTGAAAAACTCCACTGCTGCAGTGCTGTCCTTTAAAATGCATGAATGTGAGGATTTTGGGGATGAAAGATGAAAACTCGTTTCAACAGGATAACAATGCCACATATCTTATGCGCTTTCTCTGTCCTATTTTTGGAGAAACATGAAATTCCAAAACACCCCAAAACGACTTACTTGACGGAGTTATGCACTCACAGCCATAACGTGTCTATAGTTAACAGCCACTACCTCTCCAAACCAGTATATAAAGAAACTAGACATTAAGCCGTTACAATAACGGGCCTAGAAGCCCAGAGTGCCCACTAGTGTCCAAAGGCTAAGCCCCATCCTACACGATGACTTTGTGGGCAACGCAGTGGCTTAGTGGTTAGAATGATGACATTGAAAAAGGATTAGAAAATGAAAGTAAGTGATACTTCATTAAATTTCTAATCGTTAAAGTATCCCCTCATGCCCATTCTTTTCCTGTCCCTGAGTTCCTCTCTTCTTTCCGGATCTCTCATCATCCTTCCGCCTGTAGTTAGATTGTAAGCTCTTCGGGGCAGGGCCTGATGTGAATGTATACATGAAATTGTATAGCGCTACTGAAGATGTTGGCGCTATATAAATCCATAATATTAATGTCCCAAGGCCAGAGTCCTCTCTTAGTGTCTCAAGGCCATAATCCCTCCTCAGTGTCCCAAATCCAGAGTCCCCCCTCTTTCCCAATGACAGGCCCCCTCTGTCCCACGAATCACCCCCCCTGTTCCAAATCAAGGGGTACCCCCTTGTCCCAAGCACCTTACCTGCAGTCTGTGAAATTGCCTCTGTGTTTTTCTGTGTTTCTCCCTCCAGTGGTGAGTCAATTGCAGAGATAATCTTACCATCTCCCTCTAGTGGTGAGTCCATAGGAACTGCAATGAAACACACACGACCAATAGCACGGATGCAACAGTTAGGCTTTATTATATAATGAGTCACTTAGCAACATAGCTGAGTGATTTTTATAAGGATATATACCACTGCTGCTCCCATTATCAAATATCGCACTTATGTATTATATAACACTATCTTAGAACTACGGAGAAACTTTCTCTCTGCAGGCTTACATACACGAGGGTTTTCCTTTTTTGTTTACAAAGGTTAGAGTGATGTTGTCTGTGTAGGAGGAATAATGCGCATGAGCGGCTTGGTTCACAGGCTTAATTTACAGCCGGACTAAAGAACAGGGGAGTGACCGAGAGGGAGGGGGATGGGGGGCTCTGCTGTAAATCAGACAGTGTGCAAACACGGAGCCACAGAGAAATTTGGAATAAGGCAGAATCACTAAACTTTTATGTTCACTATGTCTAGATTGGAGCAAGTATAAGTTTCACTATGGATGCCCCTTAAGAACCACTATGGCAGCTAAAACAATAAATGGATCAAACATTTATCCGATGGATGTTGAATCCCCTCAATGTGTACATAGTATAGGGCCACCTTAACAATACAATACATTGTACAGTTCTACTTACATTCAAGGTTTTCTTAAAGGCTGAGAAGACTAGCTTAAGTACTCCGATGTTTCAATTTTTTGAATGCAATTCTCTAGCATTCTATCCTTTGAGGTGGTTTGTTTTCAGTTTTTCAACTTCACTTTTCTTTCTCGTATATTTTTTCAATTTCTTTAATTTTTCTGAAGATTCATAGCATTTTTTTCATATGCCATTATGCTTTGTAGTAGGGTCCCTTTTTTGAATGGTATCAGCCAACTCATTGAGACCGTATTCTTTTCTCTCTGGTCATAGCATTTTTTCGCTTTGTTTGACCAATCATGTCCTGCTGGCACCGAAATATCTTCATTAAATTCTTCAATTCTATCTCCTTCTTGTCTCAAAAGCAGCCATATTCTAAAGCAAATATGAAGGAAGGATGATGGATATAGTGTTAATATGTCTAACAACCTACATCTGTCTGACAAATACAGAAAATACACCTACCTTGCTTAAACATTAAATCAAAACCATCAAGACCTGCAATCAATGAACTGAGGAATATAAATAGACTCCACCCCCAAATAGGCTGGCCATAGACTTATAAGGTTCATTTACCCAGAGCCGCTATAATTCTTTTCCAGGAATTCATTTAATGAACCTAACATTACCCAGAGCTATAGCAACTTTAGCTAAATGAGCCTGTGTGACATTATTACAATTGATCCGATGTTTGATTGGACAAACGTTGGATCAACTGTAATATCTTAAGCTTCTGGTGCTTCTTTCTTTATTCACTGTGTATGTGTGTGTGTGTGTGTGTGTGTGTGTGTATGTCTGTCAGTCTATGTATATGGCTGTCAGTGTGTATCTGTGAATGTCTGTCAGTCGGTGTGTAAATGTGTGTGAACGTCTTTGTGGTATGAATATCTGTCAGTCTATGTGTGTGCAAGTCATTGGGTGTGTATTTGTGTGAATGTCCGTACATGTTTTAATGTCTGTCTGTCAGTCTTTGTGTTGTATATATGTGTGAATGTCTGTCATCACAAACAAAATGATTTGCTGAAAGACTAGTGTTAAGGAGACATATATCCCATACATCTATCGCTTTAACTTTAGTTTTAATTACATAGAAAATGTTATTTACTGTCTCATTACTATATTTTAGTTGTTTTTATTCTTCTAACCATTGATGATTCAATATTATATATATGCTCAGCTCTGTTTTCCTACTACAACTGATAACATAGATATCATACGCTTAGCTCTGCTAGATGAATGTACAAGAGATTCTCCCACAAGGACAAATATTTTGAATGTATGATGCTTCACAGACGACTCCTGGAAGAAGCTACAATAGCCTAAATCAGCAAATATAATGACCCTTGCCAGACTAATTGTGCCAATCAACCCCCACCCCAACCTTATAGCCCGTGTGTAACTAACAATAAATCAGAAGGAAATTTTTTACCTACTGAACAGCTCTGGTCAGTGTGTTCTTTATAGTTTCTTCCCAGTCTAGACTGTTATAGGATCATTGAACCATTTGGGGAACAGTTTCCTGCCTTTATTTCCTCCACCTGCCATGTTTTGCTGCTATGTGTGTGGGCTTGGTTTATCCCAGGAGAAATGATGGAGTCTTCTCAGAGTAGTGAGAGGATACAAATAGAAATATGAAAACCTTTACAGGTGAGATTTATCATTTTAAATAATGACTGGGAACTGCTCTTATTTACACTTATCAAAAACATCATAACTATTCCTGTTATGTTAGGTTTATTAACCCTCCCTATATAATACACCATTAGGGAAGGGAATAATTATTTACCTTTACAAACATAACAACATATTCTACTTAGCAATCACAGTTGGGTTCCTCACAAATTTTCTCCAGATTTTCTAAATAGAGGTGGGGGGTAGGGATGGCATAGAACTCGAACTCGAACCCGAGTTCGAGCCGAACTGTTCGAGTTTCGAACGGACCCGGACTTCTCGAACTATCTCGGACGCGGACTTTCGATATTTCCGGACTTTCGATGATTTGTCGAATGTCGAACGTTCGAATCGCGAGTAAAATGTACATGGTATCTAGGCGCGAACATAACTGCGAGTAAAGTCTCCATTAAAGCCTATAGGCGAGCATCGAATCTGCGAGTAAAATGTCCATGTTACCTCGAACGTTTCGACGCGAAAGCTCAAATAGCGCGGTGTAGAGTAAAATCGATTTTACGAACGTTCTGATATTGGAACATGTTCCCCAGACACTTTCCCAGGTCCCACAGCCATTACATTAAGTTACCATTAATATTTTAGTTGTATTTGACTCGAACTTTTCGAACTATTTCCCTCCCATAGACTTTAATGGGGTCCGTTCGAACTTTCGAACTTTCGAACTTTCCCAATAGTTTGAAGTTCGAAACGGACCGAACTTTCCATAGTTCGACCATCTCTAGTGGGGGGGGTTTGACACCAACTGTCTGCCATTTACAATGCTGTTTTGACACCTCACCTGCTTTCTATAACACCTCTTAGCCACTATCCAATCACGCCCTTAACACCTGCTGCGATATGCTAATTGGGATTTTCCAGGGTACATATTGCCACAGATTCTTGTACAAGTCATTCTGAATTGAGAAAGCCAGTCGGATGACTAGCGAAGTTCAAGAACTAAACTTCAAGTCCAATTGATCTAATTGAATACAACAGATAGATTACTAGGAAACAATCAGACTTTAGTACATTAGAACATAATTGTTCTGAACACTGGCATCGCAGTACCTATTGACCAATCCATAATCCAATATTCAATAGCTAGTCTAACTAAAAAGATATCGACTGTCACTCCCTCTGACAGGTCCTGACAAACTGTACTCTATGCGCATGTGCATAGTGTACAAAGTCCATCGGGACCTGCCAGATGATCAGCGGAGGAGCGCAAGACCAGGTAAGTTTCTTACTTTTGCTCCTGTCTCCTGCAGTTTTATTAAGAACAGGAGGTAAACATAGCTTCTTTACCTCCTGTTATTCAATAAACTGAAACCCCAAAAGTAGTTTTCTTAGGTGAATACCCTTAAAGAAGCCCATAGAAATGTCGAAAACGCCAGTATGTTAACATTACATACCTTTGAAGATTGTAATGTTAACATACTGGCGAAGGAACTTGACTGGTTCAAGAGAGGTGTTAAGGAGGCCATTTATGTGAAAATAAAGAAACCAAGCCTAAATAGAGGTGGGGGGTTCGACACCAACTGTCTGCCATGTACATGCTGTTTTAACACCTTACTCTGGGCTTTCTATAACACCTCTTAGCCACTATCTAATCACACCACTTAACACCTGGCTGTGATATGCTAATTGGGATTTTCCAGGGTACATAATTGCCACAGATTCTTGTACAAGTCATTCTGAATTGAGAAAGCCAGTCGGATGACTAGCGAAACGTCTTTTGTGCAAAATGTTCACGCACAATTTAACTTACCTTTTTCTATATCGGCTAAGCAGCGCTATTTCTAAATGGTGCTGACACCGCAGAACTAGTGTTAATCCTGCACCAACCCGATAATACAAAGGGAAGTGAGGGTTTTACACTAATTCAGATGGATAGCGTCCATTATAACATCAACCCCCGTAAATGTATTAATACCAGTCATTTTTAATGTTTTGGAATTTTAGAAACTTATTTGTCCCACTCTTAAAGCTATTTCAACCTCTCAATTTCCCATTTTACGTCTGTTCTGTGCCAGGAGAATTTTTCTGAAAAAATTTACAGTAAATTTAGACAAAATTTACAGTAGGGAATCCCCAAGTAAGTAGGGAATATTATACATCATTATACAAAATGTAGTTCAACAAAATAACAGATTTTTTTTTTAAAAATTATAGAGATTTTACTGGATCTTTGAGTTAAATATGTAAATATTTTATTTTTTTAGTATTTTTGCTAAATGTCATTGATTTTTGCATTTTTATTTGTGGAAAATGTAAGTTTACACATAAAACACTTTTGTTTCTTGAAGCTCTGGTTTTGTTGAGTACATTGAAACCAGACATGTAGATACTCTACTTTTCCTGTCCAGGAGGCCCCCCAAAACTGAAATACCACTTTATTTACCAGTCTGTTTGTAAATGGATCTCATGAGATCCATTTACAAATGAAATAGAAAGTGCATGACAGATTGCAGTTTAGTACCTTCCACTGGACCAGCAGGCTAGATGGAGAACACTTAGGAAAGACCCCGGTGGAAAAGGTAGCCCTCTGTCGTCACTGGGGTCTCCTGAACCGCGCCCCTCTGCAAATTAACGTGGGACCAGCTTTTCCTGTGCTGTAACAGCTAATAAGAGGTTAAATCTCATGATTTCTGCATTGGTTTAGGACAGAGGGAGCAATTGCCCCCAATCATGGGGATTGCTCTTTTTATAAGGGATAACAACATATTCTGTGGCTTCCCCTTAAAAAAGGGGGCCTGTATATTTAATAATTTATTCAATTTAGAAAATCAGATAATTTGAGAATACTTTCTGAACTTCGGAACCATCCGTTCAGAGTCAGAACCGAGTTCGCCTCAGAATCTGACTTTATCCCTATTTATGACTTGTTTCCTTATTAGTTATATATTAAGCATATTTGACAACTTTTGAGTTAAACTTTAGATTTTCATAACTTTCTGGCATTAAATCAATTTCAATATATTCAAAATAGACTGCATAAAATAGCTGAAATGGGAACACTGTTAGCGCTCGGCAGAGAATGTAATGCATTATATATTGTTACCTGCTGGTCTACATTACTAGTGTGTTCTGGCTGATAATAAAGGATTAATAATTACCACCCAATGGATTATGTTAATTTCTGTCTCATAGGGTTTGATCACAGCCTGCCTCTAATTGCATAAAAATGTGTAACTTACAGTATCATGAGATATAAATAACTAATATGATTTTTTTTTATGTTTGAAAACTTTTCAGTGTCTTTAAAAGTTTAAGAAACTTTAATAAATTCAACATTATAATACAAAGGACCAGGATCGTCTTTTCCAAGCACTAAAAACCTGAATTCCTGAAAGTCTCTCAACTACAAAGGTGGCTGTTTCACCTAGTGCAAGGGCATAATTCTGAAGATTTCATACTGTGATTCTATAGAAGTGAAAATGGGTTTGGTTCAGTAAGACACAAACGAGAGATCTGAATATAAATTTTTTTTAAATTTAAAACAATTCACTTTTTGTATCTGACATTTTAACAAAGGACTATTGTTTAATGTTGAAAAAAGGTTAAAGGGCAATTATTCCAACAAGTGGTGGCTCCAGGCCAAAATATTGCAAACAGTTTAATTTTACGGTACTTTACCGCATCCTGTGATCTGCGATCATGGTAGCGTCTATTCACACTTCTTCTTTAGCGCCAGCTCCCACTATCTCTCATGGGTACTTCCTGGGGGGTGCTATGATCGGATGCTTGTCTACGCCTCCACAATGAACTCCAACAATCCTTTTTCCAAGTGGCCATGCACCATACCCTCTAGTTCCCCAAGGCCAGTCATGGTCCAAACATCCACATGGATTAAAAAAGTACTTTATTGCTGCATTTAAAAAAAGAACTCTTTACACAGAATGGTATAGTTAAGGAAAGGCCTGACGCATTTCAAGTCAGGTGCCCCTATTCATAAACACACATGTGATCCATCTCCACCATTGGTTTAAAAAGGCGTTTCGGCCAATCAAAACATACAACACATTAACCCATTTTGTTTTTTTAGCACAAAGGAATAGCATAGTAAAGTTTCACAAGTTTCATGTATCATATAGCATAGGTAATTAAATGGCAATTAAACCAGAAAAATTTAAAGGGCATGTCCACCCCAATATCAAAATTTGCACATAGGTAGAAGACACCCCCAAAACATAGTAACCCTTGCTCTAGTTCTTCCGGGTTCACTCTGCAATCATGGGCATGACAGGTGACCTCACCTCACCTAATGTCTGCAGTGTATTCTCAAAGCCTCTATTCTAGCAGAGAATGCTGGCTCCTCCCTCTGTGCAGTCAATCAAGGCTGTGTTGGCTGACATCACAATGTGCTCAAGCTTATGAAAAGCTCATTGACCAGGGAGAGGTGGATACCTTTGCCAGAATAGAAGAGAATTTATCATTAAATATCTGGTTACAAATGCATGTAATAAACTGGTAAAAATAGCAGTTGGGATTGCAATTATCCCACTCCTCCCGATCGCTAGAGTCTCACTTTCTTTCGGTGGCCTTCCAAACTCCCGCGACTGAAAGGACCTATATCCACCTCCCCCGGAAATGTCCCAAAACACCCCCTTCCCCCACCCTGCCTCATGGTAGGGATGTTTGTGGTGGGATATTTGGGATTGCAGGCAGATAACTGACAAGTCACTAGTTATTAAACCCTTAATAAATATGCCTTGTAACCCATTTTTTGTGAAAAACACATTTTGCTGGCTTACTGGCTGCTGTCTTGTGAGTCTGAGTGCTTACTGGCTGCTGTCTCCTGATTGGAATCCTGATTTTTAAGGATGTGTTTCCCAATACACTGAAAAACAAACTCCTTCTCCTTTAGACGGGGTTCTGGGTTGGAATGTCCTCATACTGTGATCTCTCAAAAAAAGAGAGAAAGAAGAAAAGTATAGGCTGCAACACTCTGTATTGTTGTATCAAAACTAAAAGTCCTTTATTACTGAAGGGATACTTTTAAAAACATTTAAAAACATATACATACTGGGCTCTCGCTAAGTAACATTGTCAATTGTAACATATTCTGACAAATACAAACAAGACCTTTCGTTAGCTATCAATAAATATTATATAGCTACCAGTCTCCTGTCTCGTTAGTCAAGGTAGTCCATGTGGTGTGTATGCGAGGCCTCTGTATAAAGGCAAAGCAGTTGGGACGCGTTTCGCTCCTCCTATTCAGGTACCGGAGCTTTCTCAGCCATGCTGTGGTCTCTAACACTTTATATTGTGATTCAAATTTTGGTATATACGCATAGTATTGATTTAGTATTGATTGAATACTATAGCATATTTTTTTATTGGTTTTATTTTAATACTGTATATTTAATACTTTTAATGATCTATTGAGGTGTTCCTTCTTTATTAAATATTCCTTTGGCTTGGCTTTAAAAAGTTGCTATATATCTTCTGTGAGTGATCTATATAGGTAGTGTCCCCTTGGTGGAACACTTTGTTGCAGAGCAGATGTCAGCTCTGTAATATAGCACATTGATTTTACCTTTTTTGTAAGATATATAGGATTTCTATTTTTTTGGTAATAATCTTTAGTCAGGATTGAGAAGATTTGAGGTGTTTTTCTAGTAACTGACTTTTTCTGCAGCTTTGCAAGTAGTTGAATTATCAGTTATGGGGGTTCGTCAAAATAAACTGTACATTATTCCTTGTTTGTACTCATGTTTGGATATCCATCGCAAAGGCATTTTTGGAGAAGGTAACCACCATAAAAGGTGTAATGCTGATTCTCTTTCTGTTGGTTTTCCTCTCACCCATTCTGTGGACAGGCACTGATTTGCATTTAAATATGCAATTTGTGCATTGCTTGTTTGGTTATTTGGAGAAAATCTGTCATCAATATATACTTTATATACTATCGGGGAGATACAATATGGTCAAAATCCATCTAAAACTTACAGTAACCCAAAGTTGTATCGGGTTAACATGTGTTTTACATGGATTCAAGGCACAACACCATTTCCAAATGTTGCGGTGGATCTTGCAAAGGTAAGTAATGCATATATTGAATCTCCCTGTATATGTATTATTGTGGTATCAGCTACTACCACTATGCACCCAGCATGAAGACTTTTTGTCTGGTGTGCAGACCCAATCTTGTATCCTGGATATACTCTATATCTTTCTTTTACTTATTTTCTCCACCTCACCTCCATTCAAAACTTTTTAATTTTAGAATTACATTTTATTGTGATCCAATTTAAATGGAGAATGCAATGCTTTTACATTTCAGTTTTCTACATGTTCACATTCGTATATTTATAATGTCTTGCATGCAGACAATTTCTAATTGCTTAAGAAATTTAGCATAGGTATTCGTTTAACATGTAGTAAACACAATCTAGAATGGTTAAAGAATCTTCTTACAAAATACACTTTATACAGTAGATGGTTCCCCTGCTGTGCCGCTCCAAAGTCCAGGAAACTGCTGTGTAGAAGCAGTGTGTGACTCATGCTGTGCCTGAGTCTGTCTCAACCTTGTCAAGGTTTAAGGCATGCTCAGTGTAGCCCTCCCCCCTCCCATTTTTCTCTCTCCCTAACGTTTAAACCTTTGGGTATGCGGTAGGGCATGCTCCCCCAGCCCCAACCACATTAATATTATTGCAAAAAAGTCCCCCAATCTTTACTTACCTTCCTTCTCTCCTCTGCTGTTCAGAACTCCCGGCAGCCGCGACCGTGATTGGCTGCCTATCAGCCAATCACAGACACGGCTGCTGGGCCCGCCCCCTGCTTGCAATTCCATGCGAGCAGAGGGCCGGTACAGTGCGGCAGAGGAAAGAGGGAAGGTAAGTAAGGATCGGGGGACTTTCTAAGAATAATATTAATGCGGTTGGGGTTGGGGGAGCATGCCCTACCGCATATCAAAAGTTTTCAAAAGGGGTGGACAAGCCTTTTAAAGGGAGATTTGAACCTGAGAATTGTAGCTGGCTAGGATTAGGGTTCAATCAATTTGTCACACATCAAAAAATTAAATCAGCTTCTTCTAACAGATTTCCAGTTACAAATCTTCCTTTCCCAGTAAAATATATTGTAAGCAGTTTAAATTACAACTAAAATAGCCTTCTGAGGTAGAGAACATTCTGCTTCGGGATGCTTTCCATAACAATGGTTCATCTTAGATGATATTTGCAAAGAAAAAACTTTTTTGCCAAAATTCCATTACTGACAGCTATGAATAAGAATGATGCTTAGATGAAAGAAAGCAAAAGCTATTTTTCGTAGCGATAATTAAGTTTAGAGTAGCTTTCCGATATACTCCTTATTGTTGTGTTTTCCCATATGTACTGTACTTATAGTCTATTCATTTTTTATGGCAATTTACTAACATTAAAATTGACACATTCTGTGCAGTCTTTGATTAACTTCTGCTGAAAAGTACAAAATGTTCTATTAACACAGAAGACATACAATTTCTCTTGCATAACATTCTTTTAAACCTGTCAACGGCAAGCATATGCAACTATGAGCAAATAATAACATGTCATGCTTATGTCTTAATTTGGGAAATGCTATACCAACAGAATCAAATTAATATATCTAAAAAAAAAAAAAAAAAGCAGAAATATTAATTTAAAGGGTAAACTCACCCCCCAAAAAACTTTTTATTTTGTATTAAGATCACAGGAGATGCTCCCGGTCTGGCCCTTTCACTTGCAAGTGAAGCACCAGTAGATGTGTTCCATTATTGACAGGGAGGTGGGAATAAGCATACTCATCTACCTGTAAATAATGGCTACAGATTTCATGTACTTAATAAAATTGCTTTAGTGTCTCTTAAAACACAAAATGATAGGGAAATATGGCCAATATCCTTATATGATGTTTTACAAAAGCAAAACATAGAAGAAATATAAATAAGGGCATAAAGTAGCAGTTGCAAATAAATCAAGAACTCCCTAATGCTCCAGAGCAGTGAACACAAAGCCGAATGGATGTACACTATTGCACAAACTGTTTATTTACTCATAAGGTTTTGGGGTACATGCCCTTGATATCTTTAAGCTATTGAAATAAAGTTATAGTCCCCTTTTTGATTTGAAGACTTGGTGTAAGGTTTTCAACTAATGTGAAGCTCTTATGAGTAAATAAACAGTTTGTGCTACAATGTGCATCTATTCCACTGTTTGTGTTCATTCCATAACAAATACTTGTATGAATGGAAAGGGTCCTTTGAAAAAGAAACTCACTTTAAGATCTCAACATATTATTCACAATGAAAAGAATTTGTTTACATGGCTTGTGATATAAACACATAAACTTGGATGACATTGATCAGTATTATAGACATTTGTTCTAATAGATCATATTTAACAAATTTCACAAATAATGCAACATGTTAATGCTTTATTTACAGGCTAAGTTGTGTTGTTCTGAAATTGAGTCACTGTAATAAATATCACAACCCTTGAACTGTAAGAAAAAATAAATAACCTTTAAAATGAAAGGATAGATGATTAGTACATTAGATGTTATGAGGAGTTCTATAACCACATAACTACATAAAGGGATGAGGACAGAGGTTAAGCACTTCTATAAGGGACTTCAGGGTCACTTTCAATAGCCTTATAATAATGGAATAGCATCACTTTTGCAGGGATGTTTATTCAACACAAATTACTCTTAGGTACATTATATAGTACCTACAATCTAACTCATGAAATAACACAGATAAGGCAAACCCATATTCCAAGAAGTGATAGTGCATTGTTTAAATGTTTACATATAATGGAGATATATTGTAAGCCAATTAAACACTGCTTTATAACTTTCATTATTATCTTAAAAGGGCAACCATAGTGTCCAAACCACTTTCCCTCTCTAAGAAATGGTTTGCCACTAACAGTTGTTGACAGCTCCCCCCCACCCCCCCAACACCTACAGTTTTCACTTTCCCTCCCCTCCCTAGCAAAGTCAAGCATGTGCATTCTTTAGAAAGGAAGGAAATAGGACTGGAGAAGAACTGTCAGTTTCTTTTGTTTGATGGGGAGGCAGAAACAATCATTAGTCTTTTGGACAGAAATTACCTAAATGTGTGCAATGCCAAATAATTGAATGCTATAGATGGCTCCATTCAAGGCTCCTGTCCCTAATAATGTCCCTAATAATAATATAATCCTTTTAATACAAAATACATAAGTTGTCTTTGCAGTGTATTTCTTAGCTAGCATGGATTTAAGAAACAGAATATTATTAACATTCCATTAAAAAATATTAGGGCTCATTCACACTACATCAATTTGTATCTGTTTTTCAAACGCAGGTAGTAAAACCCCATAAGATTTCACAATATCGTTCACACTTGATACGTAGTATTCCCTTCTGTTCCAGTCCATTTTGAAAACTCACTGCTGCATGCATTTCTGTCCTTTTAAAATGCATGAAAACTTGGTTCAACAGATAGCAATGCACATTCTTGCGTTTCTGTCCATTTTGAACAGAAAACAAACGATACTGGATGCACTCACAGTCATAATGTATATTAAAGCACTACTCTAAACATAAACATGTAGCTAAAAGAAAAGGTAGGTTATATTCTGCTTTAAAAATATTTATTAACAAAAATATAGAGCCCCTAACACGGGCAATCAAATGCTCCCCCCCACACAGATCGAAAAACCAGAATAATAAGTCTCACATCATCATATAAGAGCTTTTATAATGGCATTGAGGTTAACTTCAATAAGGATCATATTGCCCAATCAGAGCTAAGTAGCAGGTTTACCTTTACGATTGTGAGTCTTGTGGGACCAGATACCACATCTATCCAGTATCTATGAATTCCCTTTCTCATTCTCGCAATATTCCGGATCGGCCACTCTATACAATGTATGTATATGCCATTATCTAGTTGCACAAAAATTATACAAATTGCTGTAAAGAAAACGGTGATATAGTTTTAGCATTGAACCTCCATTACCCTATGCATAAATCAGATAGCAGATAAATAAATACATATATCATATTAGCAACCCCAATGTGGATCCAAAAAAGAAGCCAAAACAGGAGTCCCATTGTCCAATAGTTGCATCAGAGGACATGGAACAAAATCCCCTATTGAAATGAACATGAATGAGCATCCTCCTTATGCCATAGCTGTGTACAAGCACAGGGTAATTTCAAACATTGTCTCTATGAGGGTATTAATTAATCCAGTTTCTATCCACAGATACATCCCCTGGGAAAGTCCTGAATCAAAAATGAGATGGCAAAATTCCTTAAATGAAAGATCCCCATATTCACAGGACGCAGCTTCCTTCAGTCGTATGTCTGTATGCCAATGTACCCATAGACAGTTCCATCCAAATGGACATAGATGCAGAGGCTAAAATTCCTATCACATCTCTGGATAACGAGATGATTTTGCATACTGCTGTTATCCTCAGAGTCCTATATTGGGGATTAAATAAAATACATAAATTCCATCTCTCAGTCCATATGGGATCTTAGTCCAAAGATAAAAAAAATCAGTCTTCTATCAGCCTGAGAAGTTTCACATTTATGTCTCCCCTTCTGACTCCTTATGTTATTTTAATTAGTCCAAAAAATTTAGTCCTTTTGGATTACTATTGTGTTTCTCCAGAAAATGTTGTGCTACACTAGTCAATGGTGTAGCACTGTTGGTCTGTATTTTCCTAGCCAGTCTAATTGCTGACAAATGGCTTGCCAGCTTTTGAAATATTGTTTAATTTTATGTTCCCTTCTCATATCCGAGCTGTCAACCTTCAGTCTAGGATCCATATGCTGAAAATATATACATTCCTTACATGGGTATGTCTCTATTAATCTCTCACCTCTTCCCAAAAGTATAAGAATTCTTGTGAAGTGGCTCTGCATCAATCTATCACCTGAGACAGAATGCCGACAAAACAGATAACGCACATGCAAACGGATACAAAAACGTGTTAAAACGTCACTAAATGCACTGCATTTTTACATTGCATTTTTGTCCCTAAGTCTGGGAAATTGAACCTAGTCTGTCTTACTAAAAGCAAAGCTATTACCCATAACCCAACAGATATACTATGAGAAACACTAGGACATGTATATCTGTTGTATTTAATTAGATAAACTGGACTTAAAGTTTAGTTTAGTAGGACATGTAGAATCTTTTTCTTTTGCTAGGAACCTGAAACAAAAAAATTAAAGGAGAACTAAACTTAAATTTTCAAAAACCTAATGTGAAAGTTTTTCTCCCCAGTACACCTATACATTGTAAGATTCTTCTGTGGTACATTGCATTTAATATATGTGAGAAATAGATTCTGTAAATAAGAAGGCTTCCATGTTGTTGCCAGTACAACCCACAGCCCATGAAATCATCAAAGAACCACGCCCCCTGACCCCAGTATTCACTGTCTCTATGCACAAAGTGTTTTCTATACAGATGTCTACACACCAATATGGAATCCCTGATAAGACTTTTAAAGCTGCTTGTTACCCTGCAGTTTATTTACCAGTCAGTGTGAGTTGCTAGAAAATAAACTGCAGGGTAACAAGCAGCTTTCTAAGTTATCAGGGATTCCATATTCCATTTTTTAAATTATTCTTTTACTAGCAAAAGATAAAGTTACCAAATGTAGCTAGAGTCTCTGCTTATTCAGTGTTGGCGCACCAGGTAAGGCACCAGATTTAAAAAATACGCAGTTCAGAAGGTCACAAGTTCAATACCCCAGATGTAGCTTTTTTTGTTTCTATTATATTCCATGAGAAAGATAAAGCTTCTAATTGTACCCTGACATTCAGCTTGTGCAGTGGTGGCTCACCTTGTAAGACACCAGGGTTAGACACATACAGTTCAGAAGATCACAAGTTCAATACCCCAGCTAAACCTTTTTTTTTTGTTTCTATTATATTCCATGCAAAAGATAAAGCTTCTAAATGTTCCTAGGCTTTAAGCTTATTCAGCGGTGGCTCACCTTGTAAGATGCCACGGTTAGACACATACAGATCAGAAGGTTATGAGTTTGATTCCCCCAATGTATTTTTATTTTTTGTTTCTATTATGTTCCTACTACAATATTCTACATGTACCAATGGATTTTATAGTGTCTCTCTTAGCCTAGCGGTAAGACTTCTGCTTTTAGCAAGACAGGGTAAATGTACAAGTTGCAGGTTCTATTCCCCACACTTACTTTTATTTTTGCTGAAATGTAAGTATTCTGTTTCTTACATCCATGCTATCTATGAAATACACTGCAAAGATTCATTTTCTTTTTGTATGAAAAGCAAAGGATTATATGCTTGTGAAGGTTCTCATTCATCCAGGTCATGGTATATCTGTTGTATTCAATTAGATCAACTGGACTTGAAATGTAGTTCTTGAAGACGTTTCGCTAGTCATCCGACTGGCTTTCTCAATTCATCGTACAAGAAATCTGTGGCAATTATGTACCCTGGAAATCCCAATTAGCATATCACAGCCAGGTGTTAAGGGTGTGATTAGATAGTGGCTAAGAGGTGTTATAGGAACGCCCAGAGTAAGGTGTTAAAACAGCACTGTCTGTCCATGTTGTTGCCAGTACAACCCACAGCCCATGAAATCATCAATGTCTCTATGCACAACTGTCTGCCATGTACAATGCTGTTTTAACACCTTACTCTGGGCGTTCCTATAACACCTCTTAGCCACTATCTAATCACACCCTTAACACCTGGCTGTGATATGCTAATTGGGATTTTCCAGGGTACATAATTGCCACAGATTCTTGTACAAGTCATTCTGAATTGAGAAAGCCAGTCGGATGACTAGCGAAACGTCTTCAAGAACTACATTTCAAGTCCAGTTGATCTAATTGAATACAACAGATACAAAGGATTATATCATTGTTAGGACAGGAGCCTTGAATGTGTTTGAAAACAAAAAACTGAAATCCCTGTTCTGTGTCATGGAGAGGGAGGATCTCTGTGCTATAATGTGATTGGTTGTCAGCTTCTAGGAAGCAAGGCTGCAACTTCCTTGTTTTGATCTGTTGAGCTTTATGGAGCATGTGCCTGTACGCAGACACTTAGCTGGGGGTTTACCCAGCTAAGGTGGATTGTGGGAGCTGACCCCTAGTACTCACAGGTTATTTTCATAAATCTTCCAATGGCCACAGCAAAGGGAGAGGTGAGACACAGCTTTTTGTATGTTTGTGAATGTGCTCTGTCTATTGGGACAATGTTGTCTGGAGACTTTAATTCCCCTTTAAAGTAAGTCTGGGGATTTGAACATGTGACCTTGTGGGCTGCATGTTTCTTAAACAGACCCTTTAGCAGGTAAGCGACCGCAGCACATGCACGTAGTACAGGCACTATTAAAGGGCATGTCCACCCCTTTTTAAAATTTTTGGTATGTAGAAAGTCTTCCTCCCCCAGCCCCAACCACTATAATAGATTTGTCAGAAACTCCCCTGATCAGTGCTTACCTTATCTCTTTCCTCCGGGGTACTGTCTCAGCCCTCTGCTTGCATGAAAATGCAAGCAGGGGGCCGGACCGGTAGCCACTTCCATGATTGACTGAGAGGCAGCAAATCATGGACGCGGCTGCCAGCAGTGGAGACTGCCGGGGGAGAGAGGTAAGGTAAGTAGAGCCCAGGGGAGTTTCTGTAAAATCTATTATAGCGGTTGGGGCTGGGGGAGGAAGACTTACCATATACTAAAGGGGTTTGTAGCTAGGGGGAGGGAGAGCAAAACAGGTGGGAGAGGGAGGGAGAGAGAGGGGGGGAGGGCTGCAGTGTGCATGACAAAATTCTCCCATAGGTGACAGGAGGCAGAGTCCTATATGGACTCTGCCAGGTTCCTGGTGGCCAGTTTTTGGGACTTTGGAGGGGCATAGCAGGGAAGCCATTTGGAGCTGGGATGTAAGGTAAGGATTTTATTACACTACAGAGTGGGGCCAGTAGTGGGTTAAATTATAGTTTTGGGGGTGGACATGCCCTTTACGATAAAGACACTGGTACTATTAAGATAAAGCTATAAGAAGCTTTATACTATAGCTGGAAACAGAATTTAAAAAATATCGGCTATTTTTACATTGTCTTAGGAAGGCGGTCAGCAACTCACACTGGCTGGTAACAAGAAGATTTCAAAGTCTTATCAGGTACTTTACATATCGACACAGTGAATACTGGGGTCAAGGGGCGTGGCTATTTGAAGGCTACTTGGTCTGTGAGTTGTACTGGATGCTTTCTATGTTTCTAGAAAAACTCTATTACATACATGTGCAAATGCAACTTACTAGAGAAGAATCTTACAAATATGTATGTTGGTTGTTATAGGGGGAAAGCTTTCACATTAGTATTTTAAGTTTAGTTCTTCTTTATCTTCTCTTCCTGAGGGAAGTGCTTTCTGTTGGTAACTACAGTTATTGTCGGCCAAGCAAAAAAAGGGATAAAACACAGTTATTTAGTTATCATCAAGAGTGTCACAATATCAGTGGTCAATCAGGAGAATATAGGCTGCATTGTGCTCTGCTAATCACATGGTGTACTTTTGCAGCTTTATTACAGGTTGCAGTAAGATGCCAGACTTGACTGTAAAGACATTTCTTGGATTTTTTTTTGTCTTCAACTTTCCTTGCACATAATCTGATTGACTTTCTCAGCAATAGAGCACTGACTTGGCCTAACTTCCAAAGATGTTGACTTCCATTAACCTTTAAGATGCTTTATTGAATCAAATGTTTTATCCTAGATTAGCTTTTTTCCCCTGAACAAAAATCCATAAAGCTCTTGTACAATCATGCTGTATTTTGAAAAGTCCCCCGATCCATAGCTCTTTATTTAATTTGGTTGCATTATTGAGATTAAAGTGAAATCAGATAAACAGAAATTATTTTCATTAAGTGTATTGAGAAACCAAAGAACTAATATGCAAATCATAAAAAATAATTGAAGATCTAAAACAATGAAAATTAAATTCTCATTTTTTTTAGTTGGGATGTTGTTATGTTAGGGACTTTCTACCCCCCCACCTCTTCCATTTGTCCTTTTTTTCCTTGTTGTGATCAGTTTTCTAATAGTTGGACTGAGCAATGAAGAAAGCTGTTATATACAGCAAATCAGAATTTCTTTGTCATTATTGTCCTAGACTTGGCTTTTAATAAGATTTTTTTTAAAGTTTGTTTTTGTTATTTTATCTTTATGCTTTTGACATGGTATCTCCCACCAAAAAATCTTTTTTTATTGTAGGCCCCCCGCCCACCCCCACCGCCAGTTGATTTATAAAAAAAGCGCACAACATACTTACACTCCTTTCGCTCCTGCGGCTGTCTCTGCCTGGCCCTCTGTTGCCAGTGCCCTACCTACACACGCATTTAAGGTAGGGGTAAGGCGCATGGAGGGTCCGGGGTGGAGGGGGGTGATAGGGTTCCACTGCACATGCACAGTACCTCCCAGAGACAAGGAGGAGGCAGAAACCTTTTCACACACAGCTCAGGTTCGGTTTCCTGGGCTCTGAACAAGCACAGAGGAGTAAGGTAAGGAATTTTTAGTACACAGTGGGGCCAGTAGTGTGTTAAATTTAGTTTTGGGGGTGGACATGCCCTTTAATCATGTTCTAAAGCTGGGTACATACTTTGCAGGTTTGTACCAGATACATGAGAGATTCCATTATATCTATCTATATTGGCTAAAAATGTCCAAATTCATATTTTCCCTACTCTGTATAAGCAGGCTTGTTTGGGTGGTCATACAAGATGGCATCTATATTAGCTCTTTATATTAATGAAGATGGAGCCAGTAACAATCTTTGCAAATTTCTAGCCAAATGGACTGAACCCATGACCAATGAAAATATTTTGTTGCTAGTGTGATTGGCTGAATATTTACTACACACATTTATTGATGTGCCAAAGTTTCTAACCTGGTTTTTAATTTTGGCCTTGAAATTTTATAGTTTTGTAACACAGAATTTTGGCTTTGCTCGTCAAAATTCTGCATGTAAACCTGTGTAGAAATCTTTTTTACGCAAAATCTGCGGTGGAGCAAACCATAATCTGCATACTTAGAAACATGGACAATAATCAGCAAATCCCATTAAATTTTAAATGATTTGTCTAATATCCACCATGCATACCCTGGTATAGATGGGATTGGCCCTTTATCGGTAAAGTGTGTACATGCAAAACAATAGTTTCGGACGCCGTGCTAGGATCAGTTGTATTGGCCAAAAAATGTATCTTGTTCGCGATTGTATGGAGTATGGCGATCACAAACATTCTCTCTATTCTTATATAAGGGCTTACCTGACTCCTGCAATGCCATAATTGCTTTGAACTTACCCTTTAAATTTATCCTTAGTGCATCGGGTGCACTTATAATATTACTTCAGTGTTTGTGGTTTTACACTCATCAGAACTTTCCCCCCTCCCCCACAACATAATATGTACAGTATAGACATTCCAAAATGTGTTGAACATAGCTGTGAGCCTTAAATTTAAAAATTGGGACTGACACACAGTCAGGGTTATTCAATAAAATTTCTTATCGTTTAAAATGGTGCAAATAAACAGAGTTATTTAATAAAAGTTCTTATCGTTAAAAATGGTGCTAATTTTGCCCCAACCAATCAGATGTTAGCTTTCTTAATGATTGGTTGGCAAATTAATCTATTTTGAAATATAAAACTTTTATTGAATCTCCCTGAAGAACTTTTATTGAATAACCCCAAGAATCTCTTTGCGACAACTGAATTCTGACTGATATTCTACCAAGCTTCCAGGATTTCAAACTATTTCTTTTAAAAACATATTTGTTGTACAGAATTTCTAGATAGCCTTATTTCTCTAGTGTTGGTGTTATGGTTTATTTCTTGTTGGATTTGGCTTATTTTTATTTGTTGTGTGTACTTACTACTAAAGGATTACTTCACTAAAGGTCTGGACTGAATCAAATACATTGGTTTCATTCAGTGGAAATTATCAATATTTGTTAAATTGTTAGTTTGTGTGATGCCTTCTTAGTTGTTCTACATATTCTCTCCAATTTTGAAAAATCAGTTGATTTCATACCCTTTGCTATTCCCTGCTGTTGTCATTAGTGAGCTGACATTTCAGGTTCTGTAACGGTCCTTCTTCTTCCCAGGATGCACCATTTCCTTGGAATGTTCCTAAAAGTAATTTCTACTGATTGGGTGGGTCAAAGATGCTCAGATCTCTACTGAGCAACTGAATCAACTGAATCAACCCAGGCGCTGCACTGGGTCAAGGGCAAGACCATAACGGTCTCTACTAGGGGTCCTGCAAACAGGAAGTCAGTATCTCGGTTGCATTTATTTATACACACACAAAATGCTGAATGGGCAGATTAAGGTCATTGGGATGAAAAAAACACTGCTCTTTTTTGAAAAGCATATGTATTTGCACTAAACTTCCCCTTTAAACTCATGTTTGATAATTATTATAGAATAGCACAATGTAGAGGATACATAGGTAACCTTATACTTGCCAGTAAGGATTGCTGGTTTGCTGATCTGAACCTGGATCCGAGGCAGATATCGGAGATCCCCAAATCATGGTCTCGCAGATTTTCTCGAATTCCGCTTTCCTCACTTATTCCGAACTTCCTGTTTTTGTTGTTTTCCCGCAGGGACGTGTTCCCTGGACCATTTACCAGGTCCCAGAGCCATTTACAGTAAGTTACCATTGCAATTAAACTTTTTTTAGTCAGAAATTTCCAGGGTTTTTTTCCCATTGATTTTAGGGCAGAGGATTTCTCAACTATTCGGAGTTGTTGAAAATTGGAACAGGTTTTCGGAAGTTCAGCCATCTCTATTTGCCAGTCCTTTTGCTCTCCTGAACACCGGTTCACACTCGGCTGTGCTATACGTATATAAATAAAAAAGTAGGCACTTATAAATAAAAAAAACATTAATCATACAAAAGAAAGTGAATGGAGGCAAAGCAAATTAACTGAAACTTCTTTATCAACACACTGACAAGATTCGAGGTATACTTCTTTATTAAAGGGCATGTCCACCCCCAAAACTATAATCCCCCCAACTACTGGCCCCACCATGTAGTGTAGTTTAATCCTTACCTCACATCCCAACTCCATCTGGTTCTCCTGTAGTCCCCCCCCAAAGTTCCAAAAACTGCCCACCAGGAGGCTAGCAGGTCCATATAGGACACTGCCTGTACCTGGCCTCCCGGAGATTCTGCCATGCGTGCTGCAGCCCTTCTCCCCCCTCCCTCCCCCTCCTCTCCCTCCCTCTCCCTCCGTTCTACTATCCCTCCCTAGCATTAAACCCCCTTAATATTCTGCTCCCCATGTCCCCCAGCCCAACCGCATGTTTTTTTTTAAAAGCTCCCCAAACTCTTAATTACCTCTCCGCTTTCCTCGCTGCACTGAATGACCGGCAGCCGCGTCCGTGATTGCTGCCGCTCAGCCAATCACAGACGCGACTGCCGGTCCCGCCCCTTGCTTGCATTCTGCAAGCAGAGGGCGGCAGTGCGGCGGAGGATCGAGGGGAGGTAAGTAAGAGTTTGGGGAGCTTTTTGAAAAAACAAAACATGCGGTTGGGGCTGGGGGACATGGGGGGGAGCAGAATATTAAAATTCTATTTTAGGGGTGGACATAGCCTTTAAGTGACAGAATAATGAGGTGTGTAAAGACCCACCTCCTTGTGCAACTCACGTGGCTCACACATACCCACCCATTTTATTATGTTGAATAAAGAAGTTGCAGTTAATTTGCTTGGCCTCCATACACGTTCTTAACTTTATAGATAATTGTTATCCAGAACAGGTAACAATCTAACATGTTGGGGAAACACTGGCATTACTGAAATGAATAATGATTTTGGGTAGTGATGTGTGTTTGTTCTTACACCATGGGAGGTGTCCCCCCTCCTGAGCATGTCTAACTGTGCAAAGCAAATAAGGAATGGAGACTTCTGGGAAATTTCCATGTTTCCATGGTAGCCCTTACAAAATGCTTCACCTAATAAAAGGGTTTTACAGCATTCAACAACGAGCTAAATGCAAAACCAAAGAGCCAGCATCAGACCGGTTTTGGCTTTATTGAGCCATCCTCAGTGTAGTGCGGCCTCTAGTTTTGCAGTGTAAAGCACCTATAGAATGATGTCACTAATACATTAAAGGGCATTTATGCCGAATTTTTTTTTTTTAATTGACCTTAACTGGAAACTATAATTCTTCCCAACCCCCACTGTATCATTTTTCTTTGGATCTGCCCCAGACCCTATTTCTTTAGATATCCAATCTAAAACCTCTTATATTTCAGCTGTCAATCAAATTCCTTGCTCTCAAAAATTATTCTTCTGTGAGTAGTTTCACTGTAGCTGGAATGGCGACAGTTTTGATAGTTGGAATGCTGTGTGCAGGCTTGACAGTTGGTTTGTGGGAAAAAAGTAAGGTTGGATGGAAGTGGGAGTGGTTAAAAGAGGGAGGGGGGATACTGCTCCTAAACAAAATGGGTCTCATTTACCCAGAGCCTCTATTGCTCTGGGTAAATGCATCTTCCCGATTTAATATCGCGTTTGCGAATGTGGGTAAACTAGCGCAAACGCGATATTAAGTCACGAGCGTCGGATGTGTGGGTGACTTTTGCGTAACCACGCATCCGACGCTAATATGGAGCTAAAGTCGTGCTAACCAGTAGCGAAAATGTTAGCATGACTTTAACTCCATATATTTGCCCAGGTACTGTGCGTAAATGAGGCCCAATGTGTGCTGGATTGAAGGCATGCAGCAACCGACGCAAACCAGAATAAGTGTACTTAAATGTACTCAATTAGATTAAGATGAAGTCATTTTTTCAGTATAGTGTCCCTTTAAATAAGATAAGGAGAGATTACTGTGCAAGGATATACTACTGGTTTTTCTAACAGTAAATCATGGTACACAACGCTAAAAGCTAAGTTGGTCAGGTAAGGACTGTTAACTGGAAACTAGAATTTACTGTATGCTGCCTTAAAAATCAAATGAGCATAGAAATATCAAGATTCCCCAGCATGTCTAATAGTCCACAAACAGCTGATAATGGGAAACATTTTCATTAAGGATTGATCGACTGGTAAATTTCTATCCAATCCCCAGGCATTCAAAATCATATATTGGACCACGTGTATAATTCCTTAACCTAATGTGAATTAGCAGATACAGCTATTTTTTTTAAATATATTTTTTTGCAAAATATGTTTAAAAAATTTTGGGGCAGCGGTTAATACAAATACCACAATTAATCATATAGCCTGAGATGTTAATAGGAATTTTCATATCAGGTGCAAGTGTGATAGGGAAATTGCTGCTCAGATCAAAATGATTTATGGGCTCTTAGTGAAGGGCAGTGAGTGTGAGTGGAAATTGACATGGGAAACTACTGATCTGCTTTTATTATTTTTGACAGAAATAGTTATGAAAAGGTGTCAACGTGTGTCTAATTGAATATCCCTTGTGTTCATTTTTCCTTTCATCGGACATCATGAAAGAGGCACAGGGGAGACCTAAAGTTATATTTCTTATTGTATTCTTATAATATTTTGCATTATCAAATAAAGTAAAGCTATATAGCAGTGATTTGAAGGATCTTACATGCAACACTAATATTCCATATCATTGAGAGAAATTTCTTTCAGTTGCTAAATAGAATGTTTTTGTTAAATGGCCTGCAAGTTACTATTCTCCCTCTATGGGATCTAGCACTGACTTATTTTGTGGAATCATTTTCTATTCCCAGTTCAGAAAGGTGATGGCTCTTGAGATACATTTGAAGAATGAAGGCATATTCTGTTATTTTAACATATGGTTACTCTTTTTTCGATCATTTATTTTGGGGAAAATTGCTAATCCTGCCAACAGGCTTTACATTTTTTGGAGTTCATGATGTGTAGATTTTAAATCTTATAGCCAGTGATATATTATATATAAAAACCTGATATATCTGATTAGGACTATTCAGTTTCCATGTCTAAATCTGGCGTACGGAGCATTAACGGAATCACTTGAATATGAATAGAATATTTCTAGATTGATACACCTTGAACAACTCTTGTACATCTGTCTATTTAATAACTAAAATATTTCATTAATATTGTTATTATTGTAGATTTATATAGCACCATCATATTCCATAGAGCTTTACATTACTTTGATTCATTCACATCAGATCCTGCCCCGAAGAGCTGTCAATCTAATCACTTTAATTGACACATACAACCTGTCTGTATGTCTTTAGTATTATGAAGTGCCCACGCAAGCATGGGGAGAACATACAAAATCCTTGCAGATACATATTAGTATGTTTGTACACATGTGCATGAATATGTGACTGGTTGTATGTGCATATGTAGGTGTGTGTCTAACCTTTAATGAAGGAGGGATCAGGTGATTTGGTGGACATTAGATTACCACTCTATATGTGTTCTACCCACAGGGGCAGGCAATAGAAGGACGCATGTCAAGCAATTGCATCAAGGCCCTCAACAGTGGACCCAATTGCAGGTTTAGGATTCTTTTTTTAAAAAATTATTCTTAGATAATTCAATATGTATGACAATTTTTTTGCCAGAGTTAAGAAGATAAGAGGCTTGTTTTTGTATGAGAATAATAGTTTCTTTTCTACAGTGTAAGCTTGTTGTTAGCCACATGCTATGTTCTCTTCCGTGCACTCTGCATGAAAATAAACTTTCTTGGGCAAAACTGGTGTTTTATTGTTTGGTCCATTCCCAAATAAATGACAAAATATCTATTTCAAACAGAAAAACCGTTTTCCACTACAGAAGCATTAGCCTCCTTTACGTTGGTCTAGAGTCACATCTTTGAAGTTAATCAGAAAAAGATTGGGAGATATGAAATCCAGCAAAGAAAGAAAAATAACTTATCTAGTTTGGCTTAAATAACATTGCAAAAATTCTATTTTGACTACATATAAACAGTTATTTTAACATTATTGATATGATAATGTATGACAGGGTTCTTCACCCTCAGTCATTTTTTATATAATGTAAGGTCACCCCTGCACAACCGCTATGCTAGATTGCTTAAAAAAGAGCCACAACTCTACAGCCCTTCACTCCGTGGCACTTTGATTGGGCCCTGTGTTTGCCAGAACTTGCAAACAGGGCTGGATTGGCTGAGCCAATACAGATGCGGGCTGCCGGCAAAGCAGAGCACCGAGGGAGCTAAGGGCTGTAAGTAGAGTTCTGATTCTTTTTTTAGCAATCTAACAGAGTGGTTTGGGTGGACAGGGGTGCCCTAAATTATATTAAAAAAACTTTTTACGAGATAGTGAAGGGAAGGCATTGAGGGACCAGGAGTGTGGGAGAGAGGCAGGGAAAGGGGTTCCCTGCGCATACCTTGTCTTCTCAGAGGACAAGGAGGAGGCTGAAACCTTTCCCAAAGGAAGACATCTCCTATCTTCAGTTTTCTGGACTTTGGACAAGCATTTCAAAAGAACCATAAAAAGCAGAGTAAGGTAAGGATTTTTTAAACTACACAGTTGGGTCAGTAGTGGTTTCAATTTTAGTTTTGGGGGTGACATGCCCTTTAAACAGTTTCATGGTGGGACTATGAATATAAATACAGTATTATAATATGGAAAGATAGAATATAAATGTCAGATTAGAATATTAATATGGATCTTATTAGATTGAGGTTAAAAACTATAAAATTTCAAGGCCAAAATTAAAAACCAGGTTAGAAACTTTGGCACATCAATAAATGTGTGTAGTAAATATTCAGCCAATCACACTAGCAACAAAATATTTTCATTGGTCATGGGTTCAGTCCATTTGGCTAGAAATTTGCAAAGATTGTTACTGGCTCCATCTTCATTAATATAAAGAGCTAATATAGATGCCATCTTGTATGACCACCCAAACAAGCCTGCTTATACAGAGCATAGGGAAAATATGAATTTGGACATTTTTAGCCAATTATAGATAGATATTAATGGAATCTCTCATGTATCTGGTACAAACCTGCAAAGTATGTACCCAGCTTTAGAAACATGATTAAAGGGCATGTCCACCCCCAAAACTTAAATTTAACATACTACTGGCCCCACTGTGTACTAAAAAATATCCTTACCGTACTCCTCTGTGCTTGTTCAGAGCCCAGGAAACCGAACCTGAGCTGTGTGTGAAAAGGTTTCTGCCTCCTCCTTGTCCTCTGGGAGGTACTGTAGCATGTGCAGTGGAACCCTTATCACCCCTCCCTCCCACCCTCTGGATCCCTCCATGCTTGCCTTACCCCTTACCTTTAAATGTTCTTTTGTGTAGAGTAGGGCATTTCTGGCAAACAGAGGGCCAGGCAGAGACAGCCGCAGGAGCGAAAGGAGTGTAAGTATGTTTGTGCTGCTTTTTTTTTATAAATCTAACTTGGCAGTTGGGGGTGGGCGGGGGTGGCCTACAATATATAAAAAGATTTTTTTTTTAGGGTGGAGATACCTTTTATGTCTAAAATGCATAGTAACTGATAAAAATTTTTATATTTCATTAAAACAAACTTTAAAAAAAATCTTATTAAAAGCCAAGTCTAGGACATCAATGATCAAAGAAATTCTGATTTTGCTGTAATATAACAGCTTTCTTTCTATTGCTCAGTCCAACTTATTAGTAAAACTGATCACAAGTTCTTTCAAAGGAATTAAAAGGACAAATGGAAAGAGGTGGGTGGTTAGATAAGTCCCTAACTATTCACATTCACATCTATTTTTTCTTTCAACTAAAAAAAAATGAGAATTTAATTTTCATTGTTTTAGATCTTCAATTATTTTTTATGATTTGCATATTAGTTCTTTGGTTTCTCAATACAACTTAATGAAAAGTAATTTCTGTTTATCTGATTTCACTTTAATCTCAATAATGCAACCAAATTAAATAAAGAGCTAATGGATCGGGGGACTTTTCAAAATACAGCATGATTGTACAAGAGCTTTATGGATTTTTGTTCAGGGGGAAAAAAGCTATATCTAGGATAAAACATTTGATTCAATAAAGCATCTTAAAGGTTAATGGAAAAGTCAACATCTTTGGAAGTTAGGCCAAGTCAGTGCTCTATTGCTGAGAAAGTCAATCAGATTATGTGCAAGGAAAGTTGAAGACAAAAAAAAATCCAAGAAATGTCTTTACAGTCAAGTCTGGCATCTTACTGCAACCTGTAATAAAGCTGCAAAAGTACACCATGTGATTAGCAGAGCACAATGCAGCCTATATTCTCCTGCATTGACCACTGATATTGTGACACTTCCTGATGATAACTAAATAACTGTGTTTTAGCCCTTTTTTTGCTTGGCCGAAAATAACTGTATAGTTACCAACAGATAAGCACTTTTTTCCCTTCATGGAAAGAGAAGATATTAAAGAAGAACTAAACTTAATATTTTTTAATACTAATGTGAAAGCTTTTCCCCCTATAACAACCAACATACATTGTAAGATTCTTCTCTAGTAAGTTGCATTTAGCACATGTATGTAATAGATTTTGTAACTAAGAAAGCATCCAGTACAACTCACAGACCAAGTAGCCTTCAAATAGCCACGCACCTTGACCCCAGTATTCACTGTCTCGATATGTAAAGTACCTGATAAGACTTTGAAATCTACTTGTTACCAGCCAGTGTGAGTTGCTGACCACCTTCCTAAGACAATGTAAAAATAGCCGATATTTTTTAAATTCTGTTTCCAGCTATAAGATAAAGCTTCTTATAGCTTTATCTTAATAGTACCAGTATCTTTATCTTAAAGGGCATGTCCAGCCCCAAAACTATAATTTAACCCACTACTGGCCCCACTCTGTAGTGTAATAAAATCCTTACCTTACATCCCAGCTCCAAATGGCTTCCCTGCTATGTCCCTCCAAAGTCCCAAAAACTGGCCACCAGGAGCCTGGCAGAGTCCATATAGGACTCTGCCTCCTGTCTCCTATGGGAGAATTTTGTCATGCACACTGCAGGCCTCCCCCCCTACCTCTCCCTCCCTCTCCCACCTGTTTTGCTCTCCCTCCCCCTAGCTATAAACCCCTTTAGTATATAGTAAGTCTTCCTCCCCCAGCCCCAACCGCTATAATAGATTTTACAGAAACTCCCCTGGGCTCTACTTACCTTACCTCTCTCCCCCGGCATTCTCCACTGCTGGCAGCCGCCTCCGTGAATGGCTGCCTCTCAGTCAATCATGGAAGTGGCTACCGGGGCTGAGACAGTACCCCGGTGGAAAGAGATAAGGTAAGCACTGATCAGGGGAGTTTCTGACAAATCTATTATAGTGGTTGGGGCTGGGGGAGGAAGACTTTCTATATACCAAAAATTTTTAAAAGGGATGGACATGCCCTTTAATAGTGCCTGTACTATGTGCATGTGCTGCAGTCGCTTACCTGCTAAAGTGTCTGTTTAAGAAACATGCAGCCCACAAGGTCACATGTTCAAATCCCCAGACTTACTTTAATTTTTTTGTTTCAGGTTCCTAGCAAAAGAAAAAGATTCTACATGTCCTACTAAACTAAACTTTAAGTCCAGTTTATCTAATTGAATACAACAGATATACATGTCCTAGTGTTTCTCATAGTATATCTGTTGGGTTATGGGTAATAGCTTTGCTTTTAGTAAGACAGACTAGGTTCAATTTCCCAGACTTAGGGACAAAAATGCAACGTAAAAATGCAGTGCATTTAGTGACGTTTTAACACGTTTTTGTATCTGTTTGCATGTGCGTTATCTGTTTTGTCTGCATTCTGTCTCAGGTGATAGATTGATGCAGAGCCACTTCACAAGAATTCTTATACTTTTGGGAAGAGGTGAGAGATTGATAGAGACATACCCATGTAAGGAATGTATATATTTTCAGCATATGGACCCTAGACTGAAGGTTGACAGCTCGGATATGAGAAGGGAACATAAAATTAAACAATATTTCAAAAGCTGGCAAGCCATTTGTCAGCAATTAGACTGGCTAGGAAAATACAGGCCAACAGTGCTACAACATTGACTAGTGTAGCACAACATTTTCTGGAGAAACACAATAGTAATCCAAAAGCACTAAAATGTTTTGGACTAATTAAAATAACATAAGGAGTCAGAAGGGGAGACATAAACGGGAAACTTCTCAGGCTGATAGAAGACTGATTTTTTTTATCTTTGGTCTAAGATCCCATATGGACTGAGAGATGGAATTTACGTATTTTATTTAATCCCCAATATAGGACTCTGAAGATAACAGCAGTATGCAGAATCATCCCATTATCCAGAGATGTGATAGGAATTTTAGCCTCCGCATCTATGTCCATTTGGATGGAACTGTATATGGGTACATTGGCATACAGACATACAACTGAAGGAAGCTGCGTCCTGTGAATATGGGGATCTTTCATTTAAGGAATTTGCCATCTCATTTTTGATTCAGGATGTATCTGTGGATAGAAACTGGATTAATTATTACCCTCATAGAGACAATGTTTGAAATTACCCTGTGCTTGTACACAGCTATGACATAAGGAGGATGCTCATTCATGTTCATTTTAATAGGGGATTTTGTTCCATGTCCTCTGATGCAACTATTGGACAATGGGACTCCTGTTTTGGTTTCTTTTGTGGATCCACATTGGGGTTACTAATATGATATATGTATTTATTTATCTGCTATCTGATTTATGCATAGGGTAATGGAGGTTCAATGCTAAAACTATATCACCATTTTCTTTACAGCAATTTGTATAATTTTTGTGCAACTAGATAATGGCATATACATACATTGTATAGAGTGGCCGATCCGGAATATTGCGAGAATGAGAAAGGGAATTCATAGATACTGAATAGATGTGGTATCTGGTCCCACGAGACTCACCATCGTAAAGGTAAACCTGCTACTTAGCTCGGTCCCACGAGACTCACCATCGTAAAGGTAAACCTGCTACTTAGCTCTGATTGGGCAATATGATCGAGTACGCTATATCCCCCTTGTCACACTGTCTGTGGTGATAGCCCAATAGCTTACACTTAGTGCTAGAGTGAAGACAGACCCCCTACCCTTCAGAATAGGAGAAAGGGTGTACAATGCATCCGTCGTAAGCTTAGTAAATGTGCTCTATCATCCAGTGGAAGGCCTCACCACAGGCCCACATACATGGAGCAGAATACAAAGAAGTACCGGAGAGAGACACAAAACTTGGCATTAATCCATCAGTGACCAAAGTTTTTTGTTGCTGCATCTACCAATAAACTTTGGTCACTGATGGATTAATGCCAAGTTTTGTGTCTCTCTCCGGTACTTCTTTGTATTCCCCTACTCCCCATCAGTCACGACTATCACAGTGACATCACAGCCAATGGTTCTTGGCTGCTACCAAGATGCCTCCTCCGTGGCTGCACGATCTTGTTAGGCCATCAGATAAAGTGCTGTGGAAACTGGGATTGGGGTCTGAGATTGAAGCAGAAGATCTCGCTACAGGGACCACTGGAATACAGGTAAAGGTGGCCGTACACATGCGAATTCCATCGCAATGTGCGACAGACGGAAATTCTTCGTCTTGACCGACTGTAATGCCGACCACCAGTCATCGGTATTAAGGTTTTGTGGACCAACAGGATTTACCTATTATCGCTAATGTGTATGGCCACCATAAGTCTTAAGATTTTAAGAGGTGCCCTTTATGATACAGTAAAATTTGGTCTGGAGGTTGAAAATTCCTGTTATCATGTCAGAAAACTTCCTAAAATGCATTAATGCCATCTTGGCCTTGGTAGAATTGTCATGTTCATTTATAAACACATAGTTGGACTTTTCTCTTAGTATTTGCTGCACACAGTACACCTACGGCAATGGGCTGTAAACATTTTGTAGAGAATCTTTGCCTATTTAAAATAACAATAAATATAAAACCAATAAAGGATAAATATCCATTCATTTGGCTACTTACCCTCAGGCAGGGTAGATCTGGTATCTACTTTTACACATGTCAATTTTTTTAAATTAGGTAAAAAGGCTAAAGTTAGCCCAGGATCTGATTCACAAGCACTTTCAGTAGCACATCCTCTTGCATAAATATGGTTTATGTCTAAAGGGGGGTGGGAAAATACAATGTAATTAATATTATCAATGGACAGTGTGTCACAGATTGTTCAGGGCAGTACAATGCTTTACTTGATTTTGTTCTGATGTTGCTGTGATAGGAGGATAGAGCTGTCAATCACAAGGAGCAGCAGACCATCGGGGAGATTCAATTTGTAGTCGCGTTACTTACCTTAGCCCGATCCCGCGATACAATAACTGACGTAAACGAGATTACGTCAGTTATTGCATCGCGGGATCGGGCTAAGGTAAGAGCGTGGGTTTAACGCCTCCCACACAGTACCGTACTATGTAGCGCAAAACTTAACGGTAGGGGTTTTACATCTATAGCACGGCGCTATTTCCAAAAACATTTGGAAATGGCGCTGTGCTCTAAAATCCGTCTAAAACCCACGTTAACCCGAAATTTCTTCGGGTTAACGTGGGTTTTAGATGGAACAGCCCTATATTGAATCTCCCCCCATGTGATGTAACAATGTCATGTGACCACACATTCGGTCACCTCCTCTCACTTGTGGTTTGCCCAGAGTCAAGATTGAGAGGAAAACTGACCAATCCAAGATAAGTCTCTTGTACTGGGGGTGGGGCAGGCAGCTACTCATGGAGGTCACAGACTCCAGAGCCAAAGCTGCCATTCCTGTCCATGCTGCATTACTGTGTCTGACACTGATAGATTTAGTTTATCTATTTTGGGGGGGTATTTGCACTGTACACACACACCAGTTATGTCTAAGATATGTGGGTGGGGGACAGTGAGGCAGGGGGTAGATGGGGTGTATGTGTGTGTGGTTGTCCTGGACCCCAATGATATTAATCATGTGTCTATGGGGGGCTGTGAGGGAGAGGGCTGCACTAAACATCAATGTCTGGGTGAGGGGGGGGGTAGTCAGAACTGCACACTGACATGACACCACGCCCTGTTAAATTAACCTCCTGTTAAAGGGCATGTCCACCCCTTATAAAAACTTTTGATATGTGGTAGGGCATGCTCCCCCAACCCCAACCGCATTAATATAATTGTTAGAAAGTCCCCCGATCCTTACTTACCTTCCCTCTCTCCTCTGCCGCAGTGTTCCGGCCCTCTGCTTGCATGGAATTGAGAGGCAGCCAATCACGGTCGCGGCTGCAAGGAGTTCTGAACAGCGGAGGAGAGAGGGAAGGTAAGTTAAGATTGGAGGACTTTCTAACAATTATATTAATGCGGTTGGGGCTGGGGGAGCATGCCCTACCGCATACACAAAGGGTTTAATGTTAGAGGGAGGGAGAGAAAAACGGGAGGGCTGCACTGAGCATGCCTCAAACCTTGACGAGGTTGAGGCAGACTCAGGCACAGCATGAGTCACACACTGCTCCTACACAGGAGTCATCTGTCTATCTATATGTCTATCTCTCTATCATCTATCTATGTGTCATCTGTCTATCTATCGATTGGTCTATATATCATCTATCTTGATGAATATAAAATTTGGAAATGGTGGTCTTTAATATGGGCATAACATAAACAAAGTGGACAGATCCTTTGAAAAGTAGGCCTGGCCAAAAATAAATGTGTGCACTTACGCACGCAAAGCAGCCTTTCATTAGCCAGTATAGTCAGCTCAACAATGTAAAATGGCAATAGTGGTCTTTAAAATGAGCATTACCTTAAAGTGGGTGTTACCTTAAAAAAGGCGTGGCTCCGGGAAAGTGGGCGTGGCAAAATTGCCGCACGCACTCGCTCTCTGCTTTTGTCCTCTATTTTGTATTTCAAAATATGGAAACCCTAATCACAGTCAGCTAAGGAAAATTTAATTGTACAGAACAAGGTAATAAATCCCATTTTACTTTAGTAAAGACCTTAAATGGGATGGAGCTGCCACACTGCAATACGACTGCACTGTAAGGGGCTCATTCACTTCACACCTTGTGTCTCCTTTCCCCACAAACAAAGGCGATACGCGCTAAAGGGAAGTTGATGTGATATGTGTTAAAGGGGAGTTGATGCGATACATGCTAAAGGGAAGTTGATGCTTAGTGTAAAACCCTCACTTCCCTTTGTATTATCGGGTTGGTGCAGGTTTAACACTAGTTCTGCGGTGTCAGCACCATTTAGAAATAGCGCTGCTTAGCCGATATAGAAAAAGGTAAGTTAAATTGTGCGTGAACATTTTGCACAAAACTTAGCGGCTTATCTATAGAGGCGTAAACCTAACCGCACATGCTGACCAGGATCCCACGGTGTACTAATCCTCGCAAAGGGATTCACAGCATTGCGTATTCGCGATCAGGTAAGATGTTACCGGCTAGGATTATAACTTCGACTTGTTAGTTCTTGTTAATCCAGAGATCTTTTCCAATTGTTATTTGGAATCAGGAAGCATTTTCCCCCCTTCCTGCTGATTTTCATTTTTGCCTTCCTCTGTTAGGTGAGGTTCATGAAAAGGCATAAAAATTTGGACTAGATATCAACTTCCAGTACTTTGTTACTTTGAAAGTCAAAGATCCGTACCTGACATTATTTATATTTCTGGAATTTAAAATATACAGCAGTCCATATCACCATACAGTGATATCCCAGATATTCCTAGCACAATTTCCAAAAGCCAGATGTATAGTAATAGAGAATTAACAATAAAATATAAATGACACTGAATTCTAAAAATACTAATTAACCCATTCTCAGTAAGGTCTTTACTCACTCTCTCTTACTCCTTTGCCTGAAATGTCAAGTAATGTAACTACTGGGTGACCCATCTGTAACCTCTCTATAAAAAGACTTAGTCAGAAAATGTTAGAATTGTTATTCACTACCAAAGGATTCTAAAATATCCTGTTAATCAGATCAGCAACACATATTCACTGTGTATTGGGTAGATCTGCTGATATCAGTTTCCTTTACATTTTTAATTCCCCCCCCCCCAGATTTATAGTTAATTGGAACCACTGAGAATTGTACTATTTTACAACCTAAATACCTTGTTTTCAACTTAAGTTAAGTTTATATGCCAATAGAGTAAAATTAGTTTGAGCTGGTGCTAAAGATGAGTAAGGGCTAGGCCACACTGCTGCGTTTTTTTTGCGTTTGCGCTTGCGTTTGCGATTGCGCTTGCGATTTTACAAAATCATTGAAAACGCAGCAATGCAAAAAACCGCGCGTTTTTCGGTGCATTTTTCTATACTTATTGAAGAAATCGCAAGTGCAAACGCAACGAAAATCGCACATGAAATCGCATGCTATTGCGTTTGCGTTTGCGTTTGCGTTGCAGTGTGGCCTTGCCCTTAAAAGCATTAATATCGGAGTCTTTTATATATGACATGAAAAAATATTTAGAATAATGTACTTTTCATTAGAGCTGTGATGCTTGTTTGAATAGTAAACCAAAGATTATTAGCAATACTAAAATGTTAGCTATTTAATGCTATTTTTAAAAAATATACAGGGTTAGTCAATAAAAGTTCTTATCGTTTAAAATGGTGCTAATTTTGACCCAACCAATCAGATGTTAGCTTTCAAATGTTAAATAAGATCTAATTGGTTGGGGCAAAATAAGCACCATTTTATACGATAAGAACTTTTATTGAATAACCCTGATAATGCATAGAGCATCCTGCAACAAACCACACAAAATTGCTATTGGTTTCAGCTTATGGATATGGTATAGTTTAGCATCATTCAGTGCTTTGCATTTTCTATGCTGCTTCTTTAAAGGGTATATCCACCTAAGAAAACTACTTTTGGGGTTTCAGTGTTATTGAATAACAGGAGGTAAAGAAGCTATGCCTTACCTCCTGTTCTTCAATAAAACCTGCAGGAGACAGGAGCAAAGGTAAGAAACTTACCTGGTCTTGCGCTCCTCCGCTGATCATCTGGCAGGTCCCGATGGACTTTGTACACTATGCACATGCGCATAGAGTACAAAGTTTGTCAGGACCTGTCAGAGGGAGTGACAGTCGATATCTTTTTAGTTAGACTAGCTATTGAATATTGGATTATTGGATTGGTCAATAGGTACTGCGATGCCAGTGTTCAGAACAATTATGTTCTAATGTACTAAAGTCTGATTGTTTCCTAGTAATCTATCTGTTGTATTCAATTAGATCAATTGGACTTGAAGTTTAGTTCTTGAAAACATTTCGCTAGTCATCCGACTGGCTTTCTCAATTCAGAATGACTTGTACAAGAATCTGTGGCAATCATGTACCCTGGAAAATCCCAATTAGCATATCGCAGCCCGGTGTTAAGGGCGTGATTGGATAGTGGCTAAGAGGTGTTATAGGTGTCAAAACAGCATTATAAATGGCAGACAGTTGGTGTCGAACCCCCCCCCCCACCTCTATTTAGGCTTGGTTTCTTTATTTTCACATAAATGGCCTCCTTGGTACTCCTTGACTGGTTCAAGAAATGTAATAGTTACAAAACTGGGGATGCATGCAATATTAAAATATTTGCTAATTGCCATAACCCATATGTTATCTATTTGGCTATGTAACTGTGCTGTCTTCAGTACATAGGAAAAATGATTAGACCAGCACATAAACATCTATCAGAGCATATTTATGAACTAAATAGGAAGGATGAAACCTCGGCCATCTCTACACATGCATTAGAGTCACATAATGGTGAATTCAACATTTGCTATTATGAATAAGGTAACAAGGAAACCTAGAAAAGGTGATAGACATAAAAGTCTATTATGGTTAAAGGCATATTGGATGTTCAAGCTCTGTACCATCAGTCCAGATGGTCTTAATATAGACTAGGAGCTGATTTTTTTCCCTAGATATATAATATAATATATTAATTACAATTTACTATTTCAATCTTTCTTAAAACTAAGTCTGTAACTCTGATGTTCTGTTTTTACTTTTATTAACCATTTACTACTTTATATTTAACAATAATTAGTCATATTTGGTTAAAGTATTATGTCTTATCACATTTATTACTGAATGATCTTTTATCTGTTAGAAGAGTCGCTTGGATACACTTATTATGCAATAAGGATACTTTATTGCATCTTATGTCCTAAATAATAATTGTATAGTTTGTTTCTTTTGTAATTTTTGCTTTTGTTTTCTTGCAGTTTTCATTTTTGTTGATTTTATTATGGAATATTATATGTTATATCCCTACCTCCCCTTTAATTTTACCTTTAGGTTTTCTGCGGATACCTATAAATACCTGTATCATTAGGTTCTACTCAGCCTCTGAGGAAGTGGGTACGCCCACAAAAACACATCAGGCGGTGGTCCACAGTGGAGTGGTCATGTATATTAAGTGTATCCACCTTGTTTTTAATATGTATTGAATAAAATAATTTTTATTTTATTTACCTAAGTGAGTAGCGCTTTCCAACCATGATCTGACATAATTCCGGCACAACTTTTCCCCCTTCCTCATAAGTATGTACTATTCCACAGTTCAAATAAAAATAAGACATTTACTTAATAAAAGGTGCAGATTGCAGGACTATATTTTCAATTGATTTATGATTATGTAACAAAGTGCACAATGTTTTTTTGGGGGGATCGAAGCATCTCGATTTTTGTGTGAAAATCTGGACCATTTATTATATCACCATAATAAAATAAGTGAAAATACAGTCCCGCAGTGGTGTATGGAATGGGATACTGTTAGTGAGTTACTAAAAAACAGGTTGCATATCAATTCTGAAACATGCACTTAATTAAATATGCATTTTCTACAAATATGTGTCTGTTTTGGTGTTTTTTTTTAAACAACAGAGCTCTTGAACTACCAGGCAGCACAGTGTATTGTTAACTGACCACAAAATGTATTGTCAAATGCCATTTTGCTTTTGTACACTGTTGTTTGACTGTTACATTTTAAGATACCTTTGTAGGGAAAGTGAAATGCAGTTACATTCTGCTAGAAGTATTGTAATATGTACCTATTGATTTTTCTGAATGAGTTGATTGCTGTTAATGGCAGCCAGAATGTGTTTTTCTTTGTGAAGCATCCCTTACTTGACAAATATCAAACTTGAATTCCAAACTAAAAAACAATTGTAATATGTTCTTTTAAGATAAACAAATAGTGGACTCTTGCAGTGCAATACTCTTTCTTTGGCTTGGAAATGTTTCTAAACGAAACATCTTACTAACTTATTTCTTGATTAAGGAAATATTGTTTGTTTGTTTTTAAAGTTCATTTTTCCTTTTGATATTTTAAAAATATTATTAACATATAACATATCCCCTTATGTATAATTCAACTCTTTAATGGGTCTCTATGTGACCCAACTGTAATATAATATCGTAATAATCTGCACACTACGCAGTAGTAGTAGAAATTAAAAAACAGTTTGTGGGGGTTAATTAAAATATATACACAGGAGCTTATTGCAATTTTATATCTTTTGTTTTTTATGGTAACAGAACTTCTAGTGACTTATACATTATCCACTATATAATACATAAATACTCCAAATTTATAATATGAGCAGTAAAATTTATCCTTAGAATTATAACTCCACAATGTAGCTGAGCAACTATATCTGTTGTATTCAATTAGGTCAACTGGACTTGAAATGTAGTTATAAATGGCCTCCTTGGTAATATGATAAAACATGAATTCATTAAAAAGTTTTAAAAACCTCTCCAATACTTAAAGGTTAAGTGCAACCCTCCAATGCAAGACTTACCTGAAATGTTGACCGATGTGCTCTTACCACTCTTTGTGCTTCTTTCGGTTAGCGGCTGTCAGTCATGGATGTGACAGTTTAATTGAAAGAGTCACATTTACCAATTGACAGAATGGAAACATTGGACCATGTATGCATACCTTAATTTTGCAAGTTTCTAGCCTATTTTAGGTTGGGTCATGGATCCAGAAACATAGTTACATATACTCAGCAAATTATACTACCCCTGCCAGAAAGTACAGGGTGACCTGCCTGGGACTTCTCTGTAATTAAGACTAAGCAGTCAAAATTATACTAGGCAGTTGGGGTGCAGAAATCAGAAAAAGTCATAAACATTTTTAATGACAGATGAGTATTCCACAGTGTTGCTAATTTCATCTAGCCTGGAATTATAGGATATATACAGAATTATTTAACATATTCATTTTAGATTTAGTTCTCCCTCAAATGGCACTGTAAGCTGTGATTTACTCTCATGTAGTGTAGAAGGGTGTTTGTTTTGATTTCTGTTTTTGAATTATCTTTTTCCATTCTATGATTTCTATCTTCTAATCATGTTATTTTCACACCCTGAAGTGATGTCCCATGGTTGCATTAAATTAAGAGCCGTGTTGTTTGGCAAAATAATGTTGACATTGGAAAAATAAAAATCTATATCCTATGAGTGCTTGATGTGAATTAAAAAAGGGGGGAAAAATCACTTCCAGGGGAACTTGCAAGGTGACAATACTGTTCACTGTATTTCTATGGCAACGTGACTTGAACCGTATTAATGCTGCTGTGTCAAGGATTATATTTAGATGCTTCTGTACGATGCTTGCAAGCAGACACTTTCATGTGCTACATAAGGAAATTTATTGTCATTTTCAAACGTTTATATTTTACTGGTGCTGTACTAATAAGTGATAAGCCAACAACAAGAGTACAAAACACTGCTGGTCATTTATTTTCCCCTCATATTATATATTAAATGATAATATATACGGTACTGATATATTAAAGGTTAAATATCATTTTAATAACAATGCCCTTTTAAAAAAGGGAGGAAATCTATTAGTTTACATACATGACAACACATACTGTATGCAGAATTAACATTAATATTAACAAATTGACCTACGCTGATTTCCCTTATAATGGGATCCTAATATGATCCCCAGAGCACTCACACGTATACCTAAATTTGTCTGGTTAGAAATTACATCCGTCGACTACAGGAAACCCATCTAACCGCCACCGGCCCTATAAGACAGTGGACAGCCTCGTGATCCTGTTTCTTGTTTAGATAAATACAAGAAGTTTTAAACCTAGCACAATGGGATTCCCATTATAAAGGATGATCAACTTAACTAAAGTTGTTTTACCCTTTGTCAGATTATGTGTAAGGTTTATGTAGTATCAAGTGTTTCTATGTGATACAGGGATGTCTAACCTGCAGCCATCCAGTATTCCCTGGGTGCCATCTGTGGTTGGGGAATGATGGATGTCTTATTTTCAACCATCTGTGCATTCCTGTGTGAAACCTTGTTCATTTTGTGGTAACATTACTATACATTAGTGTTACTGTTTCATTTTTGAAATGTTTGCGCTATTAAGTACCATAAACATCCAGTACTTAAAGTATCTACTACTATTTTTACAATACCACCACTAGAGTTACTAAAGTGGCCACAAAATACATGCTGGACAACAGTAGCACGGGTGGTAATAACCTACAAGTGCTGTATTCGTTGCATTGGCCGTTACAAGATCCCTGTAAAGGACTTTTTTGGCAACAAAAATGAAACAAAAATTAGGAAAAGGATTAATATTAACTTAAATTAATAAGAAACTTGCCCTCAGAGTTAATTGGAAATGTTTCTCCCCATTTCCTCATGAGGTTTCAGTATCTTTGCTAACTTGTTACTGAGCAGATTCTCATTTGAGCGATAAATATATTAGTAACCAGACTACTGGCTTTAAAAAGATCCCATGTCAATTCCTTAACATAAGGCTGGCAGACTGACAAAGAAATTCCTCTCATAAAGCAGTTGCTGGCAGATGTAAGGATCAATTTTGACCCCTTTTAGCACTAGCAGTGGAATAATAAACTTTGCCATTTGTCTTCAGATTTATCTTTCATATATTCCCACGGTTCTTTTGTTTTTGTTTCTTACTAAATCCATGAATTGACTGTAGTTTTTAATATTGGACTACTTGGTATTTTGCATAGCACAGTAGTTATTTTTTTTTACTGCTGTTTCTATAAAAGATTCGATTTTCCACATGTCCATATCTTAGATGTTCCAGAAAATGTTTCCAGTAAAACATGTTTGTATTTCTTTTTTTTTTTTTCGTTGTTAGTATAATTTAATTTAAATATATATGCTTCTTACATTTGTTTACTTTCTGATTTCTTTTTGACCACTGTATAGTAGAGATGGCCGAACTTCATAAAGTTCGGTCCGCTTTCGAACATCAATAAAAGTTTGAAAGTTCGAATTCGGACCCATTAAAGTCAATGGGAGGGTGATAGTTCGAAAAGTCTGGATGATTTACAGCTAAACTAACAATGGTAACTTACTGTAAATGGCTGTGGCACCTGGGAAATGGTTTGGGGAACATGCCACTATCACCAAAACTTGTTAAAACACTTCTTAAACACAAGCGTGCAATTGTCGGGATTTGCGCAAGCTACATTCAAGGGTTACGGCCAATTTGAGGGCTACTGAATGATACTTTCGAGGATTACTGAAAATAGAACCATAAATTCGAGGGTTACCGAAATCAAATGATACTTTCGAGGGTTACCGAAAACAAAATGATACTTTCGAGGGTTAGCGAAAACGATCCATACATTCGAGGGTTACCGAAATGAACAATATTTTCGATGGTAACCGAAAACGAATAAAACTTTTGAAGTATAGCGAACGATACATTCTAGGGTTACCGAAAACGATTAGTACATTCGAGGGTTACCGAAAATGAACAATACTTTCGAGGGTTAGCGAACGATACATTCTAAGGTTAGCGAACAGTCCGTAAATTCGTTAATTATCAAATTTACGATAATTATAGAAAATACAGCCGCGAGTCCGGAAAAACGAACTCAATGATCATTTCCTTAAGGATCCTTTAAATATTTGTATTAAATGAGAAATAGTATGAAAGTTGCAGTTCTCAAACGACCGCTGATGAATGGCCATACTGGATGATAACCATAAAATAAAACGTGTAATTATCGCCCAGTGAAGCCGTTTGTAGTCGGTTACATGTGGAATTGCATGTGTGGACCCATCTTTAGGCTTCCCTGGTAATCGCCATCCAGGATATTTGTCCAAAGTATGCAAGTCCTGTTAGCAGTGGAGCAGTGGCTTCTTGATGACACCAGCACTTGTGCATGATAAAGCTTAGGGTTACTTGCATTACAATATCTATAAGCAGTTTTTGGTCATGCATTTGCCTAAACCAGGTGTTTTACTTTTGTTCTATGTTAAAGGATTTGTCCAACAAAGCATTACATTAATATCCTATTCTCATTTTATATTAATCTAGAAAGGCAAAATCTAATAAAAATTCCAGCCAGGAAGAAAATTCTTTAAATGCCTTTAATTTGATTTAGGCAATGCCAAACTCTGGTAGCAATAACATTTTTCCAGTGTGATGGGCATTAAAATTTTATTACCTGATGGGGTCATTGGAGATTGCAATGACCACACTACAATGAGCCCTGTGTGATTCACTACTCCAACAAATCATATGTATCAATAGTAATGAAATGTGTTCACTACATATAAACAAACTCTAGCTTCACATTTCCTCATGCATATTCAAATGGTTACATTTACTTGAGTCCAACTTAAACCAAAGATGCTTCTTTTAATCTCCTGTGCTGCTAATTTGGTATGCAGTAGTGCTGTATAGTGCAGGTGTTCTGGCTGTATTGGGATTGGCTGAGGCACAATGTCTCAGCCAATCACTGATGCCACTACTGGTCTGGCCCCGTCTGCTGTTGCTAGTGCATGAAAAAGGCACGAAGCAGCAGCAGAGAGACATGGAAATCCTGGTAAGTATACTTAGGAGTCTCACAGAGCATTTTAATCCTAGTGAGGTCTAGGATTTGGGGATAATTAGGTTTTATTTTAGTTTTAAATATAGTAGGAAGACCAATTGTCAGGGGTAAGAGCTTACTTGCCTCACTCTCCCATGGCAGGTCTGATCGCCGGCAGTCCTTGGCTAGCTCCGTCATGTCCAATGTCATCACCTCGCGACCGGCATCTTCTTGCTCGAGCATGTCCTCCTGTGCTCACGCACCCGTCCAACCCTCTTCTGGTGCACCAAACCTAGGCTTATTTCCTCCGCTCCTCCAGGTCTCAGATAGGAGATCTAATTAATTTAAATCATCCAATCCCTGTATCTGGCTCTGCCATCTCAGTTCCCCATTGGTTCCTCTGTCCTTAATATTGCTTTCCACTGCCACTGTTATAGCATTAGGTGTCCTGTTCATGACTACAGTAGCTCCTTGCAGTTTTTCTAGCATATTCTTGTTATACTTTATTTCTTGTATTGGTGCTAGTGTTTTCTCATTATCTTGTTTTTTCTCTCATCTCTTTTCTTGCCTTCCTGTTCCTGCAGCCTTGCTGGAGTATACATGGCCTCAACATCCATACCTTGCGTCCTAAGTCCTGGGGGTAACTGCGTACAGTGAGACGCGTCTAGTCTCCTGACGATCATGGACTTGTATATAAATGAAGACAACGTGATAGATCAGGGTATAGGTGCTGAAGGTATACTCTGGGACTCCAGGAATCACACCAATGTTTTACTCATCATTGGGATAATGTATTCCTTGGATGGCTTTTACCTTCAAAATCTGTCAAACCAGCATTGTCATTACTGTTAATGTCCTGCTACAATAGATTCAGACACATTTAAATACTATCCACAAATATATATAAGGGTTAAAATCTAATCATTATGTTGTCACAATTTTTTACTTTTTTTAATATATTATTTGACATAAAGGTAACCTAGTAGAACTGTCTGGCTCATGTATAGATTTTTGCTTTGTTATGATTTTATATTAAATTAAATTTTATATTAAAAAGATTTAAAGTATCCGTTGTTAGGCCATATTTAGACACAGACAGAGAATCTACATTTTTTTATGCATTGAAATTGATGGAACTCAAAGTCAGCACTATTCTATGGGTCAATGCTTATGTGCATTGGCTTCCTGGAGGCATTTCTCTCATATATCAAGTTCATTCAAGTAAAACAATTGATAATAGAAAAAGAATTCACAGTTTGTACCCCTGATTTTAAATTTAAATAGTTTTAAATATGGGGCAGGGGTTTGTGACATTACTTTAACTGTTTGATCTCTCACACACATGACTGAATTTTAAAAGGAATTTTAGCAAAAACAACCAATGGAATATTCTTTTGCTTTTACTATACAGGAACATTCCCATTTTTTAAAAGAATATTTTCTTAAAAAAAATACCCAGTGGACTTGGGTGAACAAGGTTAAGTTGTGTGGATGAATCACTGTTTTTCTAGTCTATTTAGCACATTGCAGGCATTTAAAGGGTAACTGAGGTGTCCAAACAAATTATATTTAAATTAAAGCATTCCATATTACATTTGAAACGAACACTGGATCGCATCCACTTGTGAGATGGTATACTGCAGAAATGGTTCAACAATATAACATCCGAAATACTTCCTGCTTGAAGCAGCTTGTAGCAATATCATCAGCATACGGTATTGGTAGTCAAACCCTTTTAATGGTCAACCATTTTTTCAGCGATTTTTAATTCTGCTTATTTGCTTTCCTTTGCCTGGTATACTTTAAGCAAAATCTATTGTTAAAATGATCCAGAAATCTGAGGGTTGGGCATTGAGGACATCCCTTAAATAATTGTGCAGGTACTACCTGTTTTACCAAAATATAAGTGAGCATGCCTGGGTGCAGTAGAGGGGCAAAGGGTGTAGTTGATGTGACTCTACTGAAAGAAGAACATGATAACCTTTTTTACCAATAGAACTTCTCATTGGCTGCAATTGGAGGTTATCCAGAACTTATTTTAAATGTCAGACTGCAGGCTTTTACTTAACCATTACTTGTTTGGATACCACAGTTCACCTTTAATATGATGCTCATGTAATTTGTATTCAAAAATAATTTGCTGAACCACTCAACCACCATAGAAGTGAATATATAAGTGTGTGTGTGTGTGTGTGTGTGTGTTTAATACAAATCTTTAAAAAATATTCCTGTATTCTATGTTGCCTTTCTTCCTGTTTCAATTGGTCTTTTGCAGTGGTTGACGTAATTTACAAATACAGGATACAATCTTTATTAGTAAAAGACGAGAAACAATATGAAGTATATTTATAAAAGGGCAATTGTGGGAGAATTTACAGCTTTTTCAAAATAGATTTCTAAAGCATTGGACATCAGTTATGTCAAATTTTGGTGTTTTTTTATGTCACGCTTTGTTTTCCCCTTCACTTTGTGACATCATTTTTAGATATATTTGCATTGGTATTTATAAAGCAGCGAAAAGTGTTTGGTTGTAATTTACACTAAAATCACTGACAAGACTGTGTTAAAGTCAATGCATTTCAGGATACTTGTGTGGCCTGCAGTTTGTTTAATTTTTTACTAAACGAAAGGTGACATTTCTTACTAATATTAAAGAATAGCCATTGAGTGTTTTTTTAAAATAAATTTAAATACTTGTCTAGTGGGTGTTTGAATATTTTTTACGCCTGGTAGGTGTTAAAACTATTATCAAAAGCACAGTAATGTGTTTGGAGTGTCTACCAGTCATTAATTACATTGAATATTCCCCCTGCCGTGTTACCTTATGTACTGTAACATGCCTTGTTGAATATGTTCTGACTTTGTTTGCCAGTTATGCCATTTATCCCATTTATCCAAGCTACGTCAAAGTTTATGCTCATATTCGTTCTACTTTTTTTTGCTGTGATGTCCCTGCTAATTCCCTCCACAAAGGCAGGAAATTCACAGCAATGTCCCACCTAGAGAAATCAAGAAATTTTCCACTCCTTTATAAAAATGGCCCTGTATGTCACAGTGGTCATATAAATGACATACTGTACTTGTTGCAGACTATAAGACAAATAAAACATAGTGAGATTTTACTGCAAAAAAAAACAACCTATCACTACCTATGTTGTTTATAGGAGGAGATAAAATTCATATTCAAAACTGTCTCTGTATTTTTATATTAATGTCGAGAATTGGAAGAGAAAGGGTAAGAGAAGAGCACACCATGCAGCCAGACAAATAATGCCTCCTGACTTCTGACAGGTAAGAGCTGAACAACACAAATTATCTGCAAGATGCAGTTGGAATTAGAGTTTGCAGTAAACAGACAAACAAGCAACATGTCAGCCAATGTGCCGAGAATAAATGGGAACAGATGCCACTACCAGAGCAGCATTAGACTGAATGAAAAAAAAGTATTCTCTGAACTGAATCCAAGAAATGTCCCCAGCTCCCCAGGGAACTATACAGTTCAGAACCAATTTTCCATAATAATCAGCACTCTTAACAGTAAATAATGTGTCGGCCTGGTATAGAACTAGTGCTAATAATAATGAGACATAGAACAACAACAGGAATAATAAGAATACAAAATGTCTGACCAACATGACAAATGACAAATGTTAACTTTAGTCAAAATCTAGATCTTGACCTGGGACTGGTAAACATAAAGCATGTGAATAAATGAAAAGAATTACATGCAGAGTGTAAATCCCTTCCTTGAGGGATCTGACGGGGTTTGCTGAATATCGCAAGGTGTGGGGGCCGAAAACATCAACAATGCCAATGAACTACCTCGGTTGGCATTGCTCAGTTTTTACTTATAACACTCCCTAATCTTTAACATCTCCAATATTTTGCCTTTTTGAAACAAGCAACAAAGAAAACTGGAAAGTGATCAGTGTCTGCCTTCAAAAACCCTGTGTCGGTGTGAATCTGCTTTTACCTAAGAGGCAGAGGAAGCAAAAGGTTTCCAGACTTAGAAATAGAAATTTGTTCTGTTTTCAGGTTTACGCAACTTACTGAAAACGAAATTTACTTTTGAGGGTTCAGACCATATTTTCGAGGATTACTGAATGTTCAAGGTCACTTTTGGTATCCCTCGAAAATAACATTGAATGTTCGGTAACCCTCGAAAATCCAATCGAAATTAATTTTGAGTTTCTGATCGCATTTTCGAGAGTTATGGAATGTTGGAGGTTATTTTCGAGGGTTACCGAAAATAACCTCGAAAGTTCAATATCTCTCAAAAATACGGTCCAAAGTCGCAAAATCCAAACAATCTGCTCGGTTTCGGACTTCGGAAATGAGGTTTTCTGTGGCGGATGCGTGTCCGAGTCAGACCTGGATCCCATCTCCACATAGAAATAGGTGTAAACAAGATGGAGAGTTCCTGGGATGTGGCTATTAGTGTGGGCAGAGTTTAGTGCTGATCATGTGGCCAATGAATGAAAACGTACACTGAAACACTACTGAAAAATGTTTAATCATTTTAGCAATATACAAACTGGACAGGCAGCACGTAGAGATGTAATCTAGGGCTCATTTTTAAGAAAATACTAAAGGCTTTTTTAACCCTAACTTCTTTGGAAGTATTAAAAAAACACTTATTTTAAATGAGAATATATTCCTTTTTATATTAAAAACATACTGCATGGATTTTTGCCATTGGCATTAAGCAATATGCCCTGTAAAGTAAGTTTAGTCTTATTGACAGTATTACATTATGTGTAAATATGGGTCTTTGGGGGAGGGGGGTTATATATTTTTCTATCTGAGAAGATTTTTCATTAATTTATAATATGCATCGTTCACTGTCTATAGATCCTGTGGAGTAATTTTAAATCCGCAGCCTGAGATGGGAAACTGATTTCACCCAGTCCAGTGATGAATTCATGATTCTGACTGTATGTATGGCGTAATGCATAGGATATGTATCACTTCTAGTAAGAATGGGCGTCACCAATGGCCAAGGTCATTTTTTTAACATTTTATAAAAAGCATGTTAAAGTGCGATCGTGTGTGCCGGCCTGCGACGCACGATGTGTACGAGCAACCGTTTCGGGTGATAATCGTACTGTGTATAAGCAATTTATCGACCGAAACACCCGCTCGTTCAGAGATTGGGCCGTTCATGCAACGATCTCAGATCATATGGGCATTTCGCCCGATAAAGCTCCCATACACGGTACGATTATCGGCTGAAATGGTCGTTCGTACACACCATGCATCATGGGCCGGCACCCTCTGTGTACGAACCTTTACAGTCTAGTGAGAACAAACACTGAAAACAGCATTTATCCCTTTATTTAAATTCCCCCTTCTTGTTTGTTTCATGCCTGACATTGAGATTATATCAGTAACTTAATTCACATGTAATCTTCCCAATTTTCCTCATTCTATTGTTTTGAAAATGTAGGTTGCCTCTTAATCTATTGCATTTTATTATGTTGTTGTTATGTGCCTTCCACTGTGAGTTCCCCCCTGCTGAGTCTCCCATCATCATCATCTTCCCAACTGACATTTTATAGGAAACAAGTTGTTACTCCAATTCACATTAAATCTCCATTATGTCGCCTTCCACATAGGGTCAAACTAACCCTTCCATTATGACTTTTCCGATAATCACAGGCTGTAATGTAGCAGTAACTTGGCCAATAAAATACAAGGCTGTCTATTATTTTCTGCACAAACTAAATTCTTCAGAGAATAGTTTTGCTTCCTCTGTATTTGTATTTCACAGCAAATGCTGCAGCATTTTTTATTGGTATTTATTAAGGATTTTATAGTAAGTCTTACATTTTCCAAATATCATGATTGCTGTTATTGCCTATTGCAGATGCAGCTGTAGTTTATGGTTTTTCCTTGAGTTTTAGTATTGCTGCATTACGCACAAATTAAACACAAGCTTAGTTTTACATCAGCCTTACACACAAGCTTAGTTTTACATCAGCCTTACACACAAACTCTTGCAAATGCAAGAGTTTGATAAAAGTTGCTAAACCTTTAAATATGTGGGCAATAGAAGGAGCTACAGAGTGAAGCTGACTAAAGCTGGGTACACACAGGCAGATTTCGACCAACAGTTTATCTGCAAACTAACCTCGGCTGAAATTTTGGTACAATCAATCTCGCAGTCCATTGGAGACCACACTATGGGACAAAATTTACAGCTCTGTACAATTAAATGTTCATCTGATTCAGAAGAAAGTTTGAAGGACCTTGGACCTTCATCATAATCATTTGGGAATTGAAAGCAATACAAAATATTTTGGATACTGAAAACTCCTAATTAGGGCAGTGGCATAAGGATCCCCATAGTACCCATTTGCTATGGGGTCCACAGCCAAGGGGGGGCTTTGACCTTCTCCCACAATAAAAATGTCTTTCAATAGGTTTGCAATGTGAAATACCTTCTCTTGATACCTGACCCAGACAATGTTTCTTATCGCTCATCTCCCACCTTGTGGGAACTGCAGTAAACTCCCAGTAGGGGGCTGGGATCAAGAGAGGGTTTTTTTTTTTAAAGATCTATTTTATTCTTTCCTGCTTAAGTTATCAACCTTTACTTTGCAAGATTTTTGATTGAAAGATTAGAAACCCTAATAATGATGACAGAAGACAAGTTATGTTTATTGTATATAAAAAAAAATCATGTATGTTTGTGTCTGCATAAGTGTTTCTGTAGCCATTAGTGTCTGTCTGTACATTTATTCTATGTGTTGGAAAGATAGCTTTGGCAGTAGGAAGTTTCTTAGTGGACCCTTTTTATAAGGTTACCTAGAAAACACATGTGAAGGGGAAGTCCAGAAAACATGAGGGGGCACTATGGTTTCTAGCTAGGGATCCATAAACTCTGTTTTAACAATAGAAACTTATGCATGTTTAAGTCAAATTATGTCTGTGGTTTTGACCATTATAATTTAGCAATAAGCAAAAAAAAAGATGGACTAGAACTCGAACCAGAATTTGAACGGACTCGGACTTCTCAAACTATCCTGAACCCGGACTTTCGATATTTTCCGGACTTTCGATAATTATCAAATGTTCGAACGTTTGAGGAGTGCGAATATGCAAGTAAAATGTCTATTATACCAATACATGAGTAAATATCGAATTAACAAATATGGGAATAAAATGTATATTATACCAATAGGCGAATAAATATCGAATTAAAGAATATGCGAGTAAAATGTCTAATATACCTATATGCGAGTAAATATCGAATTAATGAATATGCGAGTAACATGTCTATTATACCTATTATACCTATATGTGAGTAAATATTGAATTAACAAATCTGCGAGTCGTTTATGGGATAATTATAGAATATTCGAACGCGGGAGCTTGAAAGTAGCGCGTGAGAGTAAAATTGATTCCTGGATATTCGAACATGTTCCCTAGACCATTTCCCAGGTCCCACAGCCATTTACATGAAGTTACCATATAACTTAATTTTCGAAAGTTTAAAAACGGACTGAACTTTCGAAAGTTCGGCCATCTCTAAAACAAACTAAAAAGTACAGTAATGTCTCTCTATACATTGCCCCCACAGAGTCAAATCTTTTCATCCATACAGCTTCCTGATATAATAACAAATTATTTATATTTTCTCTCCTATTAGGTCTTTGTGCACATTTAGCATAGACTTGGGGCTGAAGTTTCTTATGAAAATAAAATGAAATAGACCTGATACTGTAAATTTATCAGGACTTTAGGTACTGATCGAAATACAAAAGCCAAAAAGACACTGTGCTAGTAAATTTCCTTTGGTAAACTTAATATCAGCACACACAGAAAACAAATCGGCAACGGCAATAAAGAAGGTGACTATGCAACAAACTTCAAAATTAGTTGAGAAAAACTGGTTAGAGAACATACATGGTTGAAATATCTCCAGATCTTTCTGATCTGGAGAAGGTTGGAAAAGGTTTATCCATAAGATATAGAATAATTGGACTGAATCACCTTCGACTGTGTGATCAGCTAATGAGTAGTTTTAAATCTATCTGAGGGTTTCGAAGTTCCGACAAAACCTTCGGAACTCCCGGATTTCACGGAAGCCGGATTTTTTGAATTTTCGATTTTCATCGAAAATAGAAAGTACACGATTATTGAAAAAGTAGTGATCGATTTCGGTAACTCTCGGAGCCCGTAAATATAACCAAAACTTATTTTAAAACTATCTTTCCTCACGATCGGACTGTTTTTGAGCTTCCGCATTCTATTTTTGAGAGGTACCAAAATAGAGCACTAACTAAGGGTTACAGATATTACAAATTCAAGGGTTACCGAAATCGTTTTTTCCTTTCGAGGGTTACCGAAATCGATCATACTTTCAAGGGTTACCGAAATCGATCTTTACTTTCGTTTCAAGGTTTCGATTTTCGATTATCATCTTTTTTAGATTTCGATGATTATCGAAATTTCCATAAAAATCGAAAATTTGGAAAATCCGGGTTTCTGTGAAATCTGGGAGTTCTGAAAGTTTCAGAGGGACTTTGAAACCCTCAGATTCGATATGAAACTGGGTTCTATTTGAACCCACATTACATCTCTAAAAGGGTATACTTGTTTAGGTTGAAAGAGTTGTTTGTTTGTTTTTTAAGACAATATGTTTGCTTTTATTCTTCTAGATAGTCATTGTTTTGTTAAGCAAAGTGGTTGGTGTCAAGGATATTGAAAAAAAAATGACTTGTAAGCTATAAAAATAAGATAAATCAAGCGTTCCCACTTTTTAAGTGTCTAGAGCCTTTACATATTAATAGCTCTCCGTGACTTGGCCTTTCTTTGTTAGTTCTTCATTGGGGTTTTTTTTTGTCTTTTTTTAAGCACCTTAGACTATAATGAAGACCTTTAAAATTCACCGGTCTTGATAATTGCATACTTTAGCATTAGAATTAAGCCTCTACAATGTGTTTTGCAAAAGGGAAAGAATGATCATGGGCCACTTATCAAACTGGATTCCATGACTAAGCATTTTTATGAGCTCTGTGGTACAATGTGATTATAAGGGTATAAGAAATAATAAATGTTCCAGTTATTTTCCTGTTCAGAAAACAATGAGTTGTAAAATGTGTTTTCAGATGCAATACAAAATGCTGTCTCTCACTAATGATATATATTTATATATATAACATTTGGAGAAATGCACTCCAGGGACTTCTTTATAAAGATACATTTATTGTGCTAATAATACAAAGCCAATCTATGTGTTTTAAGTAATGGTCGTCCTAAGGATAGCTTCTGTATCATTTTCACCTCACATCTTTAAACATTACTGCAACCTTTTTTCCTTTCGTCTGAAGTCTAATTCATCTCGTTCATCATTTGCACTTTATTAACCAAACTTCCACAGCCTTTTTGGCATGCTACTGCTATCTTCAGTGCTATGTGCCTTGTTCTCTGCCACAAGAATATTGAGAATCTTATATCAAACAGCTCCTTTATTTTCACCAGTGATCTGCTACTTCTGTGGTAGCAGTGGAAGGTTTTTCATTTCACATCAGCAATATATTAGATTTTCTCTTTGAGTTTTTATTGTTTCTGACTTCCTCTTATTTCAACCTTCACAAATCCAAATTCCCATTAACATTAATGCCTACTTTAATGTATTGGAATTCCTTACTTCCCTTGGAAGTTTAGATGAACAACAGCTTGGAATGGAGAATTAAATACGGTTAAATACCCTTTCTATGCTAATTCAGGTATTTTCGTGCATTTTATTTTCATGTTTTTGTTTTGTAATGTGTGGATTATATTGTATTATTTATATAATTTTGAGGAATAAATACATGAATTGGGAAAATTAAAATCCTTTTATTAATTTTCTTTATCTAGTTAGAAATGTTTAGAATTAGTCTTACAGTTTTACATCATTCTGTCATTTACAATTGCAAACTGTGAAATGTTGGGGGAGAAATGATCAAAATCCAAAAAGCAATGTCACTAATTTGTAAATTTAAAATATGTACATACTGAAATCTACACAGTCTTTAGTTTTAATAAGGAAATTAACACCCCTATAATTACACTACTAACAGGGTGATTGAATAACATTTCTTATCATTAAAAAATGGTGCTAGTTTTGCCCCAATCAATCAACTGTTTTTTTACCATTTGAAAGCTAACATCTGAAGCTTACATCTGGTTTGGGAAAAATTAGCACCATTTTTAACAATAAGAACTTGTATTAAATCTCCCTGTATGAGTTTGTTCTTTTAAGGACCTTAAGTGAGCACCTCTTTACCAAACATATCGGAAATAAATGCTTTTATACAATTATTAATTTACTGTACCAGGAAGATTCATTAAAAGAAGCAAAATATTGGAAATGTAACTATAGGTGGTAACTATATTATGGGGGTGGTTTGCTTTTATTTTTTTTAATATTTACTATTTTATGTTACTTAATTATTTCTCTTCTCTACTATTTCGAGATTTTCCTCCACCTTTTATCCTTTTTATTTCTTGTGTTAAAAATATATTTCAAAAACCATGACAAATGCTTCTGACCATTCAATAGACCAAATTAAATCCATATCCACTTTTTAAAAAAAAAATGATGAATGTCTTTAATTATCAGAGCGCCAAGATCAGTTAATAAAAATTGCAGTTACACAGAACAATGGCTAAATTAAAAACAATTGTAACAATTTACAAAGGATTGGTATATGAAGCTTAAATATGTCACCAGTAACCTTTACCATAATGAACGTCTGAGATAAGTTTAGATAATACTTTGGAATATTTCCAAAGTATTAACTTTTTCCATACTCCTCTGGTGCCATAATTCTCTGGGCCCTTTTTGCATAAAAGGTTTAGAGGCCAGAGCCCAGGACAACAAGCTGAATTGTATAAACAGAACCATGATAATACTGATGAAATGCTTATGAATGGAAATTGAGACTTTATATTATTGACTTTATTTTTATTTCTATATTTGTTTTATTGTTCAATATACGATCAAGATTCACTAACTAGAAGTAGTAGCAGTAGTCACCAGTTTATGAACTCAGTTGTGAACTGGTTTGCTGAATAATTACTAGTTTATGCCCTTGTGTTACCATAAACAAATAGATGAATAAAACCAGCAAGCTTTATTCTGTAAGCGGAATGCGCCAATAAAAATGATGGATTTCAACACTGGATTTCGACTTTTCAGCACTAAATTTAAAAATGTTGACAACACATGAATTTTCCACACACATATTGAATAGGTGACACTGCATTAAGAATTTTCAGCATCACATTTCGACAAAATTCTGCAAAGTTCCACCCTTTAAAATTCTAAAGTTCCAACAGATCTGCAAATTTTCAAAACCCGTAGTTCTGCTTCAAAATCAGATTCATTTCAAAACTGTGACTCTATAATCTAACCATTTGACAATACTGTGTTTCTGATCCTCCCATTTACTTATTTCACATTATCACCAATGGCTGCAGCCAGATAGGTTAATAAATTGCCTCACTAGTTATAATAATAATTTGCTGCTTTTACAACAACTCACATACAAAATCAGTTACAGTTATGCATTCAGTCTTCTTGCTAGATTCTTGCTGGATGCAAGGCCTATGCAATCTAGTAAAGAGACTAGAGATGGCCGGTTCGCGGACCCGAACCCGGATCCGCCGCGGATTTCTCCCGTCCGCGAACGGCGGATTATTCCGGACTTTCCGGACTTCCGAACTTCCGAACTGCGGATTTTTTTTTTTTACGAAAATTTTCGAAAATACGAGTATCTCCGTAATTACGAGATCTACGATACTTTCGGGATCCGGAAAAACCGATGATCCTCGTAATTACGAGGATTAACGTAATTACGGTTTTCTGTAATTACGAGATACTCGTAAAAACGAGTAATTCGTGTAAATTTTTCAAGACGGAGCAAGCCACATGATCCAAATTAGCCAATGGCAGCTATCATAGTTACGGAAAGCTCGTTTTTTTACGGAATCCTCGTTTTACGGGAATCCTCGTATTTTCGAAAATATCGTTTTTTTAAAGTCACGCTAGCGGACTGTACTTTTTAGGTATTGTTGGCATTTATACGTGCTTCTAAGGCCATTACGCAAGTCCCTGAGTGGTTAAGTGTACGTTACCAAGGCTATTTATACCACTTTAATGCGGATTTTGCCGAACTTTCATTTTAATACGTTTTAACGGGTCCGCTCGCGGATTTTCGAATTTTCGGATTTTTACGAAAATCCGCGGATCCTCGCGCGGACTGGATTTTTCGAAGTTCGGACATCTCTAAAAGAGACCTACAGTAACTAACTTGTGCACTAATTTGGCAGGTGTAGAACTTAGCTGGAACTGCTTTCTGTATCTGTAATTGCAGAAATAAATGTTTATGTGAGCCTGAAGCATACAGTTCAAAAAACATATGATTTCTTCTACAATTCCATCTGAGTGTGACCGAAATGCTAACAGAGGTTCTTAGTAGTAATTTAGTAAATAAAAAAGGAATTTGAGGTTCAGCAAACCATTATAAATACTAACATTGTTTAAAAACACATGTGTGCCATCTTTTCTCTTAGAAAAGAAGAGGAAACTTTAATTACCAAAAAAATAAAGAAGTTGTAATCATGTTTGTACTGTACATCACCTTTATGGGCAAACAAATATGTAAAATCTGTCTTTAATGTATTGCAAAGCAGTCTATTTGGCAGCTTTAGCTGGCTTTAAGCAGAGGCACCTGCTATTTTATTTTTGTAACTGGACAAAAATTAAGAAACATTTAGTTTAACAAAGGAAACACAATTTACATGTAAGGGCATGATCCAGATTGTAATATACTAATTATTGTTAAGCAGTTTATTTATCAACAATAATACCATAAACAGGAGAAATTATCAGTAAATATGGCTATTTAGTCCTTGCATTAAATATTTTTTTTGTTTCCCTAATTAGCATAGATTAGGGAAAAATTACCAAAATGTATCCAAGTTGGACAATGGCCAAATACAAGTTTCAACAGGACTTTGCCTTTACAAAAGCTTTTGCATGGAAAAATAAGATTGGCTGATTTATTCTTGGCCAGTGGTATTTTAATTATGGACTTCTTTGGCAAGAAAAGCATGCATAAGATTAGAGATTTTTGCATAAAGAGCCCAGGGAATTTGTTTCTACATAGTTTTTTTTAAAAACTGTGAAATGTCAATGTGGCTATTTGAGTTCAGTTTCATGTGTCAGTTTTGTAAAGAACTTCATTATAATACTAAAACAGGTGCCAGGGATCAAAATCTCCTTCCAGGGTCTTTTATCAATGTGTTGGAGTGTGTAGTAAGACGTTTTGACTGTAGGAGTAGGTAAAGAAACTTCATAAAATCGATTTTGGGTGAATTTCAGTGTGGTGGGCTAATTTTCAGGTTACCTAATGAAGGATTTTAATACCAACGATTGTTACAAAAGATTGGTGCAATTTTTATTATATAGCTTTGTGGCAGCTTGGGTGATTGCCTCAAAAATATAACTTATTTAATTGCTTAGTATGACCAATGCAGTAATCTCTGCATTGTGGCTCTCTGTAAACAAAGATAACCATGTTTAATGAAGGGTTAACATTGTATAGGTCTTCCATGTTGTAAATACAGTATTAAATGAGTAGTATTGAAGGGTATGCTATAGTCACATGAAGGCAGCATTTAAGGCACAAAAAAGGATTCACAACATTTTATTTTTACACCATACTTATTTCAGTGCACTGCCGACTTGTTTTGTTTTTTCAAGCTGTACATGTAAAAACCTTCAAAGGGACTAATAGTGAAATCTAAAAAGGTAGAGTCATAGGGCAGTCTGAGCATAGTGTGCCTTTAAATTTTTCTACAGTTTCCTGCTTGAAAGGAGGCCATTCCCAACATACCGTATAGTCTCAAGTATAAGTCAAGGTTTTTAGGTTTAAAAATTAGCCTGAAAACCTGAAAACCTTGCCTTGGCTTATACTGCGGTCAAAGCGTCCTTATTGTCATTGCGTCCACAGTCAGGAGAGCTGGTGGGAGCAGGAATAGTCTCACAGGAACATGTGCAGTGAAGTTACGCACCTTAGCAATATCCTTCTGACTATTCTACTGGTAAATTTAGCTCATTTGGGCTTACAGGTGGGCAGGAGCATTTTTTTTTTGCTTGTTGGGCTAAAACCGATGTTGCTTGTTTAACCTTGCTATTCCAGATGTTTAGAAACTACAACTCCCAGAAACAAAGCATGCTAGAAGTTCTAAACATCTGGAGTGCCGGAAATTGGATGCTACTGACTTTATATGGGGCTGTGTATGAGAGAAAGTCAATCCTCGGCTTATACTCGAGTCAATCAGGTTTTACTAATTTTTCAGGTAAAAATAGGTACCTCAGCTTATACTCAAGTACATACGGTAATGGAAAATTAAGGTGGAAAGAGTAATGCATTATAAGAAACACAAGGCATTTTTACTATATGTAGTTCTCAGGGTCAGAGATACACCTTCAATTGAAATCTCTTCTCTTCCTATGGTGAAAGTGTCTGAGCTGTCACCACAATGGTCATTACCTCTCTATATTTCCTAACTCTCCTAAAGAATGAACAAACAATTCCCACAGTACCTGATCACATTTCATTGATGCATACTGTAGTTGTATTCTTGTCAACTTCATGAGCACTTCAGAACAATATTATTCTTGCAGCAAAGCAGTTTGTTTTATTTTTTTGTTCACAGGGAACAGTTAAATGACACTGTATTTAGGATGTCAGGATTACAGGGGATTGAGTCATTCACTGGGCTGACACTAGGATTTGGAGCTTTTTACCTCGAGGTCACGGTTCAGGTTTAGCAAAGACCTGAAGTGACAGAAAATCATTGCAGTCTGACAGCAGCTCACTGACCTTAGTGAAATGACTTGAGGTTCCTCACTATGTTTTGATACTCCTGTTAGATTAAACTTCAAAGTGCTTATTGGCTTCCCTCTTGTTACAGTGTGTTTAATTCACTGCCTATTTGTATCACTTCAAATGGCCATTGCAACCTTCTGTTTAACATTGGCAAATAGCACTGCCACGTGTGTTTGTGCAAGGGTGTATGCATATGTGTGTGTGTGTGTGTATATAAACTGCTGATGACATACAGGCTTTTTATTCACTAACAATAGTAGCTATTCCATTATACTCTATGAAACAGCTTGTTCCCTATGAAATAACATCTTTTGTCCTTAACATCACCATGAGAAGCAGCAATAAAAGGTGTACACCCCAACAAATCAGGCCTCTTTCCTTACTGATTTCTAACAGCTTTTTTATTGGTCACCACCACTGTATCTACCAATCAGATGTTATACAACGGTAGTGACCTAGTAAAAAGCTAATCTGGTTACTGCAAATTAATAGCCCCTAATTGCACCAGCCAACCAATCACACATGGGTTCAGTCACCAGCTGTAAACTTGGATATTCTGTCTGTCCGATAAGATATCCAAGCCTCCTTTGAATGTGATTTAGGGGTGGACCCTGGTCTTTTGTTCACCCCATGAAATTTGAAAGATAGTCTTACACAAAATAGAACCTGTTGTCATGTTATAAATCTAACCACTGTAATAAAAAAAATGTAATGCTAGGGAATGCAGCAGACAGAAGGGATCCGGAGGAAGGGGAGAAGGGCTTCCCTGCACCTGTCACTGTCCTTATTGAGGTTAAAGGACATATAACTTTTGTTATACGGTGCCTCTCCCTTGCCCACCCCTAACTGCTGAGATAGATCTCTAACTAAACCTCCCGAATCATACTTACAGCCCTTCTCCGCCACTATCTTCTCCTTCGCTTCCGTGGTTATCTATCTCTCCCGCGGCTGTCAAGACAACTGCAGGAGCAAAGATCTGTAAGTATGATTTGGGAGGTTTAAATAATTAGAGATCTAACAGGACAGTGGGGGGTGGGCAAGGGAGAGGTATAGTGTATCAAAAGGATTTTAAGCTAGGTGAAGGGCAGCAACAGAGGGATCCCAGAAAATGGGAGGGAGGGGGGGAAATGGCTCCCCTGCACATGCCACTGTACTCTCAGAGGACAGGAAGGAGGCGGAAACCTTTTACACAGGAAGACAGCTCCTAGTGGACTTGGACAGGAGCTTTGGACAGGCACTACAGGAGAACCATTTGGAGCAGAAATGTATGGTAAGGATTTTTTACACTACACTACACTACACAAAGGGGACAGTAATGGGTTAAATTTCAGTTTTGGGGGTGGACATGCCTTTAACGGTTCTAGCTCTTTTACTAATGGCCCATGCATATTTTAAACAGTTATGGCAGTTTGCAAAAAAGATTGGTTGCTGGTGTTATTAGTGATCCATAGTCAATCTGATTAAAATATTGGGCTAGGGGTCAATTGGTACCTGGCCTAATCGAAATTTTAAAAAAAATCAGGTGTTCCAGAAAGGAGAGAAGGAACATTGCATTGCTTCTGTGCAGCTTGCTGTTTTTACGTCATAGTATAAACTTTTATCATTTAAGACTCTTGTGTTTTGTTCTTTTTTCTTAACTGAAAATTATTCCTTGTATAAATATGTAATCCTCTCAGTTATGCAGCTCATACAAATATTAAAGATATTTGCTTAATTATCTTGGCTAATAACACTTTACTTGACTGCCATGGGTTTCCCAGAGGAGGAAATCAAGAAGCAAAATGCCATAAGCCTAAAGGGCATCTGGCATATTTTGAAAGAGAAATACAGTACAAATCATTGCACTTACAAAAAAGAGAATATGGACAGCAGGTGACTGACATGCCACACAAAGACAAAAGATAGCCAGTCTTACATATTATTTATCAAAGAGAATACCCATCTTCAAAAGAAACAAAACCCTTTCTTCTCCCATTGTAAAAGGCTTTTACACAATAACTACCATGCCTTACGTTAAGCAAGACAATGAGCTCATTTGCCTGGGAGCGATGCAGCCATGCAACACTCTTTTCATCTCTTAAAGGGGAACTGTGGTCTCCATACAAGTTGAAATTACATGAAAACAGTTTCTTACCTTTAAAACGAGCCATCAACCACCTCTCTACGTGCTCCACAGCCCAAGATATAAAGACATTACAGACCAGAAAGTTAATGGGTGGGAGGATGACAGGCGAGTACAGGATGACAGGCGAGCACAGACTCAGACTCAGTGAAGATCCCCACAGAGAAGGTAAGGGACTCTACAGCCCTACATTCCCACAATGTGAAAACAGTTCTCACTCTGCCTGAAAAGGCTGTTTTCACAGTTTTCTGTGTGTATGTGTGGGGGGGTGTTGAGTAGAGAGGGGCCAATGGCAGCCGTGAGTGGGCAGGACCAATGCACCCACAAGTGGGCAGGGCCAATGCACCCATGAGTGGGCGGGTCCAAATGGGGCTGTAAGGGAAGGGGCCATGGGGGGCCTGCAAAGGAGGGGCCATGGGGCCTATGAGTGGTAAGGACCAGGGTGGCTGCAAGGGCAGGAGGAGACATAGGGCAGAGTGACATGGTTTCAGAGCAGAAAGTGCAGGGGACCTGGTGATGCTGCTGCCATATCACACACAAAAATGTAAATATCTCCAAAACTATGTAAAATAAACAATGAAAGTAAACTGCAAAAATTCTCAGGAGAGCAAATCCTATCAATTTACCTAAAGTCATCTTTGGACTAGAGATGTTCGAAATGGTTGAGTTTTGTTCCGTTTTCAGAAATTACAAAACTTTGAAAATTCGAGTTTTGATTTTTGAAAATCATCTATTTTTGAAAATTGTCTTTCGATTTTTGATTTTCGAAAATCATCTACTTTTGATTTTTGATTTTCAAATCCGGGAGTTCTGAAAGTTTTGTCGGGACTTCAAAACCCTCAGATTCGCCTTTAAAGTTGCGCTAACCAATTTACGATTTTCACGACTATAACCCTCAGTCGTCACAGGCTGTGCAACTGTTTGCGGCTCTGGGTGAATCTCCCTGTGAAGGTCTTGTTAAGCGCCACATGATTTCTGGAAATTGTACAGTATTTGACAGTAATGCTATCTGCTTATTGGAAAATGCGTGCATTGTAACCTGATGGAAGAGGCATAATTTGGTGAGGTGAGCCAATTCTACAACAAAAGAAGTCTATAGGTGTGTGTGCTCATAGGGAATGATGCTGGATGAATGAGAAACTTCACAAGAATATTGCAAATCATTTTGGGGATAAACCCACCAAGAGTGTACGACAATATGAAAAGACAGCAAGGAAATTGGCAGACTACAGAAACCACCTGCTATTTAAGCTCCAATGCATACAAAATAGGCTAGTATCATGCAGCACATGTCTGGATTCCACAGTTAAAGGCATCAGAGCCAACCAGATACTGCAAAAGGCCCAAACACAGCTCCTAAATGAACGAGTATGACAGACACATTTTAGAGTTAATTTTTTAATGCACATATCAGTCAACTAGAACAGAACCTGGCCTCACAGCTACCTGTGGTCATCTGGGAAAGAGTTATGGAGTTCACCCAACAAGCACAGCTTTCTCAGCACTGTAAGGGAAAGCAAAGGCAACAGAGCAAGTTCTCCATGAACACCCCCAAAGGAGAACAACTACCTTGGATACAAAAGGAGGGAATTGTCACTTCATCAAACAAGGAGTAATTTGTGATAAACTTGTCTAACAGGATCCTGACCCAGCCAGAAATGGAAGTCATGGCTTAGGGCTTGAACTTTTCCATCACTCCTAAAGCCATCCCCTTGGAGGATATTATAGCAGCCACAGAAGCCTCAATCCACAATAATAAGGTACCACACAAAACACGTGGAATGTCCCCAGCTCGGAGGTAGGCGACCGGACTCGTAGAGAATATATAAAAGTCAAAACTTTATTGAACTTATTAAAACCACATAATGCTGGGTCCGAAAGATCCTGACAAGGAGCACACACACCCAAACTCCGCTCTACGCGTTTTGTGGAAGCTTCCACTTCCTCAGGCGCAGGGGCTTATGGCAAAGTGAGGCAGAACAACTTTGCCGTAAGGTATCTGCAGCCTTAGTCAGTGCTAAACCTCCTTCATCTTACCTGACCACACAGGAAAGAAGAGCCTTAACATCCCTCAAGAAAGATTCCAGTCACCATTCTGCCGGCAGACAGGGGAAAATGCACAGCGGTACTCAACACCTCAGACTACCATGCTAAGATCACACTCCTGGCCGATTACAACACATATGAGGTTTTAACAAGGGATCCCACCAGCTGTTCCAAGAAAAAGGTCATAGACTTACTACAGCAGCTACAAAAGGATAAAGCCATTGATCGAGCAATGTATCATCGCCTCTACCCTGGGGAGGCACGCACATCCATGCATATATGGATCCCCAAAGATACAAAAGAAAAAGGGGCACCACTAAGACCAATAGTCAGCAGCATCAACTCATGTAACATACAAGGTGGTAAAATACCTAGCAAACACCTTAGGGCCATTAGTTGGAAGTTCATAGCATCATATCCAGAATTTCACCAACAAGATTGAAGATATAGCACTTGGTGCTGAAGAAACTATGGTGTCCTATAAGGTGACATCTCCCTTAACCCTTAGTCAGGGAGAATGGTAAACTGGAAATAGAGGTTTGCAGAAAACCAAACCACACAGAACAGTATTTGATGTTTGACTTCTGATCCCTTTTGATCATAAGCTGAGTGTCATCAGAACCCTGCAACACAGAGCTGAACCATACCTATTAGCACAGAGGTGAAGGCTAAAGAAATAAAGAATATCAGAGGAGCCCTTAAAACTTGTGGAAAAGTTTGATAAAAGAAGTAGAAGTAGAAGGAAAGAAAAGAACATGAATACCAACAGTGAAGAGGAAAAGTAAAACAGGAGAAAGAACATGGTCATCCCATATGTAGCAGGGGTCTCTGAGAAATTAAGAACAACACACTGAGGCAGTAATTGTTACATCCTAAAGACCCAATACCGAAACACAAGAAAAGCGACATCATATACGCAGTGCCGTGAAGTGAAGAGTGCTCTGATTTGTATGTGGGGGAGACCAAGCAGCAACTGCATCAACGTATGGCCCAGCACAGAAGAGCCAATTCCTCGGGTCAGGACTTAGCCGCGTACCTGCATATTGAGGAAAAAGGACATACCGTATATACTTGAGTATAAGCCGACTCGAGTATAAGCCGAAGTACCCATTTTTGCCTCCAAAATCAGTAACCCATGATTGACTCGAGTATAAGCCGAGGGTAGATAGTTGCCCTTTAAATGTACAGTAATCCCATACAGTAACCCTAATACCTTTCCACTGTAGACGTTTGGAAACTACAACTCCCAGCATGCTTTTGTTGCTGGGAGTTGCACCTATAGTAGAAAGGTATTGGGTGTTACTGTATGGCATACTGTCCCCCACCCTAGAGCCCCCCCAGTTCACTTACCGTACTTGGCCAGTCTTCATCTCTCCAGTCTTCAGTCTTCATCTCTCCGCCAGGCTGCCGCTCGCTCTGTGCAGAGACAGCAGTTCCCAGTATTTCTTTGCGGCTGCGCGATGACGTCATCCCGCCAGTGTGCGCGATGACATCAACGCGCACCCGTGAAGAACTACTAGGAACTGCCGGCTTTCCTTCCTGACTCGCGGCTGCATCTGGAATTAAGGTAAGTGTTCTCTTGACTCGAGTAAAGCGAGGCAAGGTTTTTAGGTTGATTTTTAAACCTAAAAACCTCAGCTTATACTCGAGTATATACGGTACTATATGATTGTAATGTAACATATTGGCAAGGAACATGACTGGTTCAAGAGAGGTGTCAAGGAGACCATTTGTGTCAAAATAAAGAAAACAAGTCTGAATAGAGGTGGGGGGGGAATTCCACATCAACTGTCTGCCATGTGCAATGCTGTTTTGACGCCTTACCTTGGGCAGTTCCTATAACACCTGTTAGCCACAATCCAATCACATCTTGCATTCAGAAGGTCCTTAACACCTTGCTGTGATATGCTAATTGGGACTTTCCAGGGTACATAATTGCCAACAGATTCTTGCACAAATCATTCTGAATTGAGAAAGCTAGTCGGATGACTAGCAAAACGTCTTCAAGAACTAAACTTTAAGTCCAGTTGATCTAACTGAATACAATAGATATACCATGACGTGGATGAATGAGAACCTTCACAAGCTCATAGAGAAGGTGGTGGAAAGGGAGTCCCAACTGGAGCAGCTTGTCTAACATATTGCCATAACCTTGGGACACCTAATACATTGTGACCTGAAAAGCCACTCCAAAATGAGCCACATTTTAACAATTTCAACATTTTTAGTATTAATGTTCAAAGGGCATGTCCACTCCTTTTTTCAAAATTTTCTGTAGTGTAGGGCTCCCTCTCCCACCCCCAACCGCTATATTATCTTGTAAAAAAACTCTCCCGATCGCTAATTACACTGCCTTTTTTTCACACATCCTCTGCTTGCATGAAACTGTAAGCAGAGGGTCAGACTGGCAGCTGCGTCCGTCATTGGCTGAGAGGCAGCCAATCACGGACATGGCTTCTGTCAGTGTAGAACGCCGGGGGAAAGAGGCAAATTAAGTACGGTTTGGCTAAGTTTTTTTTACAAGATAATAGAGTGGTTGGGGGTGGGAGAGGGAGCCCTACACTACAGAAAAGGGATTTAACACTAGGGCACAGGAAACCAAACAGGGATCGGGAGGGAAGGAGAGAGGGAAGGGGGGGCCTGCACTGAGCAAGCCTCCTCTTAGAGGACACTTCAGAGGTGGAAACGTTTTCCCTCCAGCCAGGCTCCTGGAGTTCACTTTCTAGGACTTTGGGCAGCCATTTCAGGAGAACCATTTGGAGCATTACTATTACTACCTGCATTACTTACCAGATATTTAAGGATAATTTTTGTCCCCATTCTGGCAGAGTAAGCTAGCCCCTCCCTCCATGCAGTCAATCAAGACTGTGATTGCTGACATCACAACCAATAATTGACTAATGTCTCACCTGCTGCCTTCTCTGCACATGCTTTAGCATATAAAAAGCTCTTAAAGCAGAGGGAGGAGGCAGATACTTTGCCAGAAATTGTCATTATTGTATATTGTATTTTGTATCACCAAAGATAAAGCTGTAATACAAAATATAATGTAAAACAATAAAATTACACAGGTGGGTAATAGAGAAACTCTACAGACTTACAATTTCCTCAAGTAATCATACACTGCATGAAAGTAAGGACATTATATTTTTACAAGAACTGAGAGAAATGTGTTTTTGTTTTTTTATTAAATTCACTTCCACAGCTCCAATATTTGGCCTAAAAAAATCAACATAGAAATTATAGGGGCATATTTATAAAGGTTTGTTAACTTTTCGCAGCCATTATTCCCGCCATTTTCGCATTTTCCGCGATTTATAAATGGGCGGGAAACGGACGCGAAAAGTTAACGAATCGTTAACTTTTTGCGGCTATCTGAACAGTTACCGCCGCTTCTATTTATAAAGCAGCGGTAACTGTTACACATCGCTAATCTCAGCCGTTATACTTCGCCACCTTGAAGGTGGCAAAAACGGGGCTGGCTTGCAGCGGGTGGTCGCACCCGCCACGGGAGGCAGGCCCCCTCGCTGTGGTTGGTCACCACTGCGAAGGGGCGTGGCAGGGCATTAGCCCACCTCGCCCTCGCCTTTTGAAAAATCTAATTGGTTAATGTAAAGCATGTAAACCAAGCATTAAAAAATTGACCAATCAGAAACAGATTAGGGTTTTCTGCAAACCTATATATAAAGAGGTGCACTCCGCCGCAGACCACGCAGTAGATGGCTGAAGAAAGAAGATGGAGAGGGTGCCTCCACCCCTCCTGGTGGCCCCTTCCCAGCAGCCCCTCCTAGCCTCCTGTTCCATATGTTTGCCGGGAGCGGGGTTGGGGTTAGGAGAGGCTGCTAGGAAGTGGCGGTGGCGGGTGGTCACCGCTGCCGCAGGGGTTGAGGGCGGGGTGGGCTTATGCCCTGGCCCCTGTAGCAGAGGCGCCAGGAAGGGATTTTAAGTCCCTTTGCGGCGATATTGTACTTAGTGCATTGCGCCAAGTGCAGTATCGCCGGGAAGGGACTTAAAAATACTGCCGGACATTGCGGCCATGATACATATCACGGCGACGGCGCAGGCCATTATAAATACCTATTTATAATAGCGCTATTTTCGCGCCCGCGATGTGCGGTGGTAATTTTTGGCCACTATTTTCGTCCCTTTATAAATATGCCCTATAGTATCAGGTACATATCTACCACTCAAACTGCAATTGTATTAGGCAAACACAAAATATAACTCCCCCTCTGACAAGGTCAGAGGGGGAATGGTCATTTGTAGTGGGTGGTAGTGGTTGGGTTTTAGTCCTTAGGTATGTTGTGTTTCGGATGTCATTTTAATTTACTGTTTATTTTATTCTTGTGGATTGAGCACTTTTTGGATACACATTTATTTGAGTCTCCTTGTTTTGTGATTTACATGCTTACATATGTTGCATGTGCTGTTTCCTACTTCAAGCATATATTTAAATATTCGGGTTGCACTTAATTGAATGCTAATGCATTTTTATTTTATTAGTATTATTATTGTTGCACCACTTGTTGGCTAGTATTGCTACAGTATGGGAAACCGTAAGTGCTATTAGGCATTCTGTGTGCTCTTTTCCCCAATTTTCTTGGTACTGTATGTGAAATAATGACACTTATTGTAACCATAGACAAGGCAGCCATATAGCTTAAGAAGTGATGGGCTGAAAGGAGCAAAAAGCCCTCCACAGAGCATAAAAATGGAGCAGAGCCTTCTTATAACAGAAGGTATCTTGCAGTCTCACACTATATGAATAGCACTGCCCACAAAATTTCAGAAACAAGAAGTAATTTTTTACTCCCAGGTTCCCTAGAGTAAGGGGGTGAGATATACAGCCTATGGTATAGAGCCAATCATCTGACCTGTAGACGTGACATGTTTCGATCTTGTTAGTCTGTGGAGGTTTTTTTGCTCTTTTTGGCCCACTTCTCCTTAAGCTATATAGCTGCCTTGTCTATTGTGCTCCCAAGTCCTACCCCATAGAGCCATGAATCTGTATCCTGCACTGATGAGATTTAATAAGATCAAAAAATGTCAAATCAGGAATGGTGACTGCAAAATGGTAGGTAGGAATACTTGCTCCTTGGTTCCTAAATGACAGCAAAATAATAGGAATACTTGCTTCTATGTTCCATAACATTCTTGATTATGGGGGAAATTTGAGGATTATTGCCCCTTTAACCAGGTGCCCTAAAGAAGCTGGTCATTGACGCCCTTACTGATATTAATTTTTTTGTCATTTAATGATTTTTGCAATGTCCCCTACCATTGTAATAGATTAAGGGCTAGAAGAATTTCATTTTGAAGTAACATTTTTATGTTGAACCTTTATCCTCGTGTGTGCCCTGGCCATTGTAGTTGCTTGAATTAGTAAATTAAGTTGTTGTTTTTTTCAATTAAAAACATACTGTTAGTAGCTCTTGGTGATTTTGATAAATACATTTCATTTGATTTCTTTCATTTCATGCATAAAACTATAAAAAGCTATCAGAACTTCCTATTAAAAATGTTTTCTTTAAGAATTTTTGCAATGTAGTACTAAATAGTACTACTATACCTTTAAAAGTTGATCATTGTTAAAACAGCATTGTACTGTACATTGAACTGTCTGCCATGTACAATGCTGTTTTAACACCTTACTCTGGGCGTTCCTATAACACCTCTTAGCCACTATCCAATCACACCCTTAACACCTGGCTGTGATATGCTAATTGGGATTTTCCAGGGTACATAATTGCCACAGTTTCTTGTACAAGTCATTCTGAATTGAGAAAGCCAGTCGGAGGACTAGCGAAACGTCTTCAAGAACTACATTTCAAGTCCAGTTGATCTAATTGAATACAACAGATATATAGGGAGAACGTTTGTGACTGCTATACTCCCTACAATCGTGGCTGACTCTCTATACTTTAGTACAGAAAGCCGACTGCGAACAAGGGAATTTTTTTGGTCTGAAACAACCGTTCTCAATACTGAACGTTCGTCTGCGTCAGAATACATTGTTTTGGCCATACACTTTCCCGATAAAGCGATATTCCTATCGGTACCAAAGGAGAATATTGTGGTCCAAAGGTTTACTATTAGCATATGCAAATAGATTGAAAGAAGCAAGAAAAAACATATTCACTTTACATTTCTAACTTTTTAACTGTTAGTTTTCTAAAGGCAACAATCCTAGTTGGCTCTAAGTTTTACAAAAATGTACTAAAGGCAAAGACCAACCAGCATGCTGCTCTCAAGATACACTGTTTTGCAAATACAGTTTCTTTTCAGTCACTTATGTGACTTTATGTGTGTTTGGTGGGTTTATTTTCCATTTTGGAGAGATTTTGCATGTTTAATTATCAGAAACTGTCGTCTCCGTACAAGTATCCTCCATATGACAGACCTCTCTCCTACCCTTTAAGACAAGCTCAGAATCATGTCTGTAGCTGCAGTCTATCCAGAGAATTAGCTATATAAAAGTTACCTTTCTTAGCACCTTTCCTGTTCATATAAAAGGGGTCTGCAAGGGACAAACAGATAAGGTACAATATACAGTGGATCAAAGTGGCTGATATAAATAGAGGTAAGTTACTGAGATGTGAAGTAAAAGGAATTCCATGTAATTAACTGGCCAAGTGTCTCTACAGATGTTTGTATTTTTGGCTTGGTGCAGGCAGTTTATACAGTTTGCCATAAATCCAAGGCCCAGGTTCAGCCCCCCAAGATTCTTAGATCGTTTATGGAGTGGTGAGGGCTGTTAAAATAGTTCCCTACTGGTGTGTCCAGTTTTTTATTTGTTATAGTAAAGCGGTGGTGTGTATTTCTCCTTCTCAGGCTTTGGCCAGTCTCTCTTTCTCTCCACCTGTAACACCAAGCCTCTGACATGCCTCAGCTACAAAGATGACATTCATACAGGTACTGAACAAGAACTCATTCAGTTTCACAACCAATTTCATGACTTTCACCCAACTATCAGTTTTAAACTAAACTAATCCCCTTCTCATATTCACTTTCTAGATACAACCATTCATATCAGGGAAAATAGTTTACAAAGCATCATATATCGAAAGCCAACGGATAATCCATCTTATCTAATATATGATAGCTTTCACCCTGACCACACTAAACACTCATATACAGCCAGGCTCTATGATATAATCGAATATGGTGTGACGCTACTGAAAGGGACCACCACCTAAAAAAAACTCAAAGCGGACTTCATTGACAGGGGCTACAATCCAAGGATTGTGTATAAAAACATCCATATAGCCACCAGGGTTCCCAGGAGTCAACTTCTGCAATACAAAAAAAACCCAGAAACAGATCAAATCCCTCTAGTTATCACATACAATCCCCAACTAAAGACCTCCAGAAAAATAGCCAAGGATCTACAGTGTACACTTCACAAGGATGATATTACCAGACCCACCACTTCTGGCATTCAGGCAGCCCCCAAATTTAAAAAGACTAATAAAAAGTACCTTGATATAACCCAACAAAAATGGAACCTATCACTGTGTCAAAAAAACAATGCAAATCCTGCCCACACATCTGTAATTCAGACAAAATACAGATTCCAGGCACATTAGAGGAATACAGCATGGCCAATACAACTGCTCTTCATCCAACGTGGTGTACAGTGCACTAGAGCCCAACAGGAGGACTGTATATAGAAGAGACTGGCCAAAGCCTGAGAAAGAGAAATACAGACCACCACTTTTCTATAACAAATACATAACTGGACATACCGCTCACCACTACATAAATTATCTAAGAATCTTGGTCCTTAAGGGAAACTTTAAAACATAAAATGAAAGAAAGGTATAGGAGTACAAATTAATGAAAACTTTCAACTCTCTTGGATTTATATATTTATATTGATTGAGAACTGCCGGCACAAAGCCAAAAATACAAAGATCTGTAGAGACACTGGGCCAGTTAATTACATGGAATTCCTTTTACTTCACACTTCAGAAGCTTACCACAATTTATATCAGCCACTTTAATCCACAGCATCTTGTTCCTTATGTGTTTGTCCCTTGCAAACCCCTTTCATATGTAACATAGTAACATATTAACATAGTAATTGAGGTTGAATAAAGACATATGTCCATCAAGTCCAACTTTTTTTTAACCCTTCCTAACAGTTGATCCAGAGGAAGGCAAAAAAAAAAAACAGCTAAAAAAAAGGGGGGGGGGATTCCTTCTTGACTCCAAACGGCAATCGGAATGTATCCCCGGATCAACCAGATCTACATTAAATGTATTAATACCAGTAGTTCTTCATATTTTTTAGTTTTAGGAACTTATCCAGGCCATTTTTAAAGCTATTCAATGGACTTGCATTACCACATCTGCTGGAAGACAGTTCCAGAATTTCACCGTTCTCACAGTAAAGAAACCTTTCTCAACCTGAAGATGAAACTTCTTTTCTTCCAACCTTAAAGGATGTCCATGAGTCCTTTGATATGGCCTATTCGTGAACAATGCACCAGAGAGTTTATTGTATGGCCATTAATATATTTGTATAAGGTTATCATGTCCCCACGCAAACGTTTCTTCTCCATTGTAAACAGCCCTAACTTGTCTAATCTGCCTGCATAGTCAAAAATCTCCATTCCTTTTATTATTTTTGTTGCCCTTCTCTGAACTGCTTCTATTTCCAAGATGTCCCTTTTGTATATGGGATTCCAAAACTGCACCGCATATTCCAAATGAGGCCTTACCAGTGCCTTGTAAAGAGGGAGAATAATATTTTTCTCTCTTGAATCTATTCCTCTCTTTATACAAGACAATATCTTGCTAGCTCTAGCCGTGGCTGTCTGGCATTGTTTGCTATAGCTAAGTCTGTTATCTACCAGAACCCCCAAATCTTTTTCCATTACAGATTCACTTAACACAGAGTTATTTATGGTGTAGGTGGCACAGGGATTATTAAATCCCAAAGCATCACCTTACATTTATCAACATTGAATCTCATCTGCCATTCTGCTGCCCATTTTGATAATTTATCTAGGTCTGCTTGCAGCACTTGCACATCATTTGAAGTTTCCAAAGCTCTGCATAGTTTAGTGTTATCAGCAAACACAAAGAACTTGCTCACAAGGTCCCCTTCTAAGAAATTTATAAACAGATTAAAAAGAAGTGGCCCCAGTACAGAACCCTGAGGCACTCCGCGTAGAACTTTAGCCAACATAGATGTAGCTCCATTTACCACCACTCTCTGTTTGCGATCCAATAACCAATTCTCTATCCATGAACAAATGGTTTCTTCTAGGCCAACAGTCCTCAGTGTATACATTAGTTGCCTATGTAGTACAGTGTCACGATCTGCTACTGACTTTATGAGTTGCCTACGTGAACTTCCTCTTTTCCACCAGCAGAGGGCTCTCTGCCTCAGGAACTGGGTGTGTTGCAGACTGTTGGTGGGAGGAGATCGGTCACCTGACCTTCCAGGTCTGCATTTAAGGCCAGCACGACCATTGCTTCAGTGCTAGGTCATTGTACTTCCGTATCCTGTGTCCTAGCCCTTCCAGCCGGAGTCAGCAGTCCGTGTTTTCCAGTCCTGTCTCCGGTTATCCTCCTATGTGTTGTCCCTATGTGTTGTCCTGCGCTTTCTTGTGCCTATTCTCTTCCTAGTGATTCCTGTATTATTTTATCTCCCGGTTCATTTTTCCCGTTCTTCTACCCGTTTGCCTGCTGCCTCTTAGTTGGCGTATCATTGGGTTTTTTGTTATTTTTATCTTCCTGGGTTTTGGGTCTGTGTGCACACATTTGGATATATTCTGGTTTCCTCTGCATTAACATCCTATGCAGAGTAGGCTAATTGTATGTACTACGGTCCGCAGGTGTATGCTCATTAAATACACTTGCCTGCAGGGAGATTGTTTTGCGTTACCTTTTTGTATGTATGCATGTTGTAGTGCATGAAGTTAATGTCTACATCTGCTTTATTATCATTTATATTCCTTGCATTTTGTTAATAAATTGTCTTGTTCATTTATCCCTGGCTTGGTCGCTCAGTTTTTCCCCATTAGTGACATTTCCTGCACTATTGCACATCTTGTGCATTGCCCATGTTGATTCAGGTGCAATGCATAAATGCAATCCTAACATACAACATCAAAAGCTTTCACAAAATCCAAGTATACCACATCCACTGCTGTGCCTGAATCTAAATTCTTACTCGCTTCTTCATAAAATCCAATTAAATTTGTCTGGCATTATCTATTTCTCATAAATCCATGCTGATTACTACTAATATAGATAAGTTCTGGAGACAAAGTCAAGCATATGATCCCGTAACAAAGTTTCCAGCACCTTCCCTGCCACTGATGTTAGGCTTACAGAGGTCTAGATAGAACTGAACTAAGCTCTTTTAAAATTCGGGGATGGAATACCATATCCTCCGTCAGCCATTTCTCCCCTTCATATTATTACAATCCTTGCTTAAAGGACTAGGATTCTCTATAGTGAAAACTAATGTAAAAAAATGGTTTAGTAGATTAGCCTTTTGGGCATCCTCTACAACCATCTCAGCCCCATTGTTAAATGGTCCCACTTTCTCAGTCCTCATCTTTTTACCATTTTTATACTTAAAAAATATTTTGGGTTGGACTTGCTTGTTCAGCTATCCGTATTTCATTTTCTATTTTAGCTAGTTTAGGTGGACCAATTGTGGACCAGGAGTGGACCAATTTTTTTTACACTTGTTCCCTAAAGGTACAAATTTAGAAATGTAATAGTTTAATATCCCTTTAAAAGTGGTCCACATCTGTGCTCAGTATCTTTACCTAGAAACAATTTCCCCCAGTCTATAAGCAGTAGTGATTCCTTTAACAACATAAAATTAGCTTTCCTAAAGTTAAAAGTTTTTGTTAAGCCAGTGCACTTTAGGTTTTTGCAACCTATATTAAATGACACTATATCATGGTCACTATTCCCTAAGCTTCCCATTACCTTTATTTTCAAAATGAGCTTAGGGTTATTGGATATCACCAGATCCAACAACGCATTCTGTCTAGTAGGAACTTCTACCATCTGTGAAAATGCTCATATAGGAAATTTAAGAACTTTATACCTTTTGAGGTGCTGGCAGTTCCCTTACTCCAATCTATGTCAGGGTAGTAAACATCCCCCATAACCAAAACATGCCACATACCAGCATGTCTTTGTCCACACAGATATTCCTTTTTTTCTGGATATTTTTAACTATGAGCCAAATGTTGTATATATATCAGAGAGCTCCACAGCTTCATTGTAATCAGCTTGAAAAAGGAACTAGAATGTTCTGAAAGCTTGGTCTGATTTTTTTAGTTAACCAATAAAGGTATCACCTTTATACCACTTTTGTTACTTTTTATTTTAAAAGGGTTACCCTGTAAACATTTGACTGGCTAATACAGCACATTACCATTTCCTTTCTCCTTTCCTGTATCCAGAGCATGCACACTGCTGTCTTTACTACAGTAAAACCCCTAATATCTGCTAATTTGCATACTAGAACATTTGAATCTTATTTTACAAACACACAAATACCCAAACAATTCCCGTTTGCCCTTGCATAACAAACACAGGCAGGGACAGCACAAAAACTGTTGAAATCAAATCCATTTCTACTTATTTAACTATGTAGCCCTAAAAAAGGCAAAAAAACCACAAAAAACTAAAATGTATAGAAGATGCCAGGCTGGATAGAGAAGGTCTAGCTATTTGCTAAAGTGGAAGAACATTAAATTGTCAGTAAACCATTTCCTTTTTTAATGACTACCAAGTGTGAAGAACAATTTTTGATTAGAGAGAGCATCTGTTTTGGCTTTCAACTCCTTTGTTACAGCAAATTTCTATACTTCAAACAGCAGCCATACATTTTATTGGTCTTGGGAAGTTAATGGAAGGTCAATATAGTCAATACTATGTGTTACTGTTTAAACAAAGTCATTATATTAATCTTCTGTAAGATATTTAAGATATTCTAAAAGCAAACTAATTAATGCAAGAAGCCATTAAACCCATGGAAAGCCTGTTATAATAATGGGTTCCAAATGAGATTAAAGGGGAATTAATTTTTAATGATAAAGCATGTAATGGTTATAGTCAAGGAATGGCAAGAAGAAACTAATTGTGTGTCTTCTTCTTTAAAAGTTTTACTGGAATGTGTATATAATGTATGTTCTGCACAACGATAATTTACAACAATACTGTACTATTTAATAAAGGGAAATCAGTTTAAATTAGACCTTCTCTCTCTTCTATATCTGATGTACATACCTGCAAACTTATGGACACAACTGGGTTCCGTTAATGATTTGTGAATGCTGATTATTGCACATTGGTCATATAGTGCACAATTATCTGAGTATAATAACATGTGAAAATGATTTTGCATTAATTAGCTATTTAAAATAAATCCATCCCAGCGTATAATGTTGTGGTAATTGTTAAAGTGCAGATATGTGCTATGAATTAACAATATAAAATGCAACTAGCTATAAAATTTGACCACAAAATTGTTAAAAAAGACACTTTAATGAAAGACTCTTTAATAAATAACACATGTTAATGATTCATTTGCGGAGACATTTCCCCATTTCAATGCCACTTTTTGCCTTTTTGAAACTGAATTTTTGACTTTGACTTTTCATCACTGAGTTTTGTAGAAAGGTTCCAAACTGTAAAGTTTCAAAACCTGCAGTTCCATCTTGACACCAGGCTCATTTACAAACTGGGACTCATTACTAAAACACCATCACTGTCTGTTAGGGGCCACTAACAAATGTGAACTATGCATGTCCAAGTCAGTAGTTAAGTAGTACATTTATGAAAGTGCTGCATCAAAACTCCAACACACAAGTGTTTACTTTATAGCCATTTTATTTTAATTTTCATTTATTCCCAATTTAATTTTCTTCTTTTTTTACTTATTTGATTTTAAAATGTAATAATTACAAAGAAAATAAAGCCATGAAATAATAGAACCTTTTACAAAAACACCAACATAATAACCTCTCTAAATTTTTTATAAACTGGACACCCCCCACTCCTTGTATTAACAGCCAAAGTCCCTATTTTTTTTTTAAAGCAGCAGATTTTTGAAACATGAATCACCAAAAACAGAAAGAAATAAGGAAACAAAAAATCTTATTTTACTTTTTGAGAAACAAGCTTCTTAGTAATTTATGGCATGAAGCACATTGTAGTGATAAATACTGTAGGAAGTCATAGAGAAGAATGATTTTGAATGTCCATTTACATTTTAGTTGGGTGAAGCATATTTTATTGCATATAATGCATGAGTTAAGGTGTCAATGTAAGGACAAAATGTCCTGCACTTTGTCTTCTGAGAGCATTTCAGTTCTTATATCATAATGATACGTTTCGAATATTATAGCTGTACTATCCTTTTTGCTACTCTTAACTTTATAAAGCAATATTAATAAGCATAAACTTTAAAAATGTTTACATAATATTTTTTAATAAAGTGATAAATTATGCCCATCAGTTAATTTTTATACACGGAATTAAAACACCAGCATCCAACTGTAACTCATTGTAGGATTCCATCAGCTAGTAATTTGGAGAAATCTGTGTAGAGTTGTCTATGTTTGGGAGGCAGCAAGTGGAAGTGTAATTATAAGGGAAAATCTACCACTTATTGAGTTATATATATTGTAAATAATGCACCCAAAACTATGAAATAGTAATGATGTTAGAAATCACTAAAGATGTCCACGACCATACAAAAGTTTGATTCTGCAGGTTATTTCCTACACAAGTTTTTGTATCGCTCCGATAATCCTCAAGTATAATTTCAGCACAGATACCGCAATCTCCACTGCTATCTTCACCTATTCTCAAGCCTCCACTTGCCAGGGCACTTGCCATGCCTCACTGGGCACTGTTGCCTGCAGGATTTAGAGCGCAAGGTATCTGGGTTGAGGCAGAGGATACTTAAGAAGTTTGAAGTGAAATTAGCAAAACTGGGCACAAAAACAGCTGGACAGAGAGTTTATTGTAACAGAGAGAGATACAGTAACAACGTACTGGGAGATGAGACAGAAACAATGTCAAGAATGGAAAAAAGGTCATACCCAGGGAATCAGTCAGCTAAACGCAGGACCAGGGATGAAGAGAGATACTTAGTCAAGTAAACAGGCAAAGATCAGTTAAGTAAGCAGAGAATTGTGGTCAAACAAGAAGCATTAGGCAACACAGGATTCCAAATAATGAACAAGCTACAAACAAAAATCTATAACAGATGAGGACCAATGGGCTAGAAGGCTATGGTTATCTAGCCAATGAAGGTATCACCTTAATATCACTTTTGTTATTTTTTTTATTTTAAAAGGGTTACCTTGTAAACACAAACGAGAAAGGACCAATAGGAATTGAAGCTAAACAGAAAGAGAGAAATCGATAGGTCGATTGGCAAGATTTGCATTCAGTTGGGTAATTTTTCCCTTTAAAGCTGCAGCTTAAGAGAATAAGAAGACCCTGATATGCATACTCGCAAAAGCCAAGAAGACAAACTCAAAAAAGCCGCTGCTGAACACCACCAGCTCTGAAAACCACTAAAGATGCCTAAAGATGAAGATGGTGAACAGACCAAGGAGAGTTGCGGGAGCAGGAGGAAGGTATGACATGTTGAAACCTAACAGTTTATTTTAGTCATGTGACACTGTTGATGTACTGTAACTAAGCATGAATAACTGTTGACATAGCTGGAAAAGATTTTTCAAGATTTTTATTGCTCTCACAGAGGAGTTTCATAATAAAAGTACCTTGCTTTGGTGGCAATTAGATTGGATGCAATTTTTTAAAAAAACAGATATTTGTCACTGTCAATTTGTAATCAAATTACCCTTGGATGCACCACAAAAAAAAATCCAAAAGCAGGGCTACACCATTTATTCTTTTACAGGATATCAGTTTAAATGTCCATTTATTTTAACACTTTTACTTCAATAGGATTTTATTTGTATAAAAATTGTATTTGTGCCTTTTATGTATAACATGAATGATTGCTTTATCTGTAAAGTTACCTTACTTAAAATGTTGCTCGATTATTTTACTTTTTAAATGTAAAAAAAATCAATTTATGGAACCATGAAATATATACAGCTCTTTTTTTTCTAGAACAGATGAAAAGAACACGTAAATCATAAACCTTTTTGACTTAACGATCAGTTCCAATAAAATGAAGACAATGTAATTAAGGGCTGAGAGTGAACAAAGCAAATTACCACATAGCTCTTGAATAAACCACATGATTAGTTATATTGTATGATCATTGTAAAATACTGCAGCAAAGCTTGCTAAAAGGTTCAGAGACACACCTCTCCATCTTTATATTGTAGCCAATGCAAAATAAAAATGTCAACATATACTGTATGTATGTTATATATTTCTTGTTAATTGCTAGAAATGACTGTTTATTATTTTTAGGGATTCTATGAATTGAAATATGATCATGATCTAATTTGCACTTCTTTTCACTATCCATTTCACTGCGCTTATGTAACTTTATGCCACTAAATCTTCTGCCATAGGAATGCTAGCATGGTTTTCCCTCTCTCGACTATCACTATGCTTACCCTTGCTCTCATCTTTTTGCACCAGGACTATTGTAACTGTCTGCTAGCATGTCTTCCTGCTTACTTACTCTCTGTCAGTTGATACTAAATTCTGCTGCATGCATTGTCTTATTCTTTATTAAACAGGAACTTAAAGGGCATGTCCACCCTTTAATTAAAAAACTGATGACTTGTCATTAATCTGCCCGCAACCCCAACTGCTGTTTTCACCAGTTTATTATATGCATTTGTAACCAGATATTTAATAATACATTTTTATAAACTTGAGCATGTGCAGAGGAGACAGAAGGTGAAACAACAGGCAATTATTGGCGGTGATGTCAGTTGTCAAACAGCATGGGTTGTGTAAATCTTTTTTTAATGCCTCCCACACACGGAGGGACTGTCACACACATGGTTTCAGAGCAGGAAGTGCAGGGGATCTTTTGGTGCTACTACCATTTCACCCATTAAAATGTAAATATCTTCAAAAAAATGTTTTAAAAAATGAAAGTACATTGCAAAAATACTCAGGAAAACAATTCCTGTCAATTTACCTAAAGTAATTTTTGGACCACAGTTACCCTTTAACTCCATATTTTATCTCCCTTATAATGTACTGTTTGCTATTTTTGGCACCCAAAAATAACAAACTAACTACAGACGTTAAAATTTTTTTGGCTAAGTGGCCAACGAACAACACTTCACAAAAGCTAACAATATAATTTGGATACAGAGTCTGTAAATCGTTAAGTGATCTGTCCAGTTGGAATGCTTAATAATGTTGGGAAGTGATTCTGATTCCTGTTGTTCTCTGGATCAGTCTCCTCTCCACTTAAACAGAGCAACTTGCTCAGTCACTGCTGAGTAGCCTGTCCATACAGAAATTATTTTGAAGACAATTATCATCTTTACTTAGCTTAAAATTCATTGATCTAGCCACTTGGTAGCATTACCATTAATGGTAACAAACACGAGTACCCAGGCAGAAAGGGGCATAGGAATCACTATAGCAGCCATAGCAGTTGCTATGGGGCCCAGAGCAAAAGGGGCCCCATCCAGGTCCCCTGCAGGCATGTTCACCCTCCAAAGAAAAAATTTACCTCACGAATTTCAGCCCCACAAACCCCATTTTTCGTTTTACTTGAACCTTTCAAAGATGCCCCCAGGTTTGAGTAAAATGAAAACAGAGTTTGTGGGGCTGAACTACGGGAGGTAAAAATTTCTTAGTAGGGTGAACATGCCCTTTAAATAACCTTTCTGTAGTTTTATCGGGTTAGGTTGAACTGCATCCAACTGATTTTTATGTGGGGGCCCTACCTAAAATCTTGCTATGGGGCCCTGTGCCCTGCAGGCAGAAGATCCTTGAGTCACTCAGTTGTGTCAAGGGATCACCAGTCCCTCTGTATTTCCAAAGACCTTTCCCGAGGAAAGACCACACTGGTCTGAAACATGTTGCGCTGTGTCTCCTGAATAAATCACTGGTAGCACTGCTCTCTGGCTCTTGTGTGAAATTTTCTTTTGGACACAACTATTGAAATCCTCCCACAATCCTACACTAATGATGTGTATTTTTCTGGAAAAGAAAATAGAAAATACAGAGGGGCCGATGCATTAATGGCAATTAACTATGTAATATAGGCTACGTAACATAGAAGCACATATGTGCCCATCCCCAGTTAATAGGACCTAAACCATGGGGTCCTCAACCCATGGTCTTACCTTGATCCTGAAAACAAGCCCTGCTAAGTTAGCTTCATGAACCCACTTGCAGAGCTCCCTTGTCATAGTCTTGAACTTCTCTAGGACCTTACACTGGGAAGACGGGGGATAAATACACATTCCAGGGTCCTATACCATCATATTATATCTGCATTTGTGTTTTATGATCATAAAAATTCTTTCCAATCATATCTACAGTACTCCTGTATGGAAGGACCAAACTAATAACCTTGGCCATTCATCTTGCATTTGCTTAGATGCATTTTTACATTATGTGGAATATATTAACTTGACTAATAAATTAGATGGGTATAAAGGAATAATTACTTTATTTCCAGCCTGTCAACTTTCTATATTAAACTGTTGGGGTATTTTACATAAAGAACATTAAAATATTATTTGGGCAAAATACTCATTCAGTAAGGCTATGTATGGTAAAGGGCAAGTCCATCCCCCGTACTAAAATCAATACATACCCCCAAGAACACAATAGTTTCTTACATGTCTGCAATTCCTGAAGGAAGATACTCGGTCTACTACTCACTTATTCCAAGGTTGTCACATGCGCAGAGGAGGTGGCTCACTCAGAGACAATTGTTGTCTATTAATCCATCGGTCGATGTCATGATTGACTTCTACTGCTACTGTGAAGAGGATTGTAGAAGACGCAGGAGTAGGGAAGGGACAGCAAACAATCTTATGAACAAGCAGGGTCAAGCTCAGGATTTTCGAAGGGGGGAGATTCCTGAATGGGTTACCACTAGAGATGGGTGAAACTGCTAAAATCAGTTCCACTTAAGGATTTTTGAAAAAAAATTGTAAATTCATGGAAAAACCCATTTAAGTCAATTGGAGAAAAAAATCCACACATATCCACCTAAATATTAGCCAAAATAGCAATGGTAACTTACTGTAAATGGCTCTGGGACCTGGGAAATGGTCCGGGGAACACGTCCCTGTGGAAAGAACAGCAAATAAATGGAAGTAGCGTGTGGGGTTCGGAAAAAATTCAGAAAGCGAAAATTTCACAGGATCTGCGATCCAGCCATCTCTAGTTACCATCAAACAGTCTGGGTACAGATTGGAAGAATGGTCAATCGAACATGTCAGTAAATCACAGCCACTTGTGCAGTCCCAAGGAGACATTTGGCACAACTCCTTCGTCCCGGCTGACTGCACGCTAGCAATGACTGGTCGAGATGAAAAATGTAGGTGCTTGTACCCAGACGAAGGTTCTCTTTAACTGAGAAATCTACATTTACCTTCATTATCATTATTGTCTTTCAAAGTCAGAGTTGTGACACTGACGGCAGATCTGAGAGAATTTGCTGAATATAGTCAGTATCGGGACATATCGGACACGACAGAAAATGTCCATTACTGGCTCTATTAACTACAGTAGAGTGAGCTGATAACATTGAACATGTATGAGCACATTGAACAATCTTTCTGTATAGAATATATATGAAACAATCACTCCTGTGTTTATATAATATATATAATATACTGAAATGTTGGCAGTCAGCTATACAACCACCACCAGGATTTTTTAATGTCCCCTATTCCTGCTCACTAAGCTCCATCACAGCGTAGTAGGTACAGTAAGTTCTGTATATAAACCCAGTCTCGGCGATCACCTCAGGCAGCTGCAGGGTTAATGTTGATACAGATCTCTATGCTGCTGTTAATCACAAGGCAGACTGGATATATTTTTGAAACATACAAATGCTGCTTCTCACTCAACAGCCCAACTGACAATGTAACAATCTATGTAACAATCTATAAAACAGTCTATGGGCACTAGGAGAAGTGGAACAGCGCTGAGCAGGCAGAAAGGGGGATCCCAGGCACTAGTAATCCCCCCTAAACACGCCCCAGCCCTCATGTATGTTTTGTGGGAGGGGTTCACATTAGGAATATAAACACCCTGCTTCCAATTAAACGATATGTGGGGAAGAAAACCACCGGGGTCCCTCCATGGTAGTTAACAACTGCCTCATATAGACAGTTCAAAATATGTAAATCATAAAAATGAATAATCCTCATAAAAATTCAAAAACGGTTAACTTTATTCATAAGAACCTATAAAATCATCTACAGAATTACATCCGCTATTCAATACAACAGTATGCTAATGGCTGGCCAGCCTAATATTATAATCATAAAATTCAATAAAAAGAACTTTTAAGTCCATATAAAATAATTTAATAGTATTATAATCATATTAAAGAAGTGCTGTTGTGTTCTTGTGGTTAATGTTGCAACGTTAGTATTCAAGTAATTGATAATAGTCTATAATTTCCAACCCTAGATGGGTCCTTGACACTTTTTATATTCCAAATTGTGACTCCGCTGGCTCTGGGGTAAAGAGCCCAGGAGCGGTTTTATTCATGTAACAAGTCTGACACTTGATCTTGTGCTGCAACATAAGAAAAGTAATATACGGTACTTATCCGTTCCTTATTCAAGCTTTCCGGTAGTGATCGTCAGGCGTGGACCTCGGTGCCCTTGCTTGTGGAGCGTTCCCTCTAACGGCTGTGACTCTGCTGACTCTGTGCTGACCGCTACAGGAGCGGTTTTACTAACTGGCCTAGTAGCGTTGTAAGATGCAGTCTGGGGATTTCTTTCAGTATCCTTGCTGCTCCCACTCTGATGACGTAACTGTTTCCCAGTCTTACTCTATAATGCTCAATCAGCTCTCGGCATAAAGAAATGAAACAATATATCGCTATGCATTTCACCAATACTGGCTTCCTCAGGTGAACAATTAATGTTTCACACATTAATTCCCATTACACAAAGACACAAAATATCAAAACTTGGATTCCACTTTAAAAATGGAAAAACCATCAAAAGTTTAAAATTTCTTCAGCTTCTGATCGAAATTTCAGCAGCAGTTTCAACTGCTACAGTCTATTTAATCTATTTCTCCTTAAACAAAGGTTCATTTTGCATGCTTTTCTGCAATAGATAATAATTTCTACTATTCTAGGGGGTTTATTAGCTTTGCTTCCTCTGTGTTTGGTTAAATCCCTCATTCTGATTGCCACATTTAATGCCACATTAAAGAAAGGTTTGAATGAAAGTAGCCAATGAACTTTCATTCAAACCCAATGACTATGCAACTCTTGCAACTGAAAAAATAAGCCTGATCTCAGTTATATTTTTAAAGTGTTTTATCTGGTTCCAGAATATTATAGTTGTAGTTTAACATTAGCTTGAAGGCCAAGTTAAAGATCAATACTGTAGATGTTGAATTGCTGCCTCTTCAGTGGCAAAGCATGAAGTGAATAATATTAACCCACATGCTTCACCCCCAGAAAAAGTATCTTTAAATAGGAAAAGCATTATTTCACCGTATTTAACATGCTGTCGCTCGTTGGGACAGCAACAAGGAAGAATTGCCTAATAATTTAAGTCAGCGAATGCAGGTGTGACAAACTTCTGCTGTTTCTTTAACACTTTATCACTTCCTGACATTTTAATTTCCTTCTGAGAATGATTAATACCACTGTGAAATTATTTATCATAAACACTAATTCAAATGGCGCATCATTCTGAAAATAACTAGGCAAAAAATACTGATGTCCTGCTGATATTTTCTTCAGTTTGATATATTAACAACCTTTGATCATTATTACCATATTTATTCTCATCCCTGACAAGCAGAGCATGTAGAATCTTGCCAGCGGTGTCCCCCTACAGTTCAAAGACTCTCATCATTCTCAAGAGTAAATGATGTTACCGTTGGTAATGTATATTGAAGAACCCAACCTATGTTTCTGGTTAAAACATTTACACATAAAGACTAAAGGTTTATTGTATTTTTTGCACATCATAAGAGAAAGTAATAAATATGAATGCCCCTAATGTAAAATAAATACACATAAAAACAGTTTCACAGGCTTGTAGGCCAGATCAAAGGGCACCTATTCTGAAAATGTTGTTTTTTGGAATTGCCCATTACTGGAATCTATAATTCTTCCCAAATATGATTGTACTATTATTTGTAGATCTGTCCCCTGTTTGTTTAGAAATCTTAAGAAACATGTTACATTTCAGCTGTCAATTAAGAGTATTATTATTATAAACTCTTCTGCTGTGTTCAGTTTTGCTGTAACTGGTGACAGTTGGTATGTGCAGATGGCATGGTTTAAAATTCTCTTCCCAGTGCAAAATCATTATGATTACTGAGCATGCATGATTTCTAAGAAAGTCCTTGTTGGAAGGAGTCGGTTAAGAGTAGGACTGGAGACCATACACACACAAATCCTGGTCATACAATATCAATATATTATGATATAGTACAATCATTGGTTCATGTATGGGCGATTGTCTGTTTTTCATCCAATTTTTCTATCGGGACGAACGGAAACATTTTGATCAGACCATACCAATTGCATGATTCTGTGATCATAAGATCATATGGCCTCCTTTAGGCTGAGCACATCAACTATTGGATTGCAGGCATGCAGCTACACACACACCTCAGTATAAAGGGGCCCTTAAATGTATTTATTTATAGATTAAGATGAGGCAACATTATTTTTTTATTTAGATTAACTATAATACCTATTTTAGCAGTTACCTTAGTGCAGTTTTATATAAAAATATTATTGCACATATGCCAAATAACTCCAAGGTGCAATATCAGTGTTATCAGGGTGCTTACTGAAAAATAACAATCCATAAAGACATGGAGGACAGCTCTTACTGTGATTGAAACCTGTGCTACTACAATTTTTTTCCATAACACAAATATGACTATCAGAGAGATTCATTATATACCAGAAGAGAGAGACATTACTAAATGGAATGTATTAAAGGACATGTCCAAACCCAAAACTAAAATTTAACCCATTACTGGCCCCACTGTGTAGTTTAAAATAAGTCTTACTTTACATCTCTTCCCCTTATGGTTCTCCTTGAATGTCTGTGCATAGTTCCATAAGTTCCTCAGTAAGGAAGTGACATGCGCTGGAGAGCCCTTTCCCCCCTCCCTCCCACCATCCGGATCCATCCTTTGCAGCTAATGCACCTAGCGTAAAACCCTTTGGGCATATCATAACTGCCCCCTGCCCACCCCTAACAACAGATTTATATCTTTAAAACAAACATCAGAACGCTACTTACATACCTTCGTTAGCGTTCTACTATATAGCAAATTTATAGCAAATAAATTTAGCAAATATCTGTTGTATTCAATTAGATCAACTGGACTTGAAATGTAGTTCTTGAAGACGTTTCGCTAGTCATCCGACTGGCTTTCTCAATTCAGAATGACTTGTACAAGAATCTGTGACAATTATGTACCCTGGAAAATCCCAATTAGCATATCACAGCCAGGTGTTAAGGGTGTGATTAGATAGAGGTGTTATAGGAACGCCCAGAGTAAGGTGTTAAAACAGCTTTGTACATGGCAGACAGTTGGTGTCGAACCCCCCCACCTCTATTTAGGCTTGGTTTCTTTATTTTCACATAAATGGCCTCCTTAACACCTCTCTTGAACCAGTCACGTTCCTTCGCCAGTATGTTAACATTACAATCTTCAAAGGTATGTCCTTTATCCCTAAGATGCAGATACACGGCGGAGTCCTGACCCAAGGAATTGGCTCTTCTGTGCTGGGCCATACGTTGATGCAGTTGCTGTTTGGTCTCCCCCACATACAAATATATATATTTGTACAAGTCATTCTGAATTGAGAAAGCCAGTCGGATGACTAGCGAAACGTCTTCAAGAGCTACATTTCAAGTCCAGTTGATCTAATTGAATACAACAGATATACCATGACCTGGATGAATGAGAACCTTCACAAGCAAATTTAGCAAATATTTACTTTAAAGTAAATATATCTTGCTGATCAGGAACCATCACTGAAGGAAGGAGCTGATGATTTTTAAACCATATCAAATGTCTTTATAGATGGTGTAAATAAAACTAGTCACACTCACCATGCAAATGTATTAGTATAATTTCTAATTAAAATGGAAATCCAAATATTATAATAAATGAATACAGTTATACAGTACCTATCCCCCATAATTACATAGTTACATAGTAACATAGTATTTTGGAGGTTGAATAAAATCATATTCACTTTCGGACCATTATATCCTACCCATAATGTCTGTCTAACAGGAAACACCTTTAATAAAATGGATATTAAATTATTTAATTTAAATCTATAAGTAATACATGTACAAGTAATATATATTCTATGCATGTACAAAGAATACAGAGTCTGTCAGGACCTGTCAGACTATGCATAGGAGGAGCTAGCGATTGGGTAAGCACCTTACCTTCTTTCCTGGCTCCTGCAGGTTTTATTAAATAACGAGAGTTAAGACACAGCTCCTCTACCTTCTCTACCTTCAATAAAACAAAATTCCCCTTTTTTTCCCAGTGGAGATACTCTTTAAGGCCTGTACAATACATATATAGCAAAAAAATATAGCCCCCAAATTATAGCCACTGAAAAAGTAAACTATTCCTTTAAAGGGCAAGTCCAGCCCTAAGATGAGCAATTTAGAAAACTCAGTACAGGTTTCTAAATTGCTCAGTTTCCATGAGGCATCTAGAAGCATAGCAGGCATACAGTAATAAATTCATAGGACAAAGTATGATATATCAACATATTTTAAAGAGGCCATTCTTTCTAAAAGATATTCTTATGAGGGTGGAGTTGTCCTTTAATGCATTAATTGAAGAACGGGAGCACTATAGCTAAAGTGAAACTGGAAGTGGTTTTGGATAGCAATATATGATGCCAACTCTGTACCTGAGGAAGGGGAAGATAGAAGATAGTCGTACATCACATATGAGCTAAATTAAAGCTGAAAAGAAAAGATTTATCCTGTGTGCGTTGTGAAACTGTTTTATATATATCTTATATTATATAAATCAATTTATATATTTATATATTTTTACGGAGATTACATTGAGTTTTTAGGAGCAACTAATTAGGTGGGGGTATATAACACTATTACACGTAGAAAAGGTCTATATGTATGTGTGTAATCATCACTATTTAATTAAAATCACTATAAAAAATAACACTATACAGAGTATAGTACTACTACCTACTACTGAATTAGACAACAAGTGATATACAATTAACAAAGTAAACTTACTTTTCTGGACACCCCTAAGTTTGAATGGAAAAAGCAAAATGATAGATTTAGCCACACCTCTAGGATTTCTACAGGGTCTCCATGTAGACACTAAAAGAAAGTGGAATTTTACTAACATCCAATGAGAGGTTCTGATCTTACACTGTTAGCAAATCAAAAAATTCTTAGGCACTGCACGTGACAGGACAGGAAGTGTAAGGAAGTTCCTGTATTACACCCAGTTATATGCTGTTTGTAAAACATGGGACAGTCTTAGCCAATTAGAAAATTCTTCAGACTCTCACATTTACTCCTCCCCTCCCCTCTCCATAGAAAGTAATGAGACAATCCAGTTTTCTGTCATTTAATCTGTAAATGATTAAATGACTTTGCATGTCTCTGAAACTACCGAGCATTCTTAGAGAAATGGACAGTTTTACCTTTTTTCCCACTATTGATATAATAATAACTGTGAAGCTGTGGGGTACCTTCTGTTATAAGAAGGCTCTACTTCATTTTATACTCTGATGGGAACCTTTAGCTACTCTATCCATACCTTTCCCTAGCTTGTAAAGCTAATCAGTATCCTGTGTTTCCAAGTCCTAACCCCATAGTGACTGTAAATGTGTAACTTGCTGTGGTAAATACCAATAAGTATGAACCTAGCATGTTATTCTGGATCCTGTATAGGGTCTCAGGATGACCAATGGCGCTGTTCAGATTGAATTGCCCATTGTGGCAGGATTGCCTGGATGTGTTTTCAGATATGCAGGTTAATACAATTTAGGCTGGATACATGTAATACTATCATCTGAGCATCTGTTTTGAGTGAGAGCTCTGCCAGGACAAATGACTGTTGGTCACAGCAACAGTGACTGCAGCCAGCAGTGCATGTGAATGACCGATAATGTGGTCCCATAGGGAACTGCATGATCGGCCATGATTTACTACCTGACCCGTTTGTCTGATACATGCGACCAAACTCAGGTGGCGGGTGGCCGCCCCACACCATCAGATATTTCCAGTCGACTGATCCATGGCACTATCAGTTGGTTACTGGTGTTTACCCAGCTTTAAGGTTCGTTCACATGTGCGATCGCAGGTGACAAACCATGACGCATGATGTGTACAAACGGACAATAATCGTGCCATGTATGGGCACTTTATCGGCTGAAATGGCCATTCTGTCGATACACGGCATGATTATCGGCCAAAATGGCCATTTGTATATGTTGTGCGTCGGGTCCAATTTTCGATTTACAATGTGCCACTTTATGTTGAGCTCCAAAGGCTTTAAGAGCTTACATACACAGCAGGAATTTAAAATGAAGTTCCACTCAAATTGCAAAACGTCTTATGTTGTGTACCTAGCCACTTGTGAATGCCAGTTACAGTATGTCGGTAAGACCTTTAGACAAGCCTCCAAATGGTTTGCTGAACATCTGAGTGCTACCACTAGGGGAGATTTGAATTCAGCGATAGCTAAACACTTAATTGAGATACATGGGGGACGTAAATGTCTTAAATTCCAAATTATCGATAGAATAATTAATAATGCTTGCAATGGAGACAGACATAAGTTTTTACTAAAACGAGAAGCCTTATATATATTGTCATAGACTGATTGCCTGGGAAACGGACAATGTTAAATACATTGTTAAGGTTTCTCACTATATGGAGATCTGGAGCTTCAAACTGTAAAACACACAGCATACAGAAGTGTATAGGCGATTAGAATGTTTCATACATTAGTACATAGAGCGCTTAAAGGCTGAGTTGACCTTCAAAACTAATAGATATTGTTGATTTAATTTGATAGCAATAATTGCCTGACAATGGATGGGCTATTTGCTGGAAAAAAAATTCAGTAAAAATACAGTCAAATATGCACAATTTGTGAGCATTGTTTTTATCACAGCGATTATTGTAAACAATAAAAGCAAGACCACATTATTACAATATTATGCAAAATAACAGAGACCATAGGTCAACATTATTACAATAAAACGCAAATAGAGAAAGATCATAGGTTACAGCAACCCATTCTAGACACTGAATTGTAAAATGACGCAGTTACAAATCAATTTAAAAGTACAATAATTTATCATTACACAAAACAAAACTTATTCAGTGTTGTTCAAATTGCTTTAGTATCCTGGTTGGGTTACAAAAGCAATTAACACTGAAAGCATTTCAACACAAGCAAAATGCTTCATTTTTAATCATTGAATCTGTAGTATATTTAAATATATCTTTGGTCTATAAGGGGGCTACGGTTACAGTTTAAGAGACAGATCTGAGATCAAGTGTAAGAATAGCACACACGTCATTTACTGAAGAAGCACAACATTATTACATAGATAGACGTGCCATACAAAGTATTGTTCTGTTCTGTTTTCCTGCAATGCAAAATATTAAAGCAGTTGAAAAAAACGAATTTATCTCTTTGCATTGCCTATGTTTAACTGCCTCAAATGTGTATCATGTGTCTTTAGAGGTAGAATCCGCTGTACTGGACAGAAAAATGCGTTTGCATTATGTTCGTGATTGCATTTGTGTGCGCTACTGTCTGGTTGTCTGCATAATCTGCATTTGCTGTTATTATTTTCCCAAAGAACCCTGTAAAGACTCACCACAAATGACATTAGTAGTGTATTTGTGTCTGCTTATCTGCCTTTGTCCATGCATTCTTTCTGTTTTCCCAGACACTTGAATTAAAACGCAGAATGAACACAAACAGACATGTCATTGCAGATCAGAAAATGCTTGTGGATAGAAAAGCAGATTGAAATGCTCACCATGGGAGGTACTGTAGTCCTTATGGTCCACCTGGTGCCTGTTCAAAGTTCCAGAATGTGAAGAGTAGGACCTGTCTGTAAGTCATCCAGCACCTGCTACTTCCTTAACCTTAGTAAGGACAGTGACATGCGCAGGGGAGCCCTTTCCCCCGCTCCCTCCCACCATCCCTCCAGCCTCTCAGCCAATCACAGATGCGGCTGCTGGTCTGGCCCATTCTTGCAAGTTCCAGCAAGCAGAGAGCTGGTTCAGTGCGCCGCAGGAGAGAAGGGGCTGTAAGTAGCAAGAAGTAGTAAAGAAATAACTTGGCGGTTGGGGGTGGGAAGGGGGCACCTACCATATAGCAAGAGTTTATTTTTAGTGTGGACAATCCCTTTAATAATTATCAAGCTTCACTTCCACCTCTTGCTCTCCTTTATTATGTTACTAGCAAAATACCCGCGCTTCGCAGCGGAGATGTATTCAAATAACCTTTTTAGTAAGAAAGCAATAATGTATCAAGATTGCTGTAATCACTCTGCACTTGATATATTAAAGAAAGACAATTCAATAAGCTTTACGATAATGCAACACTCATTAACTTTAATTTAATATTATATTTTTTATTCAACTACGAAATTTTGGTGAAAATAACCCCCACCACCCCTCCCCGTCCGCCCCCAATACCCTCCACTATTCCTCTCTGTCCACCCTCCAAACCCTTCCACTTACACCTCAGCCAGTCCCCGCACACACCCTGAAATTTTGGTAAAAATCGGTCCAGGCGTTAGAGTGCAGGAGTTCAAAATTCTATTCCCCCCCATTCACCCCCACCCTAAAAAAAATATATTTTTTATTCAACTACGAAATTTTGGTGAAAATAACCCCCACCACCCCTCCCCGTCCGCCCCCAATACCCCCCACTATTCCTCTCTGTCCACCCTCCAAACCCTTCCCCTTACACCTCAGCCAGTCCCTGCACACACCCTGAAATTTTGGTAAAAATCGGTCCAGCCGTTAGTGTGCAGGAGTTCAAAATTCTATTCCCCCCCCATTCACCCCCACCCTAAAAAAAATATTTTGTTAACCTTTTACTGGTAAAGGAGTATATGCATACAAAATTTGGTTGAAATCGGACCAACCATATAGATTTGTATAGTTTGTAAGCTAGGTAACCATAAGTCTGTGCAATGTCTGATACTCACCGTTACAGGTGGAATTTCGAAATGAAACCTGCTTAACTTTTGTAAGTAAGGTGCAATGAATGAGCCTGCCAAATTTAAGCCGTCTGCCTCCACGGCAAGTTGGAGAATTAGTGATGAGTGAGTGAGTGAGTGAGTGAGGGCTTTGCCTTTTATTAGTATAGATGCAAAGTGCAGTAAAAACAGAACAATGATTTTTGCTGGCAAACAATTAAAAATGGTTATGTATTAGATTACTTTTGGTAAATTGTACTGTGTTAGCCATTGAGGAAAGTAGAGACATCTTGGATATAAAATAATACCTTTTATTGGCTAACTAAAATGATTGAAAATGCAAGCTTTTGAAACACTTAGGCTTCTTCCTCAGACACAATTAATTATAATTAGAAAGGGAAAGTATAAACTTTGAATTTGGCTTGAAAGACCGCATTATGGAAGGGAATGTGTTCGTTTGTGCTGCCGATTTTAAAACTCAATAATGCCCATGATGAGGGCATTGTTGTTTTTTACTTACCCTTTAAATATGGCTGGCACATGAATTAAAGGCAGGTCAATTGGTGCACTCGTGTCAGATTGGGGGATAAATGACTAACTTTTTTGATGATTTTTTTTTTTACTATACTTACCCTTTAAATATGATTGCCACATGAATGAATGGGTACCTCAGTTGGTGTATGTTCCTGTGTCAGTTTGGAAGTTTAAAAAACAAACTTTTTTGATTATTGATCAAAATTTATTTTGGACTATAAGTATGTCTGCCACAGAAATGGAAGAGTAGGTCAGTAGGTATATGCTCCTGTGTCAGGATGGGGGTTAAAAAAACAAAACATTTTGATGATTGGTCAAAATAAGTTTTTTGACTTTAGTTACCCTTTAAGTGTGGCTGCCACAGTAATGGATAAGTAGATCAGTATGTGTGTGTACCTGGGTCTGGCTGAGTGGGTATGACTTTTTGTGTTTACAACCATAAAACTATCTTTTATTGAGGAAAAATCTAAATTTGTTTTTTTGACTTTGTTTACCCTTTAAGTATGGCTGCCAAAGGAATAAAGGGTAGGTCAGTAGGTGTATGTACCTGTGTGAGGTGGGGGTATATGTTTTTGCATGTATGACCATATAACTAACTTTTATTGATGATTGACCAAAATTAGTTTTTTGACTATAGTTACCCTTTAAGTATGGCTTCCATGGGAATGGAAAGGTAGGTCAGTAGGTGGGTGTACCTGTGTCTGTGTGGGGGGTTGGGGGTATCAGTGTTTGTATTTATGACCATGAAACAAACTGTTGTGAATTATCCACATTTGAAGATTGTTACCATTATAGTCTATGGGGAAAAAATTCCCGTAATTCAGTGATAACGCCGTAACGCTTCTGTGGATTCCTTAGCTAGAAGATAGCACACTTCTCCTCTATGCCCCGCACGTCTATACCGAATTTCATGTCTCTAGATCAAAAATTGTGGGAGGAGCCAAATTAATTATTGTATAATGCTTGAGGAAGAAGCCTAAGGGCTAGGTCCCACTATCACGCACATCGGCGCTGTTATGTCTCCCTTGTTATATTATTCAAGAGCAAGAAGACACTTGGAATGTAGAGGGAACTTGATTTATTCACACAGAGCAACATGTACATCACACTTTCTCATCCCATGCTATTCCCTCGCTTACTTCCTGGTACTGCCCCTTTTTCCCAGCTTGCCTCTATGCCTTAAAGAAACAGTATTAACTAAACATGTAGATGTTACATCATCCCTCTTTTTTTTTTTTTTTTAAAGGTTAAACACAAAACATACAAACAGTAATGAAAAAATAAATGAAACACTGGCATATTAAAATACAGATCAGTTTATGTTATGAAAGAGCTTATATTTCCTCAATAAGCCTTGGTGGGGGTTTTCGTGGTCGGCAGGGGTATCGTCTCCTTGAACATGGTTCATCGTGAATCGGAGACTGACCACCACTCCTTGGTGATACTGAAGTATCAGCAGGTACATGGATGCATTCAGGTGATTGAACTGGCCCTCCTAATGTTTGAGGAGACTCGCTGACTCCTGTCTGTGCCTGTGGTATGTTATTCAGACTGGGGAGAACCTTAAAGTATGAAGCATTCCGGGTTATGCTATGTCCATCTCGCTGTGCCGTAATCATGCTACCTTTTCTGGCTATGACATGGTGAGGCTTGGGATTGTATGCAGAGGTTGTTTTGTTATGTCTCTTTTGTAAAACAACCACCCTATCATTTAGACATAGTGGATAGATAGATAGCAGAGATAGATAGATAGATGATAGATGGCGAGATAGATAGTAGATAGATAGATAGATAGTAGATAGATAGATAGTAAATAGATAGTAGATAGATAGATAGTAGATAGATAGATTGATAGATAGTAGATAGATAGATAGATAGATGGATAAATAGATAGATGGATATATAGATAGATGATAGAAAGATAGATAGATAGATGGTAGATAGATAGTAGATAGATAGATAGTAGATAGTAAATAGCTAGATAGTAGATAGCTAGATAGTAGATAGCTAGATAGATTGATAGATAGATAGATTGATAGATAGCAGAGATAGATAGATAGATGATAGATAAATAGATCGATAAATAGATGCATGATAGATAGATATAAAGATAGATAGATAGTAGAAGTAAATAGATAGATAGCAGAGATGGATGGATAGATAGATAGCAGAGATAGATAGATAGATAGATAGATAGATAGATAGATAGATAGATAGATAGATAGATAGATAGATAGATAGTAGATAGATAGTGTTGTCTCCGCCACCAGGAAATTTTCAAAACGGAGTAGCCATTTTTTCCAGTTCTGTGCAAGATTATTGGTATCAGACAAATCAAAGTTGGGGAAGGTGTGGAGTTGCTCAGCCATATTAACTTTACTTTTGAAGCAGCAGTGATAGAGTTAAACTGAACAGTGCAGAATGTAGAATGAGAGCTGTGCAGTCTGCTATAGATAAACAGTGACAGGCAAGTGAGTATAACTGGGTCCTGTATGTGGGGGACTGGTACAGGTAGTCACAATGGTAAGTATGGTGGTACTCACAGGGTTAAAGTCTTTAATCCTCGTCGCCAGTTATGTCTCCCTTGTTATATTGTTCAAGAGCAAGAAAACACTTGGAATGTAGAGGGAACTTGATTTATTCAAACAGAGCAACAGGTACATCACACTTTCTCATACCATACTATTCCTTAGCTTACTTCCTGGTACTGCCCCTTTTTCCCAGCTTGCCTCTATGCTTTAAATAAACTTTATTAACTAAACATGTAGATGTTACAGATAGATAGATAGATAGATAGATAGATAGATAGATAGATAGATAGATAGATGGATAGATAGATAGCAGAGTTACATAGATAGATATATATAGCCAGACAGAGTTAGATAGATAATAGGTAGATACGTAGATAGATAGATAGATATATAGATAGATAGATAGATAGACAGAGTTAGATAGATAATAGGTAGATACGTAGATAGATAGATAGATAGATAGATAGATAGACAGAGTTAGATAGATAATAGGTCGATACGTAGATAGATAGATAGACAGACAGAGTTAGATAGACACAGAGAGATAGACAAGAAGCAGATAGACATAGATAGAAAGACAGATAGACAATAGGCAGACAGACAGAGTAAAATAGAAAGTAAAACAAGAGGCAGATATATAGAGAGATAGATATACAGAGAGAGAGGGACAGATAGAGATAGAAAGGGGCAGAGGTCCATGTAGAAGGTACAAGAAGGTCTCCCTGGCCAAAGGTATGGCCAAGCGTCTGACTACAACTGAACACAACAGTAAGTTTAAAATGACCAGATTGCTACCAGTACATAATGAAATTGCCAGTTTACTGTGCCCTTGTGTCTCTCTGTTCAAATTTGTGTCTCTCTGTTCAACTTTGATCTCTATCTCTGTCTGTCTATTTCACTGTCTTTCTGTCTGTTTATCACTATCGGGCTGTGTGTCTATGTTTGGGGTTGTCTATCTGTATGCCTGTGTCTTTTTGGCCATCTCTATGAAGTACATAGTGGGTGTGGCTTAATTGGGGCGGAGAAAGGGGCATGGCCTAAAAATTTTGCGTTGCGCTATGTGCGACACACGGAGTGCCCAGGAGTGCCCCTGATCTTCTTAGACCCTAGATACGCCCTGCCTAACAGTAATGTCTACTAATCTCTACTGAGCAACGTAATCAATTCAGGAACTGAGACCATAACGAACACTATTAGGGATCCTACAAACTGGCAGTTAGTACTTTGGGAGCATTTATTTATACACAGAGAGATCACTGGATGGGTAGATAGTCAGTTTTTTTTTCTTGAAAGCAAATGTATTTGTGCTGAACTTCCCCTTTATTTTGTAAGTACTAAAAAGGGATTTTTTAACTTTTATTGAATTTAGCTAAATCATTTCTTATTTAAAGGGACTTACAAGCTCCCCTACAAGCTCCACAGACTGGTGTTTCAACTAAAAGATCCAAATATACAGCAACAGACACTGATTGGTCAGAATCTTAAAAGGACCAATAGTAACAAATAAAAAATAATAATGAGAATGTTACATTACATAATATATCTCGTTGCCACGATCTCTGACCTAGCAACCAAACTTGATTAAAGGACCAGTAAACACCCAAATAGTTCCCCCTCCATCTATAATAGTTCAGTATATAGCTTTATAGCTTTAGAATTTTTCCCATTGTTCCTTTTAAGGAGAATTATACTTGGCCAGTAACGGATTGCTTTCTGGCAGTAACTGCTGGTTTTCAAGTTCCTCCCCCTCCTTAATTAACATATGTTCTCCAATGTCAGAAATGGGAGAATCGTCACTGACAATGACTGTGGGAGGAGCCACAAAGAAGTCTGTTACTGCATGAGTATAATTTTCCTTTAAAACACACACAACACACGCACACACACACACACACAGCAATGGCTTAGAATAAATTCCATCTAATAGTTTAAGTTATGTTTCTCTCAGCCACTCATTACACATATATATATTTTTTTTTAACACAGGCAACAGTGGGTGGTCAACTTTATGGAAGAAATACGGTAGCCACCTACCCTTAAATGATCTCTGCCTTTACATAACGGCAGGGCACATTACGGAAATCCTGAGTTCCATGGGCGCCCGGTACCAGAGCTACGAGTTGCTTTCTGATATGGACATAACGGAATGTTTCATTGAGGGGAACAGGAACGGAGAATTGCTGCTCGACTTCTTAACTGAAACATGTGACTTTAAGAGTAACGCCCCCGCGGAACTCAGGGATGAAATTATCAATGACCTCAAAACTCCTGAGTGCAGTTCCCATAGAGACGGGAAGGTGATTTTTAACAACAACCTTAGTGTAATTGTGGTGGAAAGTGATTAGTCTCCTACCCTGACACTAAATCATGTGATCAATGGGAACTTTCTGTGCCGTGTGACACCCTATCTTGGATCTAACTCATGTAACACACAGTTGTATAATGCAGCCAATACAGTGCAAAGTGGTTTACAATAGGTGTTAAAAGGAAAACTTAAGTCTAAATATTACACATTCAACACACTGGAACTCTGCCTGTGGTCCAGGATGTTGAACTGTAATTAGCAGCATAGGAAGAATCCAAATACCCTTTGGAAGTGCTAAGAGACTGATTATGTAGTGAACTAATTTACTTGTACTCTCGTGTATCAATCATTTATAATTTACCTAGGAATTATGATGTCAACAAGTGAACAATGACCTTATTAAGTAAATAAGATTCAATAAATAATACACAGAGGGGCCCTAGGCAATATTAGAATTTGGGTCCCTCCTTCTTTGCTTAATGCAGCGTCTCTTGATTGATGTATCTTAAAGGGTCACTGTGTCCAGAAAAAAAATCTAAATCTATTCTAACTCCATTTCTAATTCCCTAATCCCTTACAGCTCTCTGCCCAGCCCCCCCCTCAGTTCCCCCGACACTCCTCCAATTTCTCATATGTATGTGTAAACACATTAGTGAAATAGGTGGGGTAACTTGGGAAAAGATCTGTCAGCCCTCTTTATATACAGCTTGTTGGGGGGTTGGGGGTTGTAAGAAGGAATAGGCTTAGTATCTCCTAATTCAAACTTAATTATAGATTTAAACTTTCTGGGTGTAGTTACCTTTTAAGCAATAATGATTTAGCTTGTGGATTTTCTTGAGGTTTTTGGATCCTAGACAGAAGACTATGCGGATAGTTAATTTCCAATATAGTGCATTAAATGATTGAGGAGCCTTCTTTGTAATTATAACATTTCTACTAATTCTCTGCTTGTTACAGTAGCTGTGATTTGTCTATTTAATCAGGTACGGAGGTTGATTGACCCTCACAATGTCTAAATAAACAGCAATAAATGAATCTGGTCCTTTCTCTTGGAATCCAGTTCCACTTGCTGACACAGACATTGCAAACAAATCATTGTATCAGAGAACAGCAGAGTCCACATAATATTATTCCACACGCCGTGTAGAAATATGTAGCATGAAGATGTTGCTGGGGTAAGATACACGGACAATATTGAATTATTGGCCCCCAGGTAAAAATGACAAAATGTACAGCAATGTTTAGTGTTTGTGTTAAATTTCTGGTATAGCACTGAATATATTACAGAACAGATTACAATTTAAGTACCATCCCCATCTGGTCACGGCAACCAGTACTTCCCAAATCATTTCCCAAACACCAAGAAATAAGACAGTTTGTACCACCCACCAACAATAGACCCGGGTACATTCACCTTTAAATTCCCAGTTTCCCAAATTAGCAGTGGTCACTGACCATTATGTTCTTTGCACATGTCCAGTCCTAAACTTACAGCAGGCCACACCTACTAGTAATCTCTAGCCAATCCGGTTACAGACAGTCCATATTAGGCAATTAAGCATGTGACTGTAGTTAGAAGGAAGACAGTTATCCTATCCAGTTCCAGGGGATTACAGTTTATTGTTGATCTTGAGGTGATACTTTCAGATTATGTGGTATAATTTTTTGGCTTAGTTCTCCTTTAAATTGTAGTTTGCAGAACCTGCTAAGTTTTGGAATGATGAACCGTTCCCAGGCAGAGGTCCAAATGTTAATATCAATGTATTACTAAATTACTCCTACAGGCATATACAGTGTCAGCCTAATGGGATATAAAGTAATTAGGAGCCTGGGAATGAAAATAGGAGCTGCTTTCTTGGTTTACCTGCTGAGTGAAGCAATCAGTGTAAATGTGCAAGTCAAAAAGATGAAAAGCAATCAGGCAACCAACCTTTATTGAACAGTATCAACTGTGCCATCTGCTGGAGGGAACAATAATGACATGGACAGTAGGGAGAAAAGAACCAGAAAATGGAAAGAAAACAAATCAGATTCTGTTCATCAACATTGTTTAAAAACAACCAGGGAGATACAATATAGCCCTTTTTCGTTTAAAACCCACGTTAACCTGGGTTAACGTGGGTTTTAGATGGAATTTAGAGCACAGCGCCATTTCCAAATGTTTTTGGAAGCAGCGCTGTGCTAACGATCCAAAACCTCTGCCGTTAAGGTTTGCGCTATCTCGTAGCGCGAAACTTAACGGTAAAGGTTTAGGAGCGTTAAGGTCGCGCTCCTTACCTTAGCCCAATCCCGCAATGCAATAACTGACGTAATCTCGTTTATTGTATCGCGGGATCGGGCTAAGGTAAGTAAAGCCGCTGCCTGTATTGAATCTCCCTGAACATTTTCAATAAAAGTTGGTGGTGCTAATTTTTCCCCAACCAATCAGATGTTAGCTTTCAAATGTTACATAAGATCTGATTGGTTGGGGCAAAATTAGCCCCATTTTAAACGATAAGAACTTTTTTAGAATCTCCCTGATGATTGGTCGGTATGGGTTCAGCTACTGTTACGTTCCATGCTAAAAAAATTAGGCAAGACAGTTCTCCGATAAGAAAAGGTATCTGGGGGTCAGGGATCAAGCGAAGGGATTTCACACTGTGGAGGCCTGTTTTCCTTTCCTGAACACAAGAAGAGAGCAAACTACAGCCAATCAAATAAGAATGTTCACAGAGGTAGAACAAACTAAAGCCAATTAAATAAGAATGTTTGCAGAGCTAGAACAACCTGAACCTAATGAAATAAGAATGTTCGCAGACACAGAGCTAGAACCAATATTAGCCAATCAAATTGGAATTTGTACAGAGCCAGATTGTACTCATTAGCACATTATAGCCATATAGACAATCATACAGCAAACTCCATGACTCTGGTTGACAGTTACAGTTAGACATATAAATGATGATAAACAAGTTTTTCAGAGTGAACTGGTCTGTGTACTTTGCCAGGAAGCTCATATTCCTACAGTAAATAATAGAGCAGATACCCCTATATCCTTTGTACTAAATAAAGGCATTTGAATAAATATGTTATCCTAAAGGTTTTGCATTGTAACTGAACAAATTTGTAAAGCTGAAACAACTACTGTGTACTTTATCATAACAATTGCTACTATAGCTATTGGCCACCAGATGGCAATGTTTACTATGTGTTACTGAGCTCAATCTAGAAAGGATTAGTTATCATCTGTCTAGTATAGAATAGTTAACAACTAAACTGTGGTGGGACATTGGTAGGACCTGCCCTTTTCCTACCCAACACACTTGCCCAAACCCTGCCTCGAACCACCCAAGCCCGGTCCATCTGTGAAAAAACATGATTTATTCAGGAAAGTGGGACAAGCCAAGGGAAACTAGATTGTCCCATGAGAAACTGGACAATTGGGAGGTAAGATACATCTCAAATCTAACAAAAATATATTGCCAACCACTTCCAAAGAGTGAATGTCGATTGGCCAGTTCCTATATAAGAGGCACACACTATATACCCATGGATAAATAAAGGCAAAAATGTATCTCCTTCAAACTACCTTTATTAGCCGTGGACACTCTTGAATTCAATTTTACATCACAAAACACATTTGTTTCTTACTTCCCACACACACACACAATAATCTTTATACATTTGCATAATGCTATATATATATATATATATAGAACAGTTGAGGCTGAGGGGCCATGAGCATGTGATGGTATACACGGTATCCTTACCACTCCCTTAGACTATTACATAAATGGTGCATGTAAAATTTGGACCACAATCAGAGTCCCGATTACTACTGCATCTGAACATCTCCAAAGTCAGATACCACAATCGCAACACCTCCTTAATTCTCCAATGCACTTTAAAGTCACCTAAGCGGCGAAGATCAAATGGAGTAGGCTATAAGTTTTATACTTTGAGTGTATCATTATAGAGACATATCAACGTATCCAACAAATATCTTCTTAGACACTATTCAGGAGGGGTATCGGGACTTAGTTATAATAACACGGAGTAGCACTTCTCCCTGTACCTTTCCAAAGTCTTATTCTGCCAATAACATCTGGGTCTCTTCGCCTGTCCCGAATCAACCAATTTTCAGTGAGCGGTATCAGGTCTTACTGCAACTCCCAGCAGACGCTCTGGTTAACACGGCACTATCATCTTCGCCCATCCCACCTCCGCACTAATCTTTCTCCCCAAATTCATGTACACGCCCTAACCAAGCGCTTTGTCAGGGTATTGCGTCATCACTCTAGCGCCTCCTTTTATTCCAAATTCTTAAAGGCACATTAGTTCAAAAAACTTTAGCATGCCATAATGGCCATAATGGCAGTACAGTATGTTTGTGATTTCCAATGGCTTTCTCTTACCAATTATATACTGTTTATATAACTGAATGTCCTCATTTAATCCATGTGCATGAACTGATTTAAGCTTTACAATCCATTTTGCTTCTACCTGCAGCAGTTGTTTATTTAAATCGCCTCCTCTTTCGCCTAATCTTACAGCTGACGAAGCGCTCGGTTAGGGCGCGAAATGCGCGTCGGTGTTTGGTGAGGCTGAGGGGTTAATGGCGGAGGAGCCCGACCTTAGACTTGAACTTGTCGATTGAACTATAGCGACGTCCATTCAGGAAGTTGTGATTATGGCCACTTATACGTTGTAAACTGTGTGTACATGAAGTTGGGGAGAAAGATTAATGTGGAGGTGGGACGGGTGAAGACGATAGTGCCGTGTTAACCAGAGCGTCTGCTGGGAGTTGCAGTAAGACCTGATACCGGTCACTGAAAATTGGTTGATTCGGGACAGGCGAAGAGACCCAGATGTTATTGGCAGAATAAGACTTTGGAAAGGTACAGGGAGAAGTGCTACTCCGTGTTATTATAACTAAGTCCCGATACCCCTCCTGAATAGTGTCTAAGAAGATATTTGTTGGATACGTTGATATGTCTCTATAATGATACACTCAAAGTATAAAACTTATAGCCTACTCCATTTGATCTTCGCCTATTAGGTGACTTTAAAGAGAATTAAGGAGGTGTTGCGATTGTGGTATCTGACTTTGGAGATGTTCAGATGCAGTAGTAATCGGGACTCTGATTGTGGTCCAAATTTTACATGCACCATTTATGTAATAGTCTAAGGGAGTGGTAAGGATACCGTGTATACCATCACATGCTCATGGCCCCTCAGCCTCAACTGTTCTATATATATATATATATATAGCATTATGCAAATGTATAAAGATTATTGTGTGTGTGTGTGGGAAGTAAGAAACAAATGTGTTTTGTGATGTAAAATTGAATTCAAGAGTGTCCACGGCTAATAAAGGTAGTTTGAAGGAGATACATTTTTGCCTTTATTTATCCATGGGTATATAGTGTGTGCCTCTTATATAGGAACTGGCCAATCGACATTCACTCTTTGGAAGTGGTTGGCAATATATTTTTGTAACATTTAAATTTCCTAGAGGCACCCTCCTATTTGGAGTAATTTCTAACCTTATGGGTGGTATTAGGGAGGAGCACAACACCACATAGTATTATTACATCTTAAATCTAGTCCACCAGGAACATCTCCCCTACTAATAACTATTTCTGCAGTTTGACACAGGCTTTCCAGGACACCAAACCAAGTGGTAATAGGCTCATCATAGTACAGGTAAGTGTCTCCCCAGAGTTCTGTTCCTTTAAGTGTTGACATTTTTACACAATACTACAAAGTTTAAGGAAGTTTGTCTAGGTTTTGTTATAGAATGAAATATCAAGGGGATAAGGTGTGAAGAATGATAAATATAAAGTTCCGTGGAAATATGGGTGAGATGTTTTTCTTCTTCAATGAGTTCCTATTGCACTTGGATTTGTTCTTTAGATAAAGGTCTTTGTGAAATATCCGTGTCATGAAGGTGAATCTGATTTACAGACCCAGTCAAAAAAAAGAGGCCGAATGCCCAAGAGTCCTTGTTAGCGGTGGAATGTTCGGAACCTGGAGTAAATCCAATCATTCTACAGTAAAAGGGCAAGTCCAGGAAAACAAACATTCAGATTATCACAAGGATCCCTGAAATGTATTGCATCGTTTTTTGGTTCTAAACCGATAAATATGATTGTGATGTAATCCTACCAATCCAGTGAATGGAAGGTATTGGATCTGAAAATGTAATCGTATATAAATAAGTTCGCTCCCTGTCCCGTTAAAGTCATATCTACTGTTAGATATAAAAAACGGTTTACTGCCCGCAACCCCAACTGCTATTTATATCAGTTTATTACATGTATTTGTAACCAAATATTTAATAACTTCTTTCCCATTCAAAGTCCTTCTCCCTTTGCTCAGAGAGCTTTTTTTAACCTTGAGCATGTGCAGAGGGGGCAGCTTGGCCCTTGGCCTATAAAAATATGTGCTTCTTGCAGAGCGTGTCTTCAAATACGCTAGGCTCCAGAACAGGTGGCCGGGGATGGGTAGTCTTATCTTTTACTAAAATGTTACTATGTTTCATATTTAAAGGACAACTTCACCCTCATAAGAACATCTTTTAGAAAGAATGGCCTCTTTAAAATATGTTGATATATCATACTTTGTCCTATGAATTCATTACTGTATGCCTGCTATGCTTCTGGATGCCTCATGGAAACCGAGCAATTTAGAAACCTGTACTGAGCATTTACTGAGCCTGGGCATGCTCAGAAGAGGCAGACAGGGGATTAACATTCAGTCATTGGGTGATGTCAACTGTCAAATCCATAACTGACAGTTGCTAACTGGAAGAACCAGGAAGCAGAAACAGGGGAAACAGGACATTGTGCAGGGTTTCATGTTAGACTTATATATTTCACATTTCAAACTATTACCGTTTAGGGTTTTGGGGGGTGATTTACCTGTATGTAAGTTTTCATTTTAGGGCTGGACTTGCCTTTTAAACTTCTATTTTCAATAGTCCACCTCACTCTGCATAAAACAATATTTTTTCTTTCCCTTTTCAAGGCCTCTCTTATGTAATTTTTCCATTTCATTTCCTGCTTGAATTCCCCATTATTTCTCCTATTTTTCCCATTTTCCCACTGCTCCTTCCTCGGTATCCTATATATAACTATATAGTTATAGTGAGAGATCACGCACACATGGAGTAACGAGCACCACGCTAATCCAAGCAAAGTGACAATATTTATTAAAGGGGAACTGTGGTCTCCAAACAAGTTGAGTTTAAATGAAAGGCCAGTTTCCTACCTCAACCACCTCTCGACGTGCTCCACAGCCCAAGATATAAAGAAATGACTGACCAGAAAGTTAATGGGTGGGAGGCTGACATGTGACATTCCTAAGGCTTCTCCTGCACAATGCCGCCGGCGAGCACAGCCTCAGACTCCCTCGGTGTGTGAGGGAGACAGGAAGTCCCTCCTCTCTGCTGTGTGAAGGAGCTGCAGCAGAAGGTAAGGGAATCTACAGCCCTTCTCTCTCACTCTGTCTGAAAAGGCTGTTTCCACAGAGTTTTCGGGGGTGGGGGTGTCAGAGTGTCCCACAGCACCCGCGAGTTGGTGGGGCTTAGGCACCCGTGAGTGGGCGGGGCATAGGCACCTGTGAGTAGGCGGGACCATGGTGCCCATGAGTGGGCGGGGCCACGGCACCTGCAAGTGGGCTGGGCCACATGGGGCTGTAAGGGAATGGGCCAAGGGGGGCCTGCAACTAAAGGGACCATGGGGTCCATGAGTGGGAGGGACCAGGGGGGCTGCAAAGGATAGGAGACACAGGGAAGATTGACTGACAGGTTTCAGAGCAGGAAGTGCAGGGGACCTGGTGATGCTGCTGCCATATCACACACAAAAATGTAAATATCTAAAACTATGTAAAATAAACAATGGAAATGAATTGCAAAAACTCTCAGGAGAGCAATTCCTATCAATTTACCCAAAGTAATTTTTGGACCACAGTTCCTCTTTAAGATGTATTCTAGGTCCTAGTATTTTTAAGCATTTTTAAGGATATTTTGAAGTTTTTATGCTACTGAAGCACTTTATCCAGTATATGTAAGTAAACGGATTGTACTTTATGATATACTGCACTTTAATATATGTATAATACACCCTATAATATTTTATGCCCTTAAAACACTTTATGTGTAACTTGACCTTTAATTGGACCTTTAATTGGTTCCCTTTAAGATTATGATGTCATTACAATGGGTGGGGATTATGAACTTGTTAAAAGGATGTTCACTGTTTGCAATGTATGGCTTGAGAAAGGCCTTAGGAAAAGGGCCGAAACTTTGGCAATTGTTTTGCACAAATATTTTGGGAAGACCCAGTTTAGACACTGTCATAGAACAAGCACAGGAGGGACAGATCAAAATAAGGATCCATTAAAAGTAGATGAGAAAATGTTTGTGTCCCACTGGCTTTAATGTTTTATCCCATAAGGTTACTAAAGCAGTTAAAGACAATTGGCACCCCGATAACCCCTGCAGTCTCTCAGCTACAGCAACAACTTGATGCCTCACAACCTCTAATTACCCGTATACTGAGCGTCAGAGACAGGGACCAGGATCCTTAGGGCTAACCAGGACCATGACCAACCCACCATCGATGGATCACCAGTGATAATCTTCCCGTATTTTTAGGCAGACCTGCAGAAAAATAAATCTACATTCCGGGCGATCAAACTTCGTCTCCGCCAAGAAAACCTGAAATATTCCATGACTTTTCCGGCCAAGCGGCGAAAAGAGGTAAGATAATCGTGTCCGTTTATTCGAATCCACACAGTTTTTGACATTAGATAAAGAGATTGAAGGAAAGACAAGCTGAAACTTTCCTATCTGTCACAATAAACTGACGAAATCTATCGAGTTGATCAGTATGTATACATATATGTATATATATATAAATTCATCCTCACTTTTCACACCATCTTCATTCCCTGCTTTAGTTGGAAACTTTGAACAGTTAATTAAACTATATACACTAAATACTATACCTTCAATACCCCCTATGATTGGAATGTCTAATTATATACTATTCTGAATATACACAACAGATCTGATCTGAATCCAACCTACTGACTGTAAATATCAGGAACATATGCCAATTGAGTATCTCCACAAAAGCAGAAGTCACCGAGATAGGGAGTCTGAACCATAACTCCTAATCCCCCCACCCTCCCTTACTCACTGCCTACATGTAGTGTCTGCGACACTTATAAGTTCTGCACAGCCTCACCACGGACACTGTTCTGCTTACACATCTCCCCTCCCTCCCCTTTTTTTCTTTTCTCTGCTGATTCTCTTAATTGTTGCAGAAAGTGTGCTGGCAGGCAGGTAAGCAAAGAGGTCAGGCATGGGGCACATATTATAATTTCTGCTTCTGGAGTGACAGGTCTATCCCTGTAAATGCTGTGAATTTCTCAGAATCTACAGTGCAGATTTAAAGTCTGAAAAAAGTTTTGGAACAGTGGGATCCAAAGGTACACTTTCTGAAAATTCGATTTTTTACAGTAAAGATACCCTTTAACCAAAGTATAGCAGATATGCATATGTATATATATATATATTCAACTTATCTCTTACTCTCTCCTACCTTAATGATACCAGCTACTATGTAACTCTGAGAGTTGCGATATACCAAGGTACTATATTAACAACTATAGGATAGATCTCGTACAGATATCACTTAACTCTGAACTCCTAACTAAATTCCTAAGAGATATAGACAACGAAAATGCTTGTTAATGGTTCTACTAGGCACTAGACTAGACTCGCGCTATCTTGTTGGTTTATACTCGAGTCAGTGTGGTTTTCCTCCTTTTTTACCTAAAACTAGGTACCTCGGTTTATACTCGGAACGGTTTATACTCGAGTATATACGGTATTTAAAGGTGAAAATTTGTACAATTAGAAATAAAAAAATCTAAATAAAAACAAAAATGTGACATGTGTAAAAGCAATAGTAAACCTTATGTAACAGTATACAGGTTGTTTCCACTAAAGGGTTAAAAATTATCCTTGCTACCTTCAGATATGATTGACAACATAGATGTGAATACATGTTTATAAAGTACAGAAAGCAACGAATACGAAATGAATTGTACGCCAGTTATATATAAAACATGACACTCTTAGCTTGCACAGCATGTAAGGTATAACAGAAAAAGGAAAAAGAAATAAGAACAATATGGCCCTCATAGGAGAACATCATTACCTACACTATAAAACACAGCAAGACTAAAAAAGATACTTTGTAACCCACGGAGCAGAAGATGTAAAATGGCTATCTATATACTGTATGTACTGTATATGCAGTAAATCTATATACTGCTTTAGTGTATAGAAGAGCAAAGTAAAATAAGAGACAATAAAATAAAGTACTTGATTGATTTGTTTAAAAGAAAGAAACTTAAGCGACCAAAAATAAAACAGAATGGTGTTAATTTTCAAGGACAAAAAGTATTACACAATTCTACAGCCTGGAATTGTCATAGTTGTTATGCCTTTTATGTAGGAGTTACTGCATGTAGCTACCAATTATTAGTAGGTCTTCAAGAGGAAGCTGCCTGGTTTGAAGTACAGGGAGGGGTTAAGCCAACAGAAGTTCAGACTCGTGAGAGGTCATGTTCAGTACAGTAGAAGTTTGAGAGTTTGAGAGTTCAAGACAAGGCTGATAAAGAGAGACCAGTCCACGGGCAAAGAAGCAGGAACAAGTGGGCAAGAGGCAGGATCAGGACTCAGAAAGAAGCCACAGGTATTAGTGTAGGAACAAGGCATGGGAAGAACAAGGCACAGGAATAGGTATTGAATAAAGGCACAACAATAAGGCTCATGATCTAATACTGGCACAGGAGCAGGTATTGAATAAGGATAAGGGATTTTACTTACTTGTAATACATATCTTATAGAATAATAATTATTGGATGTTATTTCCTGTGAACATGTTTTAAAGGAAGTTACTCACTGTTACTCAAGCGTATGTAATTAACCTCACATGACTTGGCCTGTTTGCATATCTTCAATACTCTTTTTCTATGCACACTTGGGGGGAATAGGGATGCACTGTAGTTTAATTTCAATCCATGTTTATGCATCCCTAGTGGAGGGCTTTGCACACCCACATACATCATGTATATATTTATGTAAACATGTTTGTGTGGATTTTTCATTACCTTTAAAATCAAGCAGTTCATTCACTATAAGTATGGTAGTTTAGTTTAAATCACTATCAAGCATTGATAATTAGAGATGTAATGTGGGTTCAAATAGAACCCAGTTTCGAATCAAATCTGAGGGTTTTGACATCCTGACGAAACTTTCGGAACTCCCGGATTTTCCGAATTTTTTTATTTTTTATAGAAAACCGAAAGTATACAATTATCGAAAATAGAGGATTATCAAAAAATCGAAAATAGCCACTTATTGAAAATCTAAAATAGACGATTAGCGAAATCGAAAATCGAAATTTCGGTAACTCTCGAAAGTAATGATCGATTTCGGTAACCCTTGAAAATAGAATGCGGAAACTCAAACAGTCAGATTGTGAGGAAAGAGTTTAAAAATAAGTTTTGGTTATATTTACGGTTTCCCCAGACCATTCCCCAGGTCTCTGTGTCATTTATAAGTAACCTACTATTACTAATTGTCCCTCAAAATGGACAGAAACTTTGGACCCACAGGAAAACGGAATGAAACTCAATTGTTTCGAACATCTCTATTGATAATAACAACCAAACCCTGAAAAGTACAGTTACACATAGTCTGGGATTTAATAATTATCTATGCTTCACATACTGTATGCACATCTCACTTGCTGTACATTTAGGATACTTCATATTGGATACTTTAGGATACTTCATATTGGATGTCATTACCCTCACATTGGTGCCTTCCATTACATCACACACCCTCCTCTACAAGTTTCAATATATATTTTTTTTCATAGCTAGTCAATAATCCCATCATTACACCCCTGGCTAGAAGAGTAATGTACAACCTTCTATTAAGCTGTAACAACGTTTGGTTACAATCCATACAAACATCCATAGTTTTCAGTAAGTGTCACTACAGACAAAAATCAAATAACCCATAACCTTAGAAATAATTAAAGGCATAACTCAACCTGTACACAATTGTGATTATTCCCTCTCTATTAGGTTTACTATCTGTTGCCATCCATTTAAAACTAGCTAAAGGATAACTCGCTTCCACTCCAAAACTATTGTTTTCCCCTTTTTCTCTGCATTCCCAAAGCTTAGCTAAGGGCCTTCTATGGCTAGCCAAATTTTCCTCAGAATTGCGGTTGTCTTGCCAACATAAAACCCACAGGGGCAGGGAGTCATATTAAAAAATAACATGGGTACTTAGATAGGACAGCCTGGCATCCATTGCACCTCAATAGACTTAAGAGACACATCTTTGTTCTTTAATAACCCTGTGGTTTTAAATTTGTTTTAACAAATAAATTCATCCAATTCCTACCTTGCCTGTAGCCATATAGAAGCCTGGTAATTATAAACAACATGGATGGGTCATTCCAAATTAAATGTACATTTTTCGGTTCCCTTTTACTGTGGGGAGAATATTGTAACGAGATTGGTATCCCCCTGTCCCCTTGTGTAGAGGAGCTGACTGTCGCTCTCACTTTCTCAATTGTACCACTCTATCAAAGGCTCTATTTAACTGACAAACCACTACTTCAGGGTCATAACTAGTGATAAATTCTGGTTTTAAAACAAACCTGGTTTTGATTCAGAACTGCAGGAACTTTTCATCAAAAATTCGAAAATCAAAAATTTATATCTAATATTCAAAATTTGTCATTGAATATTCAAAAAATTCTGATTCAGTTGGGTTCGAATCAGATTTTCAGAAATTCAATAGGTTTTGTGGAAATGCTGTTGGAATAAAACTCACCTAGAAACTCAACTAGAGATTGCCACACTCCCTAAAGTTTGGTTCGTTTTCGAATTATAGAACTTCAGTAAAAGTTCTATAGTTCAAAAACGTGAATGGGGAAAGATAGTTTGAAAAGTTCTGATAAAATACAGTAAAAATAGCAATGGCAATTTAATTGAAATGGCTCTTGGACCTGGGAAGTGGCCTGGGGAACATGGACATATCAGCAAAACAATTTTCCTTACAATCGGGAAATTGTCTGACTTCCTGCATTGAATATTCAAGGGTTACTGAAATCGATAATCACATTCGAGGGTTATGGCTAAATTCGAGGGTTAGCAAACACTACCAGGGAGATGCAATATAAGTTCTTCAGGGAGATTCACCCAGAGGTGTAAGGTCTCTGGGCAAAGCTCCCATTCCAGATTTACTAGAGGCTGTGCGACTGTGGGTGAATCTCACAGTCTCACAGTATTAGCTGCTGTTAAATACTTACGTGCAACAAGTGAGACTTAACGTTTCACTAACTGATCATAAATCAGTTAGTGCTACATTAAGAGCTGAGAGGAACGCTGCATGCCCGCTTCTCTGTAAATGAGCCCACATTAAATATTGTGCTAATTTTGCACCAACCAATCAGATGTTATTTACCATTTGAAAGCTAACATTTGATTGGTTGGGACAAAATTAGCACCATTATTAATGATAAGAACTTTTTTTACATCTCCCTGTACATTTGAGGGTTATCACTGCATTTGAGGATTATGGCCAAATTTGAGGGATAATTGAACGCTACATTTGAGGGTCATAGCCGTATTTGAGAGTTACCAAACACCGCATTTGAGGATTATAGACAAATTTGAGGGTTAACGAATGCTACATTCAAGGGTTATAGCCATTCGCTAACTTTCGAATGTGGCATTCGGGAACCCTAAAATTTTTGATAACCCTCAAATGTAGCGTTTGCTAACCTCCGAATTCAGTCATAACCCTCAAATGAGGCGTTTAGGGTTATGGAGCGCTAAATTCGAGGGTTATCGAAATTTCAAGAATCCTCAAATTTGTCTGCCAGTTCAGAAAACCTGAATGTTCATAGTTTGGAGAGTTCTAAAAAATCTGAGTACGTACAAACTCATTAAATCCGTCTTTCGAGTTCCAGTTCCAGTCCGTCCCTAGTCATAACCCCTGTCCAGCAATATCTAGTTAGGACCCTCATGAAAATAATCCCCCACTTCTTAGTGGAGAAGGAATGACAACTGCAATATTAAAAGTGACAAAACAGTGTGGCATAGTCCACAAGGAGCAATAGCAATTGAAATGAACCAGCAGACAATCTATTAATATTTTTTATCAAGGTCAAGCCACAAAACTAAATTGTAAAAGCAGTAAAACCCATTATTAAACAATCTATCAAACTGCATGCCGACAAAAGGATCAATAGGTAAACTCAGTAAAACTATAAACAAATAATATTAAAATATCACAGTCCCATGTCTCACCGCAAAGTCCACTTAGACCCAGAAAGATAATGGTAACCGCGACTATATTTGTTAGATTTTAAAAAGAAAGGAGAAATTTTAAATTGGAAAAATAAAACCATATTAAATTCACGGAGTTGCTGTTTACATATTTGGCAATTTAATATTACAATGATATCAGAATTAGTATGAAAAAGTAGAAAAATTAAAGTAAAACCCAGTATGTATAAACCCAGTGGTGAGGAATACAGAAGGTGGGGGAGGTAAGTATAGTTTCCTTTAAACAGTGGTTTATTCACAGGAGCACCACAAGGGGGAGAAGTGCCAGGAGTAGATTGGATTGCCTACAGTGCCATTCCACACTCAAAAGCAGTCAATGGCAGCACGCTCCCGCAATATCCAATCTTTGCATCCTGAGCAGGATTTTCATAAGAGTGCATATCTCCCAGTTTACGTACATAACCCAAAATAGCTTTTCTATCAGCCATATAGGTTATGTCCAGCAATAAATTAAAATTTTAGATATAGGTGCAGGACCCCTCCTAACCCTTGTTACATTTTACTTACCTTCCACAAAGATGCTATACTTACGAGACACACCTATATTTAAAGTTTATGGGTGGACATGTTAAGGAAAGCTGACAGATAAAGTAGGATGGGACAGACAGTGCTATATGCTGCTTTCGTGTGTGAATTCCAATAGCCATCTTTCCAGCTAGTCCACTAGACAATATTGCTCTATATTAGCATTGATACTTTTGGGAGCTGCTATACTGTTTTCCTTAGACAGTAACTATAAATATATAATATGCAACACTTAAACCACTGAGAGAGGAGTGGAGCAGAAGGTGCTGGCAACATCACTTAAGCTATTGTAAAAAAAAGTGAAGCTCTATAGCTTCTTACATGGAGTATTTAAAGCTTTTGCTCAGGGCTTGTTCTAAAGGAAAGCCATCAGCCCTTTACTAACCCTGACTTGTTTGAAGACCACATCCCCACTTTAAAGATCTATTGAAAGGATAACTATATGGGACATTTTTTAAACATGTATTACATAATAGTTTAAAATACAATTTTGTTTTGGGCTCCCCCTTTGTTTTTTAATGTTGGGTTACTCTTCCTAATTCATGGCACTGTTTGTTGGTCCCACTTCCCCTGCCCACTTCAAAAAAGAAGCCAAAAGTAGAGCTAGGCCAATAGTTCTTCTAGTGTCTGGTTTTAATGTTTGGTATAGTTCTTCTTTCAATAAACTTTTCGTTACTTGGATAATAAAAGAATGAGCATGAAATCTGAAACCACTCCATTTGTGTGATCGTATTAATATGCAATTCTCATTGTAGTGATTCCTGTTATAAACCCATCTCTGTATCATTCCAGTAGTGTGGCTATTAAAGGGCACGTCCACCCTCAGATACATTTTTTCTTATATTGTAGTAGTCCCTTACCTCCAAATGCTACATTTAATTGTAAAAAAAAATGATCCTAAACAATACTTACTTTCCTTCATTCCCCCGGCACTGTAATCTCAGCCCTCTACTTGCTGGAACTGCAAGCAGGGGGCCGGACCTGCAGCCACGTCCGTGATTGGCTGAAAGGCAGCCTATAACAGATGCGGCTGCAGGCATTACAGGATGCCGGGGGAATGAAGGAAAGTAAGTAATGTTCGGATTTTTTTTTTACAAATAAATTTAGCGGTTGGGGGTAGGGTAGGAACTGCTACACTACAGCAAAAGGTATTGTGAGTTATTGGAAGGGAGAGAAAAACAGGAGGGAGAGGGCTTCATTGAGCATGTCAGAATTCTACCGGAGGAAAGGCCAGAGGCAGAGACCTTTTGGGACACAGGCAGGCTCCTGCTCTTCACTTTTGGAGCAGGGATGTAAGGTAAGGATTTATCAAGAACAAATATGCAAGCGAGGGAGCACACTATATGTGTAGAATCAACAATTTATTGTGAACAACACACGACGTTTCGGGACTACAATGTCCCTTCCTCAGGTACCTATCTATTGTCTGGCAGCAAGCCAACAGCGGTGTGCTAGAGTGTTTCTGAACTATAAGGATTTATCAACACTACACAGTGGGACCAATAGTGGGTTAAAGTATAGTTTTCGGGGTGGACATGCACTTTAAGATATATAGCACAGCTATACCACTGAACAGTTAAAAATATTTTATATATTATAAATGTATATGATTAAAACATTGTTTTATTTACCAAAACAAACCATAATATAAAGTGTGTAAAAGTCTGTAATATTTTTTTTTTGATAACTTTGTACAGTTCTCTTTCTTTGTTCTTTAAACCATTTTGTATGCATTTAGAAATCCACAGAGAATTTTAACTTTTAGTTTGATTCTGAATTTTTCAAAGCAGCTTCCGTTCCCATATCATATATTTCATCTTTTCGTGCTCAGTTTTACAAATGTAAATTTAACATTATCTAGAAATTTCAGAAGAAGAAATCAGAGTAACAGAAAAAGAAAGGAAAGCGATTTTTTTAACATTGCACACACAGTATGTGCAGATGTGTCAGATAAATTGGCACTTCCATACAAATATAAGCAGGCATTAACCTTTTCGCATGCCCTTTGCCAAACAAACATCATTTGTTGGTTTCTTTTAATAGACTGATTTCAGAGTTTAGCTATTAACGTTTTGCCCTTTTAACTTGGTTTGTTTTAAAGTTACGTCTGTACACAACAAACTTATGCAGAGATGTGTGAACACTTTCATTTATCAAGTGGCCAGTGACCATATAAAGTCTGTTTCAGCAAGTTGACTTAATGAAAATGTCACCTTTGGTTTCTTTCGAAGGTTAAGCTGATTTTTATTTAAATGTGTGTTCTGCCTAAGACAAACAAACAACTATTTATAAAACCACTCAACAAAAGGTCACCAAACAACTTACCAGCACTCAAAAACAACCTGTTTTTCCTCATTCAAAGCCCAACACCATGTAAGCAAGAGGATTTTAGATTTCACCAGAAATTCCTAATTTACCTGAATATGCCCCCCCCCCCCCCCAAAAAAAAATCCATGTATGGCCAGCTTAACATTAATGTTAATAATAATAACTAAAATATTTTAAAGTGTTCTGATTCGTAAAAAAAAAAGGGATGGGCCGAGGTCCTGGCCTGAACCTTGGTTCAGTTCTGCAACTCAAATTTTGGCAGTCTAAACTACAGCTGAAATCTCACCTTGATAGTTGATGATTAATTTAATTTAAAGTTGTGAGCTTGCCAGGGTATAATCAGTGTTTAAGGATGCCCAAACCAACCAGGTTTTGTTTTGTCTGTGGCTCTGTGCAACAGAAATTTTACAATGAAATTCAGAAAATTAAACAATGAAATAAGGTTTTATGCCAGAAACCAAGCTCAGGGAGAAACTACTGTATACATCTCTATCAGTGATATTTTGATGGGGCTGTATACCCCTATTTTGCTTACATGACAAAAAAGATGTAATAATGGGTAAAGGCAATAAGCAGGTAATAGAACTTCTGATATTGGATAAATAAAACAGGAGATGGGAGCCTTTTAGACAAGGTAACAACGTGTGGAATTTGGGTGTTTCTCACCATGGGAACTAATGTTTTTTCCAATACTGAGAAACTGTTGAGTTTTGTTCCAACAGTCACCAAACCTATGGATGTTTTGAAAATCCGATTTTAATTCAATTAAATCAGAATTTTACAATCTTTTCATTGCAATTTTTGATTATTTGATTGCATTTTTTATTAAGATTTTTAAATTTTTTTTTTTTTTTTTTGAAGCTCAGGGATATGAAAATTCACAGATCTGGCAGTTCCAAATCTAAACCAGTTTTTTTTCCCGAAAACCAGGATTCATCATTACTGAGAAAAATTGCACGGAATGTAAAATAATCTTTTTCTGCTCCAAAACAATGCTATAAATTCCAAGTATTTAGTAAATCAATATCCAATATTTGTGGACTGTAAAACAATAAAAAAGGTCACTAAAATCTGACATGAATCATAAAATAAATATTTAGTGAATATTAAAGGATAAGTGCACTGTAAAATCAAGTTATGTTCATTTGGAAGCTGCAGCTTTAAAAATACCGTTGCCATATTTTTTTTTTACCTATGCCCCTCCAGAGCCTAGCTTTGTGCCTTGAAAGTTGCTGACATCTTGTTACTGGTTTGCTGAATGTTAAGCTCCGCCCCTCTGAGATTTCCTCTGCTTTCTCCTGCTTGAGCCTCAAACAGTAATGCTTGTGAGTTCCATGCACACGCACGTGCACGGAACTCACAGGCATTACTGTTTGAAGTTCAAGCAGGAGAGTGCACGGAACACACAGGCATTACTGTTTGAGGCTCAAGCAGGAGAAAGCAGAGGAAATCTCAGAGGGGGGGAGCTTAACATTCAGCAAACCAGTAACAAGATGTTAGCAACTTCCAAGGCACAAAGCTAGGCTCTGGAGGGGCATAGGCAAAAAAAAATATGGCAATGGTATTTTTAAAGCCGCAGCTTCCAAATGAACATAACTTGATTTTACAGTGCACTTATCCTTTAATAGATTTTTTTATTTTTGTGTTCCAACACTTGATTTACAAGTAATAAAAAAATAGAAAAAATGCAAAAGGAAATGCAAATAACAAGTCAAGCCAGTCAGACTCGGTTTCTTTATGATAGTAAATACAATATAATTTATAGCAATAGTGTATGGATTTGATGGAATGTCAAAATCCTATTTTACCATGTCACCTGATGCATTTGAGTATATTCACCCCTCAATATTAAGGATGTCTTTTTCCTTAAGGCGGTTTTTGGACAAAACTACAACAAATTTTACTACTGAAACAAACAAAAACAAATAGTCACAAATTATTGAAATTTTGTGAATAAAGAAATTCTGCTTCAACATCTCTGGTTGTCTGGTTTCAACATAAAATCTTAGTTTCAAAACAAAAATGTTACACGTTTGGATACCCACCAGTAGACTAAACACAGCTGGTTTAGCCATTGTTAAGAACCTCTGAAATACAGCCTAATTTAATATAATTTAAAATATTTTTTTGGTCCAAAATAAGGTTTTTTTATTGGTTGCAATTTATAGAAGCAATATTGGCCAAATACTTTTCATAATCATACAAAAATGCTGACTCCATCACTTTATTTGCAATTTATAGGACTTGTGCTAGTTCTAATCTTCCGGCATATCCATGCTATCATAGCTAATACATTTTTTGGCTAGGGTGAAGAGGTAGAGGATGCCGAAAAGGCTAATCTGCTAAACCATTTTTTTACAGCAGGGATTGTAATAATATGCAGGGAAGAAAGGAAGAGTATTCACATTGGCTAACAGAGGATATGGTACGGAAACAATTAGACAAAGTTAATATCAATAAAGCCCCAGGACCAGATGGATTGCATCCTCGGAATTTAAAAGAGCTTAGTTCAGTTCTATCTAGACCACTGTTTCTCATCTTTTCAGATTCGCTTTTGTCTGGGGTTGTGCCACTGGATTGGAAAAAAGCCAATGTAATACCAATATTCAAAAAAGGTAGTCGTTCACAGCCTGGAAACTATAGACCTGTAAGCCTAACATCAGTGGTAGGGAAGGTGATGGAAACTTTGTTAAGGGATCATATCCTTGACTTTGTCTCCAGAGATCCTCTTATTAGTAGTCAGCATGGATTTATGAGACAAATTTAATTGGTTTTTATGAAGAAGTGAGTAAGAAGTTAGATTCAGGCACAGCAGGGGATGTGGTATACTTGGATTTTGCAAAAGCTTTTGATACTGTGCCACATAGGCGACTAATATATAAACTGAGGACTGTTGGCCTTGAAGAAAACATTTGTTCATGGATAGAGAACTGGTTATTGGACCACAAACAGAGAGTGGTGGTTAATGGAGCTACATCTATGTGGGCTAAAGTTCTAAGCGGAGTGCCTCAGGGTTCTGTACTGGGGCCGCTTCTGTTTAATATGTTTATAAATGACTTAGAAGGGGGCATTGAGAGCAAGGTCTCTGTGTTTGCTGATAACACTAAACTATGCAGAGCTTTGGAAACTTCCAATGATGTGCAAGTGCTGCAAGCAGACCTAGATAGATTATCAAAATGGGCAGTAGAATGGGAGATGAGATTCAATGTTGATAAATGTAAGGTGATGCATTTGGGATTTAATAATCCCTGTGCCACCTACACCATAAATAACTCTGTGTTAAGTGCATCTGAAATGGAAAAAGATTTGGGGGTTCTGGTAGATAACAGACTTAGCTTTAGCAAAAAATGCCAGGTAGCAACGGCTAGAGCTAGCAAGATATTGTCTTGTATAAAAAGGGGAATAGATTCAAGAGAGAAAAATATTATTCTCCCTCTTTACAAGGCACTGGTAAGGCCTCATTTGGAATATGCGGTGCAGTTTTGAAATCCCATATACAAAAGGGACATCTTGGAAATTGAGGCAGTTCAGAGAAGGGCAACTAAATTAATAGGGGAATGGAGGGGCTTGAATATGCAGGCAGATTAGACAAGTTAGGGCTGTTTACATTGGAGAAGCGACGTTTGCGTGGGGACATGATAACCTTACACAAATATATTAATGGCCCATACAATGAAATCTCTGGTGCATTGTTTACTAACAGGTCGTATCAGAGGACTCGTGAACATCCTTTAAGGTTGGAAGAAAAGAAGTTTCATTTTCAGGTCAGGAGGGGTTTCTTTACAGTGAGAACGGTGAAACTGTGGAAATGTCTTCCAGCAGATGTGGTAACGGCAAGTTCATTGAATAGCTTTAAAAAAGGCCTGGATAAGTTTCTAAAACTAAGAAATATTGAGAATTACTAGTATTAATGCATATAGATCTGGTTGATCCAGGGATATTTTCCGATTGCCGTTTGTAATCAGGAAGGAATTTTTTCCCCCTTTTTAGCTGTTTTTTTTTGCCTTCCTCTGGATCAACTGTTAGGTAGGGTTAAAAAAAGGGGGGGGTGAATAGGTTGGACTTGATGGACGTATGTCTTTATTCAACCTTAATTACTATGTTACTATGTTACTATGTAATCACAATGAATCTTCTTTCCCAGCATACTTATGAAGGTTTTGAGTCATTCATGTCATGGTATGGAATTTTGAATAATATTTTGTCAAATGAAATGGTCTTGTTTACTAGTACTTACACTACCTTATACTTCAAGAGAACAGAAAATCCTAAAAAATCAGTATCATGGAGAGCCAATAACTGAATGTAGGAGACTTTCGAATCAACCATGCCATCCATTCCTCACATATACAGAGAGCTAGGGAAATTAAGCAGGTTAAAACATTTGTAATACAAGATCATTCAAAATTCAGGACACCTTTATGATGTCTATAAGGCAGGATGAGAAGAATGAGTATTATCCTTCTAAAATTAGAGTTTTAATTTTTACTTATAACACAATAGACTTGCTTTACTAATATCATTAAATGAGAGATGAAAAGCTACTTTGCTTTCCACGTATTCCAGCATATACTATCTTTTTATACCGCCTCCTTTAAAAATAGTAAAGTAAAAAAAAGTACAGTATATGTTCAGGACTCAGGAGCACCTTTTATACACCATTCCTATTTGGAATACAAGGGGAAAAAAACCGGCTGCTCTTCCAAAGACAACAACTAGGCACTGTGCAGGAAGCAACATTTCTGCTGCTTGGATTCCATCTTTAGTAGCTCTTGAAAGATAATTTCAGTTCATTTTTTTCCTATCAATTGCATACAGCTGGGTTGCATTCAATTTGGAAAGTCTCTTCACATGATTTTGAATCACAAGGAAATTGTAAAAAAACAAGGTTCAGCCAGCTATATAAATACAATCTTTTTAACTTTCTATCATTTGAATTTCAGATTAATAAGAAATACCATAGAAGGTGACTCTCTAAGTGTAGAATTGTTTAGGTACCATTTATTATATATTATCATGGGATAGAAATAAAAGCATTGAAATGTTTGGAAAACTTGTGGTCAAAATAGGTATAATTGGATCGTTTTCATACTGTTCTTTGTCAAAAAATGAGCTAATAAATCATTCTTATGATTAATGAGTAAAGGGGAGGTTTTAAGGAGAAGTTCACCTTCAGGATAAAAATGTAGATGCCAGCAAATAAGCTATAATGGAATTTAGTTTTAATTATCTTTATTTGTATTTTTTTTTTATTTTTTATAATACTTTTACTCATGATGTCATTAGTTGCTAACACTGTGAAAAGAATGAAGGAATATTAAAGGAGAATTAAAGGGTAATCATAAACACAAATAAAAGATAATATAAACAAATCAGAACCCAATATAGTTTTTTTTGCCTTATTTTTCCCAGAGTTTTATAATTTAAGGGATAAGCAGCTCTAAAAATGCTGTTGGGGCTGGAAATTCAAGGTTGAACTCTTGCTTTAAAGTAAGCAAGAGTTGCAGATTGTGCTAAAATACTGTTGTCTACAGTAGATTACTAAACATTCTATGTTAACGCATTTCAAACAACGGAATTGCTTTTTTCCAACATAGAACATTTGGTTCAATAAAGACATATAGTACGTCCATCTAGTCCAACCTCTGTACACTCCTCTTTAACCCCTCCTCTTTAACCCTACCTAAAAAAATAGCTAAAAAGGGAAAACAAAGCCTTCCAATCAGAAACATAAAATATAAGGGGCTATGTACAGAGAGTCGTTATCGCTCTCTATTGCCCCCTTTAGGCAATGCATGGAGCTGATAGTGGCTGATAGTTGCGAATGGAGTTTGCCTTTTGCAAATTTTTAACGCCAGCTATCTGCAGCCGTTAGAGATAACATCTTAAAAAACAGTTACCAGCTTTGTACATTGGATGCGGCAGTTGCGCGACACAAATTTTGCGTAACGTCACAACTGCCATTAGTTGCATCTTGTCATGTTAAAACTTGGTACATTAGTTAACGTGACTTTAAGACACAAATAGCTGATAACGGCTCTCAGGCCCTGATAATTTGGTAATTTTTTTCCTCACAAGGGGTTACCGTTCTTTGCTCAATATTCTATTTCTTTTTATTTTAGCTGAAATGTAATACACCATTATGACCTATATGTTGAAATGTAGATTTTAAGTCAAGCCATATGTATCCTATACAGTGATTATTGAACTCTGTAGTAAAGCAGCATTTCCATTAATGAATCTGTAACTGATAATGTTGCTGATCTGGATTTCTTTTTTTAAGTTCAAGTACTTTAATTCTCTGCTAATCTAACAAGTCTAATTTACTTGTCATATTTCATTTCTCTGTTCTATTAATGCTTTTTTTTCCTGGAAACACATTCTGATAAAACAATAATTCTCTTTCCAGGAATAAAATTACATGCACTATAATCAATATTTGCAATGCAGCTGGAAAATTCCCATGGGTATTTAACCAATCGCTGCTTGGTTTTTCTTTCACAAATGTCTAATTGAGAGTGTAAAATGTAAACCTGCACCTACATGTGTGGCATTTACTAAAAAAGTTTTATCTGTAATCTAACTATGGGCTGGAACACACAAGTCATTGTATTCTGCCTGCAATATTGACTGTAATTACTGTAATGTCTGATTGTTTTCAACTGATTTTTAAAAGTAGAAGTCCATCTCCCAAACTTCATATTTCCTAAAAGTAAAACTGCCCCAAACTCCAAATCCATAATAAAGTTTGAATTAAAATTTTCATTAGCTCTGGTGTTTGCATCTGTCCTCCTCATATGCCCATTGGAGAAATCACTGGGTGTACCTTGCAATCATTGGCTGTGACATCTTCTGTCTACCAGGAAAAGCTGGGAGATGTGCGGTAGTTGTCGCAAATGCTGGAGCGAATAGATTTCTTAATTCACACTTGGGGAACATGTGAGCATTACGGACTTGGGCTTCGGGGGATTTACATACAGGAAAACGTACCCTTTTAAGAAAAGAGTGGACATGCAAGTAATTTCAACAGGCCACATAATCTGGTAGGCCCAGATATTGTCTTTATCATTTAAATTTCTAGCAACAGACTACCAATAACCTCAAGCCTGTGTACACCAGCACTGTTAATGTTCCGTTTTTCTTTCATTCTCCTAAAATCATTGCTAACAATATTTACTACCAGTGGCAGAACTAGCAATTACTGGGCCCCCAGTATAACTATAATGGGGTCCCCTTCCTACATTTGTTGAGTCTGTATTTGTCATAGGAAAAGAATGGAGTTGGGAATGAGGCTGAAGAATTTTTCTTTTTTATTGTAAAATTTACTTGATTCTATGAAAATTCAATGGCTAGGCCACATTAATGCGCTAATGACCTGATCGTGCTTTTAAAAGCACACTCTAGTGTGGCCCAATTAATGTGTCTACACTAGTGTTGTGCAAAAAATCCGCATTTTTTGCGCAAACACATGCACTCACATTATGATATATTGCTGAATTGTGCATTTGCTCATATAATTTTGGATGAGGCCAACCTGTGCCAGGGATAGAATGATGAAAGCCCCTTAAGAAAGCACCTTTAACATCTTAAGAAAGGAGGCAAATGTGAATGTTATGTTTTGGGGCATAATTTGAAACAATTTAGTGCACTGGTATTTTCTAACCCTATAATAGGGGAGGTGCAAGAATAGGTTAATTAAATCAATGCAAAAATGCAAAAAGATACCTTACTGGCTTTACTGTAAGACATGGGTTAGGAGGCGGGTATCTAAAATGTGTAATAAAACTGGCATTTACTGTTGTAAATTAAATGTCATATAATGAGTAGAGATGTCTGAACTTCGCAAAATCCGGACCCATTAAAACACATTAAAATGAAAAAATCCTCGAAAATACGAAAAATCATCATAATTTTGAAAATTTTCTAAAATACGTATTTTCATGCATTTTCGAAAATACGCGAAATCCTCGTAATTTTGAAAATATTCGAAAATACGGGTTTTCATGCTTTTTCGAAAATACGTAAAATCCTCGTAATTTCGAAAACTTTCAAAAACGAGATTCGGAAAAATTTGGAAGGCGGAAAACCGGAAAATCCGCAATATCTGCTGTTCGCGAACGAGTTAAATCCGCCGCGCGTTCGGGTTCGGATCCGCGAACTGGGCCATCACTAATCATGAGCCTGCAATGGGCTTCTTTAGGTATCTGGAGAGTTTGGAAATCACCATCTAGTTTTGTACGTTTATGCCTTGTTTCCAAGGTCATAACTTGGTGAGTTATGTCGTCTATGTGACTTCTCTCTTCCTTTTAATGTGAGAATAATGCTGAATAAGAGTTCCTCTCAACATAAAAATGATCTAAGGTAATAGTTTTGCCTTGTATGTTAAGGTTTAAAAACAGGAAGCATTCCTCCCAATCTGTCAGAGAATCCATCACCTGTGTCTGGCTTTTTTTGTGTATGGCAATAGCGACCCCTTTTGTGCAGGCTTCTTTATTGTTGCTAAAACACCAGAAGGTATAGTTCTATTAACCCTTGGGGTAGTTAGGTCTTTCAGTTGCATTAGTTTGGAGCACCCTTAATATTAGAATTATCATATCAATAATCGGCATTATAGGCATTTCACGTGCCTTGTCTTGTAAGAGTCTGAATTTTTGCATAGTAGCTTTAGCTTGGTGCCATTTTCCTTCGGTGGGTTTAGATGGGATGTGTTCTCTGAAGGTAGCTCATGTCCTATTCTACCAGGCCTGAAGGACAAAGAGGAAGCCCCATCTGCATTCAATTCCTTTTTATGTAGGAGTAGCAGAAGCGGACCACTCTATTGAACAAGAGTGCATCTAGATCAGCAAATAAATATATTTTCGTTCCATTAAAATCAATTGCAGAACATTCTCCTTTCATAATTTTGTCCTTGGTACTGTATTGGTGTATGCAGTAAGCCACATCTCTCGGGTTATTTTCATCTTCATCCCTAGTGCTCCTGTTCTCTGTCCAGCTCAATGATTATCTCCTACGGGTTGTCCCAGGAGGAAGTTAAATATACATTGAAGTGCCATTGAAAACTGTGCTGGATCCACTGATTCAGGTAGGCCCCTGATCTGCATATTGTTATAGTGACCTCTATTCTCAACATTGTCAAGTTGGTTGAGTAATGCTCAGATGGCTAATTGTTGCAAGAACAGTCATTGGCTTATCTCAGTCATCATGATTTCATTGGATTCAATGGAGGTTTCTCCTAAACTTTTGTGGAGATCTTGTGCAGATCAGCTCTCAGGCCTGCTATTTCCTCTTTACATGCCTGTTCCACTTTAGACACTAGACCAGCAAAGTTTTATTTCCTTCCTAATAACTGTAATTTTCCCATACACCATTTTGTCTGTGTATAAATAAATGCAACCAAAATACTGACTTCCTGTTTGCAGGACCCCTAGTAGAGACCGTTATGGTCTTGCCCTTGACCCAGCGCCTAGGTTTATTCAGTTGCTCAGTAGATATCTGAGCATGTTTGACCCATCGAACAGCCAATCAGTAGAAATTACTGTTAGGAACATTGCATGGTAGTGTGCATTCTGGGAAGAAAAAGGGCTGTTACAGAACCTGAAATTTCAAAAGAGAATATGTAGAATAAGTAGGGTATATTTATAAAAGTGTGTTAACCTTACACCATCGTTATGGCCACCATTTTCAACAAAATATGACTTAATGCAATTTATAAAGTGGCAATATCCAGCGTCGGAAAGTCATTATCAGCAGGATTCGCATATCGCTGCCATTATTGCTCGATCGTATTTATAAAGAGCTGGTAACATCAGTTTTGGGGTGGGCGGTCACATCTCACAGGGGGTGAGGTGGCAAGTGAGGGGCTGCTCAGAAGGGGGTGCGTGCCACTCACAGGACATGCCCCTCTTCCAGTAGGATCTGGTCCTTCAGCAATCCTATATAAAGAGGTGCAAACCTGCGCAGAACTCAAAGTGATGACAGAAGAAAGAAGGCTTTGGGATCAAGATGCTGTTGGTGGCAGAGGCAGCATTGGAGACGTTGATGTCTCAAGAGCCAATGAGGGTTCTTGTTTTGAGCTGCAGGACCCCAAAAAATGGAGGGGTTCCCAGTTTCATACTGAGGGACCATTAAGTCCCAAAAGGCACTTGTTAGTGCCCCTGGTGGAGTGCGGGATCCCTGCCTGTGGAGCCAGGGGGCCCCTGCTAGTGCGCATATGCCTATGGGATGTGCCACTAGCAGCACACGCTCCCCCTTCCCAGCATTCCCTTGCACCCCACCTTCATTAAGTACATAATTGGGGCGAAGAGAGAAAACTGTATTGCTGCACATTGCCTAGGCAATACTTTCCGCCACAAAAATTATCAGCTTTATAAAAATGGTGGTTATGACTAGAGATGGCTGAACTTACTGAAGTTAGGTTCGTTTCCGAACTTCAGTAAAAGTTCGGAAACAAGCCCATTCAATGGCAGATATATTGTTCAAAATGTTCCAATGCATAACAGTTAAAATAGTAATGTTACTTTCTGTAAATGGCTGTGGCACCTGGGAAATGGTTTGGCAATTGTCGAGTTACCGAACGCTACTTTCAAGAGTTATAGGACAATACATTCAAGGGTTACCGAAATCGACCGCTACATTCGAGAATTACCGAAAACAAACAACTCATTCAAGGGCTACTAAAAACGAACATTTAATTCGAGGGTTACTGAAATTGACCGCTACATTCGAGGGTTACTGAATGCTACATTCGAAGGTTACCGAAAATTGAACTATACATTCAAGGGTTACTGAATTCGAATGATACAGTCATGGATTACCGAAAACTAACACTACATTCGAGGGTTACCAAAAACGAATGCTACATTCGAGGGTCATCGAACGATACATTTTAGGGTTATGGAAAATTGAACATTACGTTTGAGGGTTACGGAAAACAAACACTACAATGGAAGGTTAGCGAACATTTTGATAATTATTGAAAATACAGTTGCGTGTATGGAAAAAGTTCGAACTCGGGTTCGTGCCCATCACTAGTAATGGCGATTGTTTTGCAGCAATATAAAATTGCTGTTGATAACTGACCTTTATAAATATGCCCCTAGGTATGTGTCTGTTACACTAATTTACTATTGCTATTTGTACCTTAAATGTATTTAATTGCTTTTTATTTAGATTTTCAGAATCCCGAAAATCCAAAAATGGACGAAACTCACTAGTGTCAAACACCTGTACTGAGCAGGTTTACAGATTGTTAGTCTTACCCCCCAATGATTTACATATGAGAGGGAGCTGTAGCTTTAACTCTCCTTATCTAATTAGATTTCTTATTAACATCCCTAAAATAAAGTCAATTTGTAAGCATATGAAAGAAGATTTAGCAACTTTTAAATCCAATCAATATTGACCAGAAATCCATTTCAATATTGTTTTAAGAATAGCCTATTCTTTTACATGCTTTCCAGGGATAGGTTCATGACAGTTAAGATTAAACCTATCCACTTAGCATTAGCTGGTAATTTTTTTTTAAAGGCATATTTGTCTTTTTCATGTCATGTTATTTCTTGTGTTTTTAAATCAATATGTGAGCTGAGTACAAAACAGAGCTTTATCTGTTTTGGCTTTATTTGGCCTTCATCAGTACAGAGTATACAGATATCATAAAAGAAGCCTTAAACATGAAGAAAGACATTCCTGTCACGGAGTGCGTATGATTTGGGTTTTCTTTATAATGAAGCTTTCATATTATACAAAGTAATAGAAAATAGCTTGAACAATTTTAAGGGGCATTATAAGGGGCATTACAAAATAAATGATTGTTATTTTTTTACCGGCATTAATGCCAAAATTGGACTTCTCATTTTATTAAGCGTCTTACCATTGGCAAAAACTCATACTGATGCATTTTGCTTTTCACCACATATCGCCATATATTGCAGGGATAATCTGTTTGTTGTATATATTAACAGCCCACTGGAAGGTTTTAGTTCATTTTTGTGAGTTTCCCAATACAAATAAGGGTCCAGGGGGCGTAAGACTCATTTTGATTATAAACTGTAAAACAATCATTGATTCTCAAATTTCTGATTATCAAATTTCCCAATTTCACTTTGACTTTCTTTTCATTATATCACAATAAAGTTAATAACAAATGTGCATGAGTGTTTTAACTGCTAAAGACAACCCTGTAATGCTGCTAAATTGTCAGTTCCAACCCTGGTCTGGTATTGGTAGGAATTCTTGTGTTATTTCTCTATTTTGTCACAATACTGAACTTATTCAATAATACAACAATATTAAGCAAAATGCGATATATAATTACAGCTATAACTCTGTGTACCATGCGAAGTATGGTTTTAGCAAAATGGTAAGTACTGCTCCATTAAAAATATGCCCCTTAGTCTTTTTTATCTATAGAAACAAGAGATCCAATTTCTTAAATACTTAATGACTGGGTGTAAAATGACATGACAAGATCTATAGGCCATGCCCCCTGAATCAGGGTAACAGAGGAAGTAGAGTACCCAGAGTTGAGGACCTGGCAATATATTGAAGGCAAAATATAGGTTCAGATGTATTTATTTTAATAAAAAGGTCAGGTCCCCCCCTCAACTAAAATTTGCCACACTGTTGGCAAAACTGTGTAGTGTTGTCCAGCAGGGCCTGATAAAAGTCTAGAAAAATGAAGAGTAGGAGCCTCTCTGTGCATAATCCATACCTGCCACTTCCTGCTCCTCTGAGAAGGTCAGTGGAGCTCTTCACCCTGCCGACCACCCTCCCTAAAAGCTATGTTTAAAACATCTAAATCAGCACCTTGTTCTCTCAGGTGCCTCTGCTGTCCAGCAGCTGCATCAGTTATTGGTCGAGTCCCAGACAATAACAGACCCGGCTGCCGGTTCAGTCCCTTCAGCAGAAGAGTCTGTGACAGAGGGAGCGAAGGCTGGTAAGTACATTTAGGAGTTGATTTAGGTTTTTCAACATAGTGTTTAGGGTTGGGGGGTTGCCTTACCTTGAATTTTCTGGTTTGGGGGTGGATATACCCTTTAAATGATATTAAATTAGAGTGCACCAAATGGGTCCAAAATAATAGAAATATTAGTGTACTCACTTGTTACAATTCATTTTTCTTTACTGCATGAATATATACAGTATATTTAGCAAAATAAAAGAGAAATAAAGTCTAAACAAACAGGAATAAATCCCCTTGTTGTTGATGACATTTAATATTTACATTAAAAGGCACGAAGAGGATAAATGACTTGAAGAGGCAAGAACCTTTTCTGTTAATTGCTTCTTTTTGTACTAAACATGTACAGTATTTTAGAGTTCATAAGGAGATTTAGATTTCTCTTAACAAGGAAAAAAATATCTTCTATTTACACAAAATCATCAAAATAGGTAGATTTTTACGCTTTGCTACAAGATGTTTGAATAATAATTATAATAGTAGGTAAGGGTTGCATTATTGCCATTAATATACAAGTTACTTTTTAAATATTTAATTTACAGTTGTTTTTGGTATTATTCACTTTTAAATTAACTGTTTAAATTAAATATTATTTTTGTCTCCTCTATATTATTAAAGAATATCTTCACCCCCAAATTCAAGACCTCCCACCAACCCTAAACTCTAGGGTTTTAACAGAAATAGACTTACCCACCTTCATTCCCTCTGCCTCTGCTTATACTGCTACTTGTGGGAACAGTAGGGGCTGGAAAGGCAGCTGTGTCTGTGATTGACTGAGGGAGAGCTTGCCAGAGTCCCCTGCGCATGCCACAGCCCTCAAGGAGGACAAGAAAGAGGCAGATAGCAAATTACACACAGAGAGGTTCCTACTCTTCAGTTTCCTGGGCTTCCATCAGGCTTTGCAGGAGACAACCATAAGAAGCAGATGAGAAAGGTAAGGAGTTTTAACACTTCATAGTGGGGCCAGGAGTGTTTGTATACTTTTTGATTTATACTTTTATGTGTCAACTCTTTATGAGATTTTAATACATGAAGATTATTGTAGTTGGGCACATTAAAAATCACTGCACGGATCACATAACTGAAAAAGGAATAGTCAGGTATTGGTAAGAGTATAAATGCTGATGTAAACATACTAGCAAGAAGATGCATATAACTTGATAATGATCCTTAGCTCAGTACAGAATCATTGTCAATAGATGCATGTATAAATTAATTGCTATTTGATGAATCCTAGAGTGATCTATTAGATTTTGGAGTAGCACTAAGGAACTATAGACCCTTAAGGACTTTGAAGTTGAGTGCCCACTTTTTTGGTTTTTATATATATATATAGAAAAGGCTTTACAAATGTAGTTGATTTCTTTTATTCATTACATATCAGCAAGCAACTAGTGGCAGAGCAATTAAAACATCCCGACATTTGTAATAACTCCACATTTCAAGGAGCTGCTAAAGGCTCTGAGTTTTAACTGTATTTCAAAAAAATATGCCTCTTTATATCCTTTGAGAAAGCTAATTAGGTACAGCGTTGAAGGTATAGTGATTTTCAGTTATAGTTATAAGATTAATTTGCTCTGATTTTCAACCCTGACTGAACAATTATTTTTATTATTCAGATAAATGGAATATATCATAGACTTTAGCAATGTCGTTTGGTAACTTTAATTATGTACAGTATATACATTCTTGTCTAGTTTTTGTGAAGTGTCTTCATGCAGAAAATACAGAATTTCCATATTCTGAACAAACAATTTACATTTTTCTTGAGCTGGGAACTAGTAAATTACATTTTGGGGGAAAACTGCTCACCAGGCAAGATATTAAAATGGAAGTTTTTTTTTATATATATATATATATATAAAACAATAAAACAAATATTAAAAAGCCACACATAAGATATTACTAGAAAAATTATGACTTTTAAGTGATCAATAATTCATAATTAGATGACCATTTTCTAGCATTGGTTTTATCTGGATGAATTAATATCATACTCATAGAATGTTCCATTTGCCTGGATAAACATATTGGCCATAATTCAGAAATTCACAATGGACTAAAATTCGATTATTAGGGAATTTGAAGATAATTAATACATTTTACACATCCTGGTTTCATCTGGCCCAATATGTCTGGTCTATTTGCTGCTTTGTGGTGCATGACCCATTAAACATTATTAAATGCTGTTGTCTTGCTATTTTTTTTATAACTGCACAATGGAATTAAAAAGTTGCACATGAAATAAATTAGAATAGCTCAAGCTTTGTAACATTTGAGACATCAAATTGGTTGTGATTAAAATAAAAGTAAGAAATCACACAGATCACCATTGCACATATATATAATATTGATAACCTATATGGAGTTACATTAAGTTAGGCTTAATATGAAGAAAATAGTGCATAGAGGTGATTTCAGGCAATAGTACTTACTGTTATTTGTGTAATGATGTGGATTTCTTTATATTATAGTGCTTTTATTATAGAGGTATTTGTTTCTACTATTAATTTGGCCTGTTGGAATTCTCTATTTTGCCTCATTAATAGACTCAATGCAATTACCGTATATACTCAAGTATAAGCCGACCCGAGTATAAGCCGAGGTACCTGTTTTTACCTGAAAAATTTGGAAAAATGTATTGACTTGAGTAAAAGCTGAGGGTAGAAATTATGACCACTACTGCCTTACAATTCAGTATTGTTTTGAGGATTAAGTTGCCCTTTAATTGGACCGCAGAATTCCCATGCAGATGTATGGAAACTACAACTCCCAGCATGCAATGTTGCCAAGTCTCCAAATCCAGCTGCCGCATGCTGTGCAAGTCCTGTGGATTTGCCGTCTGACGTCACTACTCGGTGCCTCTCACTGCTTGATGCCGAGTAGTGACATCAGCCGGCAAACCTACAGGACTTATGCAGCGTGCGGAAGCCGGATTCAGAGACGAACCGGACGGATCGCTCGGATGTCGGGACTTCAGAGCGAGTTTTAGATTTTTATCGAACGTTCGAGTTATTTTTGAAAAAAAAATATGATTGGAAACTCGAAAATAGTTTTTGATCGTATTTTCAAGTATTATCGAACGTTCAAGGCTATTTTCGGAATTTTTAAAACATTCAATAAGAATTGAAAACTCGCTCCGAAGTCCCGATTTTAAGTTCCATTTTCGGATCTTTGGTATTTTCCTGACAGAACAAACCCATCAGTTTCGGCCATTTCTACCCTACAGTAAGTGCGTAGCTTACTTTCTCTAAGGGTGACAAGTATAATGATCAAAATAATTTAGATTACTGTATTCTTTCTTTCTCTGCATACTGTATGCCCTAATTTCCACCTCTCATTATATCCAACAGTGCTGTGCCCATAAGACGATTGCAAAGGGAGTAATGCAGGAGCTATTTTCTCCAGTTGCTGGTCCCCCTTGTGGTGCGTTTGTGTGTGTGGGGGTGCTGAATTGGGCTTTTGATTGCAAGTTGGGGCATAATTGTAAAGATTTGTTAATGGTAATGTTTGATAACAAAACTTTATTACAACCTGAAAAACTACCACCATTAGCACTGGTTTTTCCGATGGCTATATACCGTAGCTTTATGGCCAGGGCTTATACCACCCCATCAAAGTCAATGGAGCAAAACTGGGCAGTATTGGGCAGAATTGACATTGATTACAGCTGCATCATCGATTTGTGTTGGGCTGCAAAGCTATAAGTAGTGCTAATAGTGGCAGTTTTGCTAACATTGCCAATAATGCCAATAAAGAATCTTTATAAATATGGTCTATATTTCCCTAAGTCAATAAGGCTGTTCAACTCCTTTAACAACATGCTCATACAGACCACCTAGGATTTTTTTTAGATATTGAACTGTGGATGTTCACTGAACCAACAAGTTGGATGCAAGCTTAGTCTGCCTGGTCGAAGATTTCTATCGGTTGGCTTCACAGTTGGTGGGAAAACAGATAAAAGTCAATTTGTGTTAGGAAACTTGAGCGACTGATCTCATTACTGAACCCAACAGGTATTTCTTGTTATTTTGGGGGTTTTATTTTCAAAGAAAACAAATCAAATATTAGATAATTGTTCACTGATATCACTTTTAATGTTTAAAGAATGTGTGGCCACCTGCACCAATTTACTTACAGTATCATCAGCCATTTAATAAATTGAATTTTGAGGAAACAGCTGGGAAACAGACACATTTTAATAGCGTAGTTCTTTTCAACACATATTAATTAATCACCAGCTAATAAAATATTTTTCCATAAATGTTCCAGTTGACAAAAATATTGGGAAGGGTTTGGACTTCATCTTTAACTATTAACATTTTTCGTATGTATTTCTGTGCAGAAATTTGGACTATAAAGGTGGACCTAGTGGCAAGTTTGCTTAATAATAACAGATCATAAACACACACGGGCTCCTGCAGTAAGTTAAGTGTTGTATCAGTCTGATCACAGAGGGTTAAGATGAGGAAGACCGAAATATTGTTTACTATGACAACCCTTCATTTTACTCTGTTCCTATGATTAAATAGCATGTGTATGTGCTTGCTGAACATGTGTTTATATTAGTGAAGTCTCCACCTCTCCCTTAGGACCCACAAACTCACTGGGGGCAGCTAATTTTTTATGAAACTTGAAAAGATACACAGCAAGATACGAGTCCTGAGTGTCTGCATCAACACAGGTCAATGTGCATTGGTTTATTTATTTCTTTAATGATTTTAAAACACAATGGAAGATATTAATAAATGAATGATACAGTTACAACATTACTTCTTTAAAGGGTATATATACTTATATTCCTATTTCTAAAAATAGTACCTTTAGATACAGCAAGGTCTCAAGAAGACTTTTTTCAAATTTTTAAATCTATGCTGTAGAGAAATCATCAATTGAAATCTCAGCATTTACAGGGAAAGGCTTGTCACTCCAGGAGAAATTATAATATGTTCCCAAACCCTGACCACTTACTTGGATCTTTTGCTGTCTGCCAGCACACTTTCTGCAACAATTAAGAGAATCAGCAGAGTAAAGAAGGAAGGGGGGAAATGTGTAAGCACAGCAGTGTTTATGGTGAGGCTGTGCAGGAATTATAAGTGTAGCATGACAATACAAGAAGGCAGTGATTAAGGAAGGATGGGGCAATAAGAAGCACTCATTAACATTATAAATGTAATGACAAAGCAAGCACATTTAAATATGTGAGTACCACCATTTTACTTCTGTCACATTGTAGTTTCAGGTAATGTAACGTTTAGTGAGTATAGTGACCCTTTAAAGCAATCCTAAATTCTTGATTAAACTGTTGCTGCCTTTAATGTAAGGCATAAAATAACTCCACAGACGTTAATAACCAGATTCCCCCATCGATTGGCATTGGGAAAACTCTGGTAATGACAGTGTCGGACTGGCCCACAGGGTTACAGGGAAATTCCCCGGTGGGCCCACAGCCCACTCACCCAAGAATACAGAGAAAACTGCTAAAATCTAAATACAGAGCCAAAGGGATATAAGAAATGCATTGAATAAACAATAGGAGACAGTAGGAGTAGGATAACTATGTAAATGAGTGATAATAGAGATATGAAATATTAGGGGCCCTATAATCCTTCTGGTGGTCCCCTGGTTTCAGATTTTTTGGTGGGGTCCAACAGTCCAGTCTGATATTGGATAATGATCCTTTATAAATATCACCCTGTTCTAAGAATTTTCCCCTTCTTGCCATTACTGAAACCTGGCTCTCCCAACACGACTCTGCTATTGAGGCCTCTGTTACTACAGGAGGTCTCTGCCTGTCCCATACACCTTGTTGCGGAGGTGTTGGCCTCCTTCTTTCCCTCGCCTGTCATTTCAATGTCATTATCCCCCCATCAGGCTTCCTGTTTAAATCCTTTGAGGTTCACACTCAACAAATTTCCTACCTTCTGTCGCTATGTGTAGCTGTGGTATACAGGCCCCTTTCCACGACTCCCCCAGCTACATTCCTCTTAGACTTTGAGACCTGGCTTACCTTTTTCCTCTCTACTGATGGTCTTGTTCTAATTCTGGGTGACTTCAACTGTCACATTGACAACTCTGCTCTCTCCTGGCCCTCTCGGTTCCTTCATTTAACATCCTCATTATGCATAAGGATGGGCACTTCTTGGATCTTGTCTTCACTAAAAACCTCTCTGTCTCATCTTTTGAAAAGGAACCCCTACCCATTTTCAGATCACTATCTTATTACTTTTCTTGCTCAACATTCTCCTGTTTCTCTTGACCGTCCTTCTTGTGTGTATGTCGTTAATACCCAGACCATAGAACTTCCGGTGCTGACTTCTTCTCTCTCCTCTAGTCTCTCTACCCTTATGTGCTACTCTGACCCTTACTTGCTTCTTAACTTCTATAACTCTGTCCTGACTGATGCTATTGATTCCCTTGCCCCCTTGCAACCCTGCAATCTTCGTCTTTTGAATCCTCACCCTGGCTTAATCCCACAAACCATTTTAAACGTAGGTGCCCACGTGCTGCTGAGTAGATGTGGAGAAAGTCTCCTACCCAGGATGACTTTCTCCATTAAAAGTTTATGCTCCAATGTCTCAACACCACACTTTAGGGAGCAAAACAAAAATACTATAAGTCGCTTATAAATAATAAATCAAACCCACGCCCCGTTTTCTCCATCTTTAACTTCCTTCTCCACCCCTCGCCCACTGACTCTCCTCTCTCTCACACTTCCACTGCTCTTGAATCTTTTAATCCCATGACCCAGTCAGAGGTCTTGTCTCTGCTTTGGTCATGTCCGCTCACTACATGTCCCCTCAATCCCATGCCCTCTTTTCTACTGAAGCACTGTAATCAGGCAGTTACCCCTATACAAACCCACATATTTAATACCTCCTTGTCATCTGGTACTTTCCCTTCCTCCTTTAAACATGCCCACGTGAAACCCATAATCAAAAAACCTCCTACGTCTCAAACAGAACCTACTCTGTGTCATATTATAATAAAACATCTTCTCCGATTTCTCTTAATGTTGGGGTTCCACAGGCTCTGTTCTTGGACCCCTGCTGTTCTCCCTCTATACTATTTCCCTGGGAAAAGTCATCGGCTCATTTTGTTTTAACTATGATACGTAAATATATTTTTCCACTCCCACGCTTAGTCCTGACACCCAATCACCCATCTCCGACTCTCCGTGCTGTCTCCTCATGGATGGCACACCGATGCCTCAAACTAAACCTGATTTAAACTGAACTAATCATTTTCCCACCTAAACCTGGCCCTATCCTACCTTATTCCATTTCTGTGGACAACACCCCCATTTACCCTATTCAGTCGGCACGTTGCTTAGGGGTTATTATTGATTCTGCTCTCTCCTTTTCCAATCACATTAACTGTGTTGCTAAAACCTGTCGTTTTTTTCTTCATAACATTGCGAATATCCGTAGGTTCTTTTCTCTTCCGACTGCTGCTATGCTTATCCATGCTCTCATCCTATCACGTCTGGATTATTGTAACCTTCTGCTTTCTGGTCTTTCTGCTTTCCATCTTTCTCCTCTTCACTCCATACTGAACTCTGCCTTACGCATTGTCTCGCTCTCTAACAATCAGGATATTAAATTTCCTTTCTGCCGCCCATCTACCTGGCTCCCCATTAAACAATGCATTATCTACAAAATCCTTCTTTTAACATTTAAATCATTTAAACATTAAGTCCTCTGGAATTCTATTCCCCTCTCCCTATGTCAAGAAACATTAATAAACAAGTTTAAATCTAAGCTATCTCTCTGAGCACAGCACAGCATAGGACTGATAATAATCTGTATGTTACCCACCTAAGTAGATTGTAACCTCTTTTACATGTTTTAAGCATTTGTATATATACAGGGAGTTTCAATAAAATTTCTTATCGTTTAAAATGGTGCTAATTTTGCCCCAACCAATCAGATCTTATTTAACATTTGAAAGCTAACAACTGATTGGTTGGGGTAAAATTAGCACCATTTTAAACAATAAGAACTTTTATTGAATCTCCCTGATAGTGATGCTCATACTTATTTATATATTTATGTATTTATTTACTGTCTCACTTGTATGACTTTTTGTATTCTATATTGTACAGTGCTGCGTCCCCTAATGAAGCAATATAAATAAATATATACATACATACATACACCCAATATAATTTGCTTAAAACCTAAATATAACTAAACATATTAGAAACATTGACAAAATATTAGAAGTTTTAAAATTTATTGTAGCTGTATTAGTGCACTTGTAGCATACAAAGAAATGAATAAGTATAGTATGTGATACTCTTTTTATTTGCACTAAAAATAGTTTTTTTATAGTTTTTCTCTACGGGTTTTTAATGCTACATTGATGCTTGTGTTTATGGTCTTAGCCTTGTAACCTTTTTGTTTAAATGATTCTGCCAACACTTTAAGATGCTTGTCTCTCTCTTCTGGGTCAGAGTATATACAGTGAGGAGGATGAGAATTTAAAAGAAATCTTCCCAGAGACAACCAACCAACCTCAAACACAAATAAGTTAATAGGAAACTTCACACAGACAACAATATCAACAATGGCACTAAACCTTGCAAAGGAAACCAGTGAAAACTATGTCATCACATCAACCAATCACAAAGTGTTGCACATGCTATGGGGACTTATAACATTTCAATTATCCACCCCTTATCTTTCACTGGTTGTTTCTATTGCTATCCTCACCCCCAATGGTATTATGTGTTGTTGTATATTGTAAAAGTCTGTTAGTTGCCATATGATGTAAAGATCTGAAGAAGGGAGAAAAAGCTAATATATTAAGAAAACTATAGTTAGGGCCAATAAAAAGTCTACTTTTTATTGAAAGTATATAACATACTATACTTTCTATTTTTTTTTAAAAATATTAGAAATCTCAATGAAATCAAAATGTTGTAATGTTTCCCTTTCTTTAAAATCCATTTCTTGGTGGCGTAATATATTTCCATTATCAATATCAATTGAATTAATAGAACTAGTAACAAACAACAGATATTGTTTTTTTTTCCCAGATATGAAGATTTTTTCTTTTTCCATTTACAATTTTTTATTTATCAGGAAGAATGCAAAAATGCTAAGATATGTTGACACAAAAGAAATCCTTAGGCTGCTTCCACGGGTCCCTTAGGGTGTAATGATGTAGTGACTATAAGATCGGTGTCTCACTTTAGGTAGTAGACAGTTCATGCAGTTCTATGTAAGATTATTCTCTTTGAAGAATATGAGTCTGGCAGAATTGGAGATACATTGATGTGTACATTATTTTTCCTGTGTACTCCAATGGGGAATCTTCCTTTAATCTCCCAGAACACTGACAGTATCTCTCATAAGCATTCAAATTGAGCAAGTTTTTAGCTGCAGACTAATCAAGCTCCTGCTGACAAGCCAAGCCATCTTTTTATGTTCAGTGGGATGACAAATCTATCCTTTTCCATCAAATTCTAATTTCTGCATAGAATAGTGACAGCTTTTGTCTATTCAGTCCGATCCACAAGTGCTAAAAATGCAAGAAGTTAGAATAACGCATAGATGCCTTATTAATTTAGCAGATGAACATTTCATTACCAAATCTTGTTAAAGGACATGTCCACCCCTTTTTAGGATTTTTGGGGCATAGTAGGTCTCCCTCCCCCAGCCCCAACTGCTATAATAGTTTTTACAGAAACTCCCCCGATCATTACTAACATTACCTCTTTCCTCCGGCGTACTGTCCCAGCCCTCTGCTTGCATGAAACTGCAAGCAGGGGGGCAGACCGGCAGCCGCGTCTGTGATTGGCTGAGAGGCATGCAATCACAGACACGGCGGCCGGAAGTGGAGAACGCCGGGGGAGAGAAGTAAGGTAAGTAGAATTCGGAGGAGTTTCTATAAAAACTATTATAGCGGTTGTGGCTGGGGGAGGGAGACCTACTATACCTCCCACACTAGGGGGAGGGAGAGCAAAATGGGTGGGAGAGGCATTAAGAGGGAGGGGGGGAGGGTTGCAGTGCGCATAGCAAAATTCTCCTTGAGGAGAGACAGGAGTCCTATATGGACTCTGCCTGGCTCCTGGTGGCCAGTTTTTGGGACTTTGGAGCAGGGCAGCCATTTGGAGCAGGGATGTAATGTAAGGAATTTATTACACTACCGAGTGGGGCCAGAAGTGGGTTAAATTATAGTTTTGGTGGTGTAAGTGCCATTTAAGCCTGTATTAATTTGTGAAATTAACTGTATTCTTTTAATGCAGAACTGTTTATTATTAAACATTGCCGTATCTGATGATTTGATACTGAGATATATGTTACTCATTATAATGGACCACTTTTTTCTTTCCCTGTTATATTCAAGATGGCTCAATAAAGCCGAAACTGGTCTGTGGCTGGCTTTGATTTTGCCTTTAGCTCGTGGAATGCTATAAAAACCTCTTAAAAGGTGTGGCTTTTCCTAAAGAGATACCATGGAAATATGGAAATTACCCAGAAGTTTTCATTCCTTATTTTTATTTGGTCATGGAAATCCATCCAATATCATTATATTTTACAATTATTATACATTATGGTACAGTATATGTATTTTAAAATGTTTAGCAGCATAGAAGACTTGTGATGGTCTTACTGATATTTTATCATTTGTTTAACAATTGTTCTATTGTTCTTAACTTCCATTGAATAGGTAATTCATACATAACTTTTTAATGTTACACTGTTAATGGTAGAAGTGGTAGAAACATTTTTTTTTACATTTTATGCGAACATAAACATTGATTTATTCCTAGTTTTTATTCAAACATATAGTCTTTTTATTGTAACAAATAAACTGTCTATAGATGAATTGTTAATGTTTTTTTTATTGTGTGTTATTCAAGTTTTGATATATTTGACAGGTGATATGTAGAATTATTTTATAAAGACACACCAGGCAGACTTTTTGGAATGGGTTTAGTTTATTGATTTAACTTTAATATTAAATGTTAAAGCACAAAGAACAAATAAACGGATTTTGCTGTAATGGTTTATGACTACTCCACACTGGATGATATTGATGATTGAAGTATATTGACAATAGACTTTTGTAGCTTCTTTTTTATTATTTTGTAATCTTTTACTGGTTGATGCTTGTTTCATTTACAGTGAGATAAGCAAAGCTGGAAACGTTTTCTTTAATATATGTGAATAATATATAGATTTCTCCATTGAACATTATGAGATTTTCAGCAAAATGTGTGACAGCAGTTTTGAAATTGCATTCTTAAATCATAACCTCCTCCTTGTTGTGTCCTCAAAAAAAGGTAAATACAAATTGCACAATTTTTTTCCCTCCAGTTTAAATATCCAAATGTATTGTTTTTTGAAATGTGTAAGAGAATCAAATGTAATAATAAGAATAGAAATCAATACTGCATAAGGAGAACAGAATAAGTGATAATTCATAAAGCGTACCATGTGTAGAATTGATCAACAGTATTTTACAAGGTTAAAGAAGAAATTTATAGGAAGATTCAATAAAAGTTCTTAGCGTTTAAAATGGTGCTGCTTTTGCCCCAACCAATCAGATCTTATTTAACATTTGAAAGCTAACATCTGATTGGTTGGGGCAAAATTAGCACCATTTTAAACGATAAGAACGTTTATTTAATAACACTGATAGTGTGTATAAAGACTTTAGAAAAAAAAACAGTTAAACTGAAAAGTAATTGGGACAGGGATATAGGACTGGTTATTCCTACCTCCCAATATTCTTTCTGTGAGGAGCACCAGCCCAAAGAAAACTAATTCTGCCAGTCTTCCTCTTGGCTTGAGCACTATCTTTAATACAGGATTAATCCAGGACTAACCTGGCAAATGAAAACTGTATGCACTGTAGTTCCTCAACGAAACAATATCAATATTGTGTGGTAGGAAAAATCAATCCTACCTCCCTGCCCCAGGCAACATACAAACAACAGACAAAAGGAAACGTATCAGGGGCAGGGGGGTAGGATTAGTAATTAAAAATACCTTCTTGTCCCATGAACCATTCATTTTTAAAAAGTTACTTTTTACAGTATTGTCCTTTAGTATGTAAAAATGTACTTCTAAATAGAAAGGAAATATCATTTGCAAACAAATGTTAGCACAGTGTTATTATTTTAAACTTTCCTTCTTAACGGTAAGAATGTGGAAAATGTAAACAGTCCCTTGCCTTGTCACCACACTCCCCTTAATCCTCATTCTAGAACGCCAATAACAACATAGCTGTGTGACTTTAGACAAAAAAGTAGATTTGATTAAATTTACTATTCAGCAGTGACTGTTATTGTTCAAAACCAAAGCAATTAAATAACTTCATACAAGATAACAATCTAACCAGACAACCAAAGCAATTATCCCCAGTAATGAACAATCCATAGAAGATGTGGTATCACATCATATCAAATGTCAGGAAATTGAACATTCTTGTTTGTGCACATAGCTGTGCACGTGTTCTGAGACATCTGCAGTAGTGTATGTGTGTGTATGAGTCTTGGCTGACTGTTTGTTTGTATTCTGTGTGAGAGGGTGTGTTGTGTTTTTACTGCTTTAGTTTGAATTGACCTATCTGCTTAGTTCTTTCCATTGCCTCTTTTTTCTATTGGCTCTTCTCTCCTCTAATTTGTTCTTACTGGTTATTCTTCACTTTATTTTCTCCTTTGACCCTCACCTCCCTGCCTTTTATAGCATTTAGCTAGTCTACTATTGGTGGTGAGTTTGATTTGTTTTCAGTTTGCCTTTGCTATGTTTTTTACCATTTTCTTGTTTGCTGCCTAGACTAACATTTGATCAACCTTTGCATTGCTTAACTTTGATATTGCTTTACCCCTTTTTTCACACTAGTTTGTCTGATCTTAGGTCTGGACTTGGTTAGTCGGATGCCCAAGCAAAATGGATGCAAGGGGCACACTTAAAGTGTAAGTGAATATTTATTAAATCACATCAAACTACAACGTTTCAGGGATCACCTTGTCCCTTTCATCAGGTATAATTTGTCGGATGCCCCCTTGACTGACCGTATTTCTTGCCTTGCCAACTGGACAGTTTATGACCAATCCATCTATTCTCATTTATTTTCCTCTATTTCTTGTCCTCTTCTAATCTGTTCTTATCATCCTCCTCTGTGCCCACTCCTGTTGCACCACACTTTCCAGTTTTCCCAGCCTCATTGTGAATTCCTTGCACCTTAAGTCCTGGGGGCAACTGTGCTCATCTGGTGCCAATTGCCTAGCAACAAACTGGGGCTTGTCTATAGGTGAAGCTGGTGGTATAGATTTGTCAATGCATTACACCAAAGTCACACATAAATGTTGGGCTGGCTCATACACAACTTAAACTGTTGTCAGATGTCCACCTACCTCTCACCCTAATTTCCTCTTTCAGGGGTTACTAAAGTGATCATTCAATCATTTCCTTCTGATAAACCCAGGATGAAGAGCTAGAATTTTAGGTCTTTGCCCTGGGTACATGAGAAGGAAGAGAGGGTTGAATTGTAACTTTACTGGGTGTAGTAAAGATTGTTGAAAGTCCTGGCCAATCTGTGCCCTCTTTACAAGGTTTTGGAAAGAAGTTCTCTGCAAAAAGAACCCCCCCCAGGTGGAACATTGATTGGCTTGGCACACAATATACAAAATGTGGATCTATACATCCACACTAAATGGGGGGTGTGACTAGAGACAAAAATCATCTTGTGAAAGGCAAACACTATAGTTACAAACTGTTTATATGGTTGTTGAGTTTATTATGGAATGGCCATAAGTAGCTGCTTTTTATTGTGAGTTTAAATTAGCTGAATTTCGTGAATTTGAATTTGTTGCACACAAATATTCTGTTTTGTTTGTGTTTATTGTTTGGTGTAGTACCTTACTTAAATAATATTTTCTCTCATATCACTGTTTTCTATAGGGTACTTTGCATTGCTCTACTTTAATAAAAGAAACTTTTTTTCCCAAGATTTGACATTTAGCCTAGCCTCTCATCTTACTTTAGGGATATTAAATGCTGCTCTCTGCTCTCGTTTATAGGACAGCCTTACAGTATATTTACCCAGAAAGCGAAAGAGATGCTTGGTTTTAAAGATTAGGCTTATATGCATACTTCTTAGTTCCAAAATGTTTCAGCAATTATTTACTGGGTATATATCCCATGAGTTAAGGTCATGGAAAATACTGCAATCAACTAATTAAGATCTGCGGTAGGATCAATTCCAGGGGATTTATTTTGCTAATCTATATGGCCTGGCCACACGGAATATAATTAAATAACACATGAGAGACTCAAATAATAATAGGAGCAGCAGTGGAATATTTTCTTAAATTCAAACGCTATTAGTAGAATCTTAAATTCAAACACTATTAGACACCTGATGAAGGTATGTGATTCCTTAAATAAATGTATTTAGCATTATAAGTACTGTGCATCTCTCAACTTTTCTTTTTAATATTTTTTTAAGCTGAGTGTTTATTATTCGAGAATGCTCAACTGCGGCTCCCATACACTTCTAGCCATCCACCAGACCTCCCTGAATGCTTGTATGCTGTCTTCAGCAACACTGTATTTTTAAGCAAATAAGTAGAAAATAACTCACCGTGAATTACTTTCTTTTTACAAGCTCAGGATAACCAGGATTTATCCTTTGTAACGCGCAGTGATCATTTTTATCCGGGTATAGAGAGCAGAAAGATAGGGTGGATGCCTTTCCTATGGAAAGGGCACTCTCTCTGCTCTCTCAAATGCAGACTGCATGGGGGGTAAAAACTATCACTGTGTTACAGAGGAATAATCCCTTTTGTCCTGAGCTTGTGAAAAGAAAGTAAATCACAACAGTTTTTTTTGTATTTATTTACTTTTAAAACACTGTTTTACAATGGAATCATTTTCAGGTTGTACACAGCCTAAAGACAAAAAAAGCGGGCTTTGCCATGCTGCCTCTTGCTTTTATATGGGACCACCTTGGTGACTTAATATCTTTATATTATATTGTAAAAGGACAAATTATCCCTTATATAATATGGATTCATTTGAACAGTGGTACATAGATATGTTTCACATGGATAATTTAAAAACTATCACCACATTAAATATGCCCTTAACCTGAAGGTTTTCTTTAATTTATAAGGCAGATGTCGTAATGGGAGCTTGTGGATAAATTCCCAGGAAGGTGTAGTCACGTCATACTTAACCCCAATATGACCCCTAGTAATTATTCAGCTGCAGAGCATAAGCAGATTGGTGGAGTTTTCTTTCCTTGTTCTTCTCAGGCAACTTCATAGAAACAAGTTTGTGTTTGCCATCTTGTTGCCTGGTGGATTATTGATTTTTTAAAAATGATGAGTAAAGAAGAATGCTAAGCTTATTAAAAAAATATGAAAAAGAATAAATATCATTATGTAATTCCAGCTGGTAGTCCTATTTTACTACAGTGTAGGCTGTACGAGACCGAACATTCTTTTTAACAACAAAGGAAGGGAGTACTCATAGATAATGGGCTACTGTACATTCCACACCTTGTTTGTTTGCACTGTTGCATATAGTGTACACAAGTACAATTGTCCTGCCTTTCTAAAGGTTTTCTCAGCAGACCAGCATTTTTTCCCCAAGTATACAGTATACAATGTTACCTTTTTTATATACATACTTTCTTGTCCTTTTGTAAAATGTGTTATATTGTATACGAAAAGTATTATTTTTTGTGAACTAAATAAATAACTGGCAATACTATAGCTAAAACTGTAGATAAAGCCAGACAAGTGTGGTAAGCACCACAATAATTTCAGGTGCATTCATTTCTTGACAGAGGAGGATCATGCCATGCTTCCTATCTAGCTGAAGGGCTTACAGTAAAAGAGAATTCCATAAAATTCTTCAACAAATATTCAACTGAAACCACAAAGGGGTCAGTCTAAAAATTACATTGACATCAATTCTGCTTAAGAGGAAGCTGTTGAAGTGTGAGGATATTGTAGAAAAAAAGTGCATGACAAAAAAGTTTCATTCTTTTACAGTGGGTAATGCATGTACTAATCAATATTAGTAAAGGGAGAATTCTCCAGTAGCTAAGCATCTGATCCTGACTAGTTCCATTGGTACATAAGCGGGGGGAGTTATTAGATCCATCATAAAGATGTCAGCCTGTGACTTTTATAACAGAAAGTGTTGAGCTTAACAATCTCTCAGGCCATACTACAAAAACAGTTATCTTTCAATGTACAAAGCTGGCAACAGCACATGGCACCTTGCCCAGATACAAATTGAGAGTGGTCATAGAAATATTTTTTTGTATCAACACTATTAATAAAAAACATTAAAATTTTACATTTAAGTGTGCTGTGCTAGATTTTATTATTTTACAGATTACTGAATTTGGTCCCTAGAGCACAAGGGTCTGAGGAAATAACACATCTTATTATACCTTAGTGCCCTCACAGTGTACATCAGTTAAAGGGGAACTGTGGTCTCCATAAAAATGGCCTTTATTAAAGTGGGCACAGTCCTACCTTTAAAATGACTTTAAGATCATGTTTCTATCTGCAGTTTATTCAAAGTTAGAGCAGTATAAAGGACAGCCTTTCCTGATAGCACTTTGAGCTGTTACATCCCCAGCACCTTGGGTCTCCCCAAGTTTAAGGTTGGAGAATGTACCACTGCTTGGACAGACCATTATCAGTTGCATCATAACTTCTAAATTGTTTTAAAAGATAGCCACAAGAGACAGGGCCATCTTGAAAGTGTAACTTTACAAGCCTAGAACTTAAGATTCAGCGAAGCTGGACACATCATAATAGATTTGAAAGGTATGAGAGACCTTTCTTTTTCATGTGGTCTCGTCGAGACCACAGTAACTCTTAAAGACTCTTTAGCACTTTTGAACTTGAGCTTCACATTTTTATTTCAGCTCATATTTGACAATATTATTACTAAACCTTTTTAAAATACCTTTTACCTTTTTCATAGGCGATTTTTTTATGTGACTCTTTTGTTAATGTTTTGCAAACAAAACCTTCAATAAGAGGTGCAAAGTTTTGTCTGAGCTGTTAATTTGGGTCAACCAATCAGATGATTGCTGCAGATTAAAAACATGGGCAGATATTTGCACCTGTTATTGAATAAGGCCCCATAGAATTTTTTTCAGGCAGGAATATTCTGGGGGGGGGGAATGGTTTTGTTAAAATTCAAAATCAGGCCTCCAGTATTTCAGATACAGCTATTTCTCATAATTCATAGCAGCTGAAGGTAAACGAACAAATATATATTCCTAATTCAGATTTTTTTAAAAAATTAAAAAGTGAATCTTTCCTAATTAATATGGCGGAACACTCTCTTCAAATTCTCTTCAAAACACAATGTCAGTTGAATGCAGTGATTAAAAAATATTATTATATAATTAGCATCCTTAAATTACTGCTTGAAAGCATCACATCTGCTAATGCACAAAATAAAAATCACTTTCCTAATGATGGAAATCATGGACAATTAACAAGAAAAATCACAATTTCACAGGTAGTTTACTGTCTAAATGCATCCCTAGTTTGCCAAGGAATAAGTGCGTTGCCATTAAATCTAATTTCACAGCTGCTGGGATATTTCCTTATTATATATGACCTACATTTTATGTACAACATTTTTTTCATATTTGAAAAAAATGTAGGTCATTTTTTTTTTTTGACACACAGTTTCTAAAGGTATCAAATAAAACAGAGCTGGGTTATGGAGATATAAAGCTTGATAAAAACTATTGATGGATATGCCTACAGTAGTTCAACAAAGTTTAGGCTACTGCTGGTCCTTCTAACACCATTTAAATGAAAGGACTTCAGGACATGATTATTTTGAATTATTAATTCCTTTTATAGCCTCTTGTGCAATCAGAGATGGGACTAAAAGAAGATTCTCTAAATAACCTGGTTTGAAATACAAAATAACGCATACTGTGTGTTTGATGGAAAGTCTCAGATCGATAACTTACTTGATGATGAAGCAATAAATTCCCGTATTATTATCTTTTTAGAATTCTATATATTTTAGTTCTCCTTTGAATACTTTACCCAGACTGGTTAATAAAGCTGATATTGCCCACTCCCCACAGTGAAGGTCACTGCATGCAAAGGAAGGCCTTATCCTGAGTATGTTGTGCACACAAGGAGAACAAGTTGAGACGTTGATGGTTTTGACTGTAACTTTCAAAAGAAAGTTTTACTGTGACATCAGCTGGGACAGGATACAATTTGCAATGGGCGGTGAACGTTTGAAGGAATAGCTGTGTAAAGGATCATCCTAGAAGAGGATAAATGTTGCAGACTTGAGTGTTGTTGAGTGCTAATAATAAATGTATCTTTCAGTTCAGAGGGGAGAACTTATTAAAATACAATAAAGAAATATTTCAATATATTTATTTATATACTATTCTTACAAATAAAACTCACTAGTATGGACAATGTCTGTATTTGCTTTTCATGTTAGTTTCCCTGTAACTGGTGACCTTATTTTGTCACTAATGTATTTAGCGATCTTCACACTAGTTTTGCTTTCTGCATCCCATTCCTTGTCAGTCTTGACATTTAATAAGATAAATACCCAGCTGACTGTTCGTCAAGTAGAAAGTGAATGGCTCAGATGATTTTCTGCTGATCTATAAAAACTTCAAAGTGGACAGTTTCTTTTTATATAGATTTTATCTTAACAAGATAACAATAAAGTTACACCGTGAAGAAATTAATTTACATGTACACTAATGGATTATTGTTCAAAGGAAGAAATGTTTAAGGAAAGGGAGTGTAATCAGAGAGAAGATACAGTATAAAGAAACCTAATTTGAGCATTCAGTATAAAGGCATGTTAAATGTATTGCTTGTGCTCATTTATCTGCATTTATTATAGTTATTTAGTCACTGTAATTTATAACATCCTATTTACTTGTGTTTTATGTTTGCTTATCAAATAAATCAAAAACCTCAGCTTCCAAGAAGCAGTAAATGCTCACAACAAGAATAAACCAAAACCGGAATAATTAACACATCTTTATTACATGGTATATATATTTTTTATTTAAATAAAAGAAAGAAATTGGGGGGGGGGTTTAATGGATTTGATTCTTTTCTACCTAGTTTTACCAGTAAATAGTTCTCTGCACATTTATGTATTTTATTGTTAACATAATAGGACATGTTAATTATTGATTTTGTTGACACTACTAGTAATCGTGTTAGAATAGGAAAATGCTAATAGATAAAACTTATACTTGAAAACCTTGAAAACAGGGTTGTCAATTTTCCCCAATGTTTATGTGAAGCACCTACAGTAAATGCAGCTTTGGTCTGAAATAAGGTACTTTAGGTTAATTTCTCACATGTTGCATTGCGTTTCAAGTGAAATCTGCACATTGTTTCTCGACTCAGCATTATGTAGCCTGGCTTTTAGGATCAGAGTAACTATTTATCTGCCAAATGCAAATAGAACATTAAGGGGTGAAACAGTAACAGTCATTACATAAATAAGTCTAAAATCCACTGTACCCACCCAGTGTAATATTGGGTTTGTGTGGGTTTTAGACTCCTATACAGGGCTGGGTTTGCAGCACATCTGATGCAGTAAGGGTTAAATTAAATTTTGCATTACATAGTAGCACAAAACTTAACACCTTCTGCATCACATCAAGGCATTAAAGGGTTAGCTTACCTGACCGTAACTGATGCAAAGTGATTAATGTAAGTTTTACTGTATCTCCCTCTAGGTCTGCAGACACAATGATTTATATGTAATTACATACAATAAACCATACTAAAAGGGCATAGCAAGGTGAACAATAAACTGAAGTAAGGCAAATCATAGCCTCAGAACCCTGTATATATACACACTGATGTCTGCATAAGCACTGACTGAGATGAGGTAGTACAGAGTAAGATGCAAGTCCTTCTGCTAATCAAGCCGTATGACCATTATATGTATTCAAACGGATTAAGGCAATATCACAAAATGTTATCCACTGCACATCCACCCCTTAGTGCTTAACTCTCAATAAACCCTTACCTCTGGATTAAAAATCAGATAGCCAAAATCAAAAATAGAGAGTAGCACACCTATCGATGTTTTATTCCACCAGGGGCACCAGAAACAAAGTTTTGGGGGGTATTCCCCCTTCATCAGGGGGGAAACGTTGTTTTCTGATGCTCTTGGTGGAATAAAGTTTACATTTTGCACTATTATAGGTGTGCTACTCTCTCTTTATTGATTATGGCAAAGGGATTAAGGCAGTACAAAGTAAGGTGCAGAAGTGTTTACTTACTGAAGGGGTGCAGATCCAGGCGTAGTCAGTAATGCCCAATGTGATATAAGTAAAGTGACCATGCTGTTCAGGGGGAGAAGGAAAGAAGAAAGCAACACCAGGATGCATTTTACCCTTATGGAAGCTCTCTGAACTGCAGTAAGTTGAGGACATATTATTCAGAATCCATACACTAGTAAATGGGAAGCCATCATTGTTTTCTTTTCATGGCTATGTGCATAGATTTTGGGACTTAAAATTCACTTAATTGTTAGCTAATAAATAGGATGTGACAGATATACAGACTAGACTAATTTTTACTTATCCATTGCTTAATATGTTACTATAGTAATACAAAAAATGGCCAAGACTACCCCACTATAGCACTAAAGAACGTGCCTAAATGACACTATTTAGATTATTTAAATATGTTTAACAATAATACACACTGACTCACGTAGTAGGTCAAGTGATCCGGGTGCGTATGCCCCGAATCAATCACTATGAAAAATCCTCCAGTTAGTGATCAAGATAATCAGCATATGATCATTCACTCACCCATGTGCCTGGGTGGCCCAGGTGCAGCATGCCCCGGACCCCTCGCTTAGTCCAACTCAAACTTCTCCACAACGAAAATATAAGGCAGCGCACTCCGGTAAGATAAAAATTACGCGTTTCGAGCGGAATGCTCTTACTCATAGGCTAACCCCGGATTCCAATAAATAAATCCATTTCACCTCATGTTTAAGTAAAAGGCTAGTCCTATCCTTCTTTCTAGGGTCAGATCTAACTGCTTGGATACCCTGTACGGAAAAATAGTTTATGTCACCTCCATTACACTGCAAAAAATGTCTAGCTACAGGACTTAGAAGGCACCTCCATTACACTGCAAAAAATGTCTAGCTACAGGACTTAGAAGGCTTTTTAACTCTACATCTCTAAGATGTTCTCTAATTCTATTCTTTAAGGTTTTAACTCTACATCTCTAAGATGTTCTCTAATTCTATTCTTTAAGGGCCTGGTTGTACAGCCAACATATTGAATATTACATTTCTTGCATGTTACCAGGTAAACCACATATTGGGTATTACAGTTGATGTAGGACTCAACATTATATTTCCTACCTGTCACAAAACTACTAAAGGTATCATTTTTTATGATATGCGAGCAAGTTTTACATCTCATAGATCCACATGGAAAACACCCTTTAAAGTGTAACCATGACTTTTCACTTTTTTGAGGATTAATGTATAGACTTGGAGATAGTATATCTCTGAGAGACCTAGCTCTCCTAGGGACAAATCTGGATGTCGACTCGAGCGAGTGGTTTAGATTTTACTGAACGTTTTCGAGTTATTTTTGAAAAAAAAATATGATTGGGAAACTCGAAAAATGTTTTTGATCGTATTTTTCAAGTTATTATCAGACGTTCAAGGCTATTTCGGAATTTTTAAAACTTTCAATAAGAATTGAAAACTCGCTGCCGAAGTCCCGATTTTAAGTCCATTTTCGGATCTTTGGTATTTCATCGACAGAACAAAACCCATCCGTTTGGCTCCAGTTGCTAACCCTACAGTAAGTGCGTAGCTTACTTCTCTAAGGAGTGACAGTAGTAATGATAAATATTGTAGTTCACTGTATTCTTCTTCTCTGCATAGTATGGCCATAATTTCCACCCTTACTCCATTATATCAACAGTGCCTTGTGCCCATAAGACGATTGAAAGGGAGTAAGCAGGAAGCTATTTTCTCCAGGCTGGTTCCCCCTTGTGGTGTCGTTTGTGTGTGTGGGGGTGCTGATGGGCTTTTTAGATTGCAAAGTTGGGGCCATAATTGTAAAAGATTTGTTAATGGTAAGTTTGATAACAAAACTTTATTACAACCTGAAAAACTACCACATTCAGCATGGGTTTTCCGATGGCTATATACCGTCGCTTTTATGTGCCAGGAGTTATAACCACCCATCCAAAGTAAATGGAGCCCAAAAACTGGAGCAGTATTGGGCACCAATGACATTGATTACAGCTGAATCAGTCGAGTGTTGTGGCTGCAAAGCTATAAGTAGTGCTAATAGTGGCAGTTGCTAAACATGCCAAGAATGCCAATAAAGAATCTTTATAAATATGGTCATATTTCCTGAGTCAATAAGGGTGTTCAACTCCTTAAAAACATGCCATACAACCACTAGGATTTTTTTAGTATGAAACTGTGGTGTCATCTGAACCAACAAGTTGGATGCACAAGCTTCGTCTGCTGGTCGAAGATTTCTATCGGTTGGCCTCACAGTTGGTGGAGGAAAAAGATAAAGTCAATTTGGGTTAGGAAAAACTTGAGAGAATGATCTCATTACTGAACCACAGGATTCTTTATTTGGGGGGTTTATTTCAAAGAAACAAATCAAAAATAAAAAAATTTAGATAGATGTTCATGATATCACTTTTAATGTTTAAAGACATGTTGGTGGCCACTGCACCAATTTACTACAGTAATCATTAGCCATTATCAATTGAATTTTGAGGAAACAGCTGGGAAACGACACATTTTAATAGACGTTAGTTCTTTTTCAACACATATTAATATAATCACAGCTAATTAAATATTTTTCCATAAATGTTCCAAGTTGACAAAAATATTGGGAAGGGTGTGGACTTCAATCTTTACCTATTAACATTTTTCGTATGTATTTCTGGCAGAAATTTGGCCTATAAAGGTGGATCCGTAGTGGCCACGTTTGCTTAATAATAAAAGATCATATAAACCACACCGGGCTCATGCTAAGTTAGGTGTTGTATCAGTCTGATCACCGAGGTTAGATCATCAGAGGGTTAAATGAGGGAAGACCGAAATATTGTTTACTATGACAACCCTTCATTTTACTCTGTTCCTATGATTAAGATAGATGTGTATGTGGCTTGCTGACATGTGTTGTATATAGTGAAGTCTCCACCTCTCCCTTAGGACCCACAACTCACTGGAGGAGCTAATTTTTTATGAAACTTGAAAAGACTACACAGCAAGAGACGGAGTCCTGAGTGTCTGCATAAACACACGGTCAATGTGATTGGTTTATTGTATTTCTTATAAGATTTTTAAAAACAACAATGGAGATATTAATAAATGAACTGATACAGTTACAACTACTTCTTTAAAGGGGTATATATATATTTCCTATTTCTAAAAATAGGTACCTTTAGATACAGCAAGGTCGTCAAGAAGACTTTTTTAAATTTTTAAATCTAGGCTGTGAGAAACACAATTGAAAATCTCAGCATTACAGGGAAAGGCCTTGTTCACTCCAGGAGAAAGTATAATATGGTTCCAACCCTGACCACTTACTGGATCTTTTGCTTACTGCAGCACCATTTCGCAACAATAAGAGATCAGCAGAGTAAAGAAGGAAGGGGGACAATGTGTAAGCACAGCGTTGTTTTATGGTGAGGCTGGTGCAGGCAATATAAGTGTAGCCATGACAATACAAGAAGGCAGTGATTAAGGAAAGGATGGGGCAAGTAAGAAGCCTACATTAACATTATTAAATGTAATGACAAAGCAAGCACTTATAAATAGGTGAGCTACCACATTTACTTCTGTACATTGTAGTTTCAGGTAATGTAAAGTTAGTGAGTATAGTGGACCCTTTAAAGCAATCCTAAATTCTCATGATTAAAAACTGTTTGCTGCCTTAAGTGTAAGGCAATATAAAAAACAATCCAGACGGGTTAATAACCAGATTCCCCCATCGATGGCATGGGAAAAAGCTCTGGTAATGACAGTGTCGGACACTGGCCCACAGTGGTTACAGGGAAATTACCCTGGTGGGGCCCCACAGCCCCACTTCAACCAAGGACTACAGAGAAAACTGCTAAAATCTAAAATACAGGCCAAAGGGCATAAGAAATGCTGCTATTTGATATAAACAATAGGAGACAGTAGAGTAGGATAACTAGTAATGAGTGATATATAGAGATATGAAAATTAGGGGCCCTATTAATCCTCTGGTGGTCCTGGTTTCAGGATTTTTTGGTGGGGGTCCAACAGTCCAGTCTTGATATTGGATAATGCTCCTTATAAATATACCCTGGTTCTAAAATTTTCCCCTTCTTGCCATTACTGAAAAACCTGGCTCTCCCAAAGCGACTTGCATATTGAGGCCTCTGTTAATACAGGAGGTCTCTGGCCTCTCCCCATACCACCTTGTTGCAGAGGTGTTGGCCTCCTTCTTCCTAGCCTGTACATTTCAATGTACATTATCCCCCCATCAGGCTTCCTGTTTTAAATCTTTGAGGTTCACCATCAACAAAGTTCCACCTTCTGTCGCTTTTTTTTTTTTTTTTCTTTTTTAGTGTAGCTGTGGTATACAGGGCCCCTTTCCACCAACGGGGGGACTCCACCAGCTAATTCATCTGAGATTTGAGACCTGGTTACCTTTTTCCTCCTACTGAGGTCTTGTTCTAATTCTGGGTGACCTTCAAAGACTGTCACATTGACAAACTACTGCTTCTCTCTGGCCCTCTGCGGTTCTCATTTAACTCATCTCATTATGCATAAGGAGATGGGCATTCTTGTGGATCTTGTCTTCACTAAAAACTCTTGTATATTCTTTTGAAAGAGGAACCCTACCAGTTTCAGATCCTACTTATTACTTCTCTGCCTAACATTTCGTTTTCATTGGACGTCCTTCTTGGTGTGTATGTCGTTAATACCCAGACCATAGAAACTTCCGGGGCTGACTCTTGCTCTCTCCTCGAGTCTCTCTACCCTTATGTGCTACTCTGACACCTTACTTGTTCTTAACTTCTATACTCTTCGCTATGATGCTATTGAATTCCTTGCCCCTTGCACCCTGCACATCTTAGTCTTTTGAATCCTACCCTGGCTTAATACCCACAACCATTTTAAACGTAGAGGTGCCCACGTGCATGCTGAGTAGATGTGGAGAAGTCTCCTACCCAGGATGACTTTTCTCCATAAAGTTATGACTCACATGTCCTCAACACCACACTTTAGGGAGCAAAAAAAAAATATATAAGTCGTTATAAATAATAAATCAAACCCCCGCCCCGTTTTCTCCCATCTTTTTAACTCCTCTCCACCCCTCGCCCACTGACTCTCCTCTCTCTCCCACACTTCCACGCTCTTGAATCTTTTAATCCCATGACCAGCAGAGGTATTTTTGCTTTGGTAATGTTCCGCTCACTACACGTCCCCTCATCCCATGCCCTCTTTTATGAAGCACTGTAATCAGGCAGTTACCCTATACAAAACCCAATATTAATACCTCCTGTGTCATCTGGACTTCCTTCCTCCTTTAAACATGCCCACTGAAAACCCTAATCCAAAACCTTACTAGTCTCAACCACAGAACCTACTCTGTTCATATATAATAAACATCTTCTCCGATTTCTTAATGTTGGGGTTCCACAGCTCTGGGTTCTTGGGACCCCTGCTGTTCTCCTCTATCATATTTCCTGGGAAAAGTCATCGATCATTTTTGTTTTTTTAACTATGATACGTAATATATTTTTCACTCCACGACTTAGTCTGACACCCAATCACCCATTCCGACTCTCGGCTGTTCCTCATGGATGGCACACATTCCCTTCAAACTAAACTGATTGTAAACTGAAAACTAATCATGTTCCAACCTAAACCTGGCCCTATCCTACCGTATTCCATTTCTGTGGACAAACCCCCAGTTTACCCTATTCAGTCGAGACGTGCTTAGGGGGTATTATGTGATTGGCTCTCTCTTTTCCAAATCACAATTAACTGTGTTGCTAAAACCTGTCGGTTTTTTTCTCATAACATTGCGAATATTCCGAGTAGGTTTCTTTCTCTTCCGACTGCTGCTATGCTTTATCCATTGCTCTCACCTATCACGTCTGGATTATTGTAACCTTATGCTTTCTGGTCTTTCTGCTTTTCATCTTTCTCCTCTTCATCCATACTGAAACTTACTGCCTTACAGCATTGTCGTCGCCTCTAACAATCAGAGATATTAAATTTCCTTTCTGCCGCCCATTACGGCTCCCCATTAAACAATGCATTATATACAAAACTTTCTTTTGAACATTTAAATCATTTCCCAAATAATCTCTGGAATTCTATGTCCCCTCTCCCTTGTCAAGAAACATTATAAAACAAGTTTTATCTAATAAGAGCTTCTCCTCTGAGACAGCACAGATAGGACCTGATAATAATAGACGTTTTATGTGACACACCTAAGTGATGGTAACCTCTTTACATGCTTTTAAAGAATTTGTATATATACGGGAGTCTACAATAAAAATTTCTTATCTCGTTTAAAAATGGTGCTAATTTTGCCCCAACACACATAGATCTTCATTTAACATTTGAAAGCTAACAACTGATTGGTGTGGTAAAATTAGCACCATTTTAAACCAATAAGAACTTTTATTGAATATCCTGATAGTGATTTAGGCACATTCTACTTATTTATAATGTATTATTTATACTGTCTCACTTGTGACCTTTTTGGTATTCTATATTAGTCCGTGCTGCGTCCCCTCAATGACGCATATAATCAATATAATACTACAACATACAACACCCAAATATAATTTGCTTAAAACCTAATATAACTAAACATATTAGAACCATTGACAAAAATTAGAAGTTTTAAATTTATTTGTAGACCCACCTTGTATTGTGCCTTGTAAGCATACAAAGAAATGAGATAAGTATAGTATGTGATACTCTTTTTATTTGCACTAAAAATAGTTTTTTATAGTTTTTCTCACGGGTTTTTAATGCTACATTGATTGACTTGTGTTTATGGTCTTAGCCTTGTAACACTTTTTGTTTAAATGATTCTGCCAACACTTTAAGATGCTTGTCTCTCTCTTCTGGGTCAGAGTATATACAGTGAGGAGGATGAGGAATTAAAAGAAATCTTCCCAGAGACAACCAACCAACCTCAAACAAAATAGTTAATAGGAAACTTCACACAGACAACAATATCAACAATGGCAATAACCTTGCAAAGGAAACCAGTGAAAACTATGTATCACATCAACCAATCACAAAGTGTTGCACATGCTATGGGGACTTATAACATTTCAATTATCCCACCCCCTTATCTTTCACTGGTTGTTTCTATTGCTATCCTCAACCCCCCAATGGTAGTATGGTTGTTGTATTTGAAAAGTCTGTTAGTTGCCATATGATTGTAAAGATCTGAAGAAGGGAGGAAAAAGCATAATTACTATTAAGAAAACTATAGTTAGGCCAATAAAAAGTCTACTTTTTATTGAAAGTATATAACATACTATATCTATTTTTTTTTTAAACAATATTAGAAAAATCTCAATGAAATCAAAATGTTTGTAATGTTTCCCTTTCTTTAAAATCCATTTCTTGGGCGTGGCGTTAATATATTTCCTTATCAATATCAATGGAATTAATAGAACTAGTAAACAAACAACAGATATTGTTTTTTTCCAGATATGGAAGATTTTTTTTTTTCCATTTAACAATTTTTTATTTATCAGAGAAAGAAGCAAAAAGGCAAGATATGTTGACACACAAAGAATCTTAGGCTGCTTCCACGGGTCCCTTAGGGTGTATGATGTAGTGACTAAAGATCGTGTCTCACTTTAGGTAGTAGACAGTTCATGCAGTTCTATGTAAGATTATTCTCTTTGAAGAATATGAGTCTGGCAGAATTGGAGATACATTGATGTGTACATTTTTTTCCTTGGGTACTCCAATGGGGCGGAATATCCTTAATTCTCCCAGAACACTGACAGATCTTCATAAGCATCAAATTGAGCAAGTTTTAGCTGCAGACTAATCAAAGCTCTGCTGACAAGCCAAGCGCATCTTTTATGTTTCAGTGGGATGACAAATCTATCCTTTTCCATCAAATTCTAATTTCTGCCATAGAATAGTGACAGCTTTTGCATTCAGTCCGATCCACAAGTTGCTTAAAAAATGCAAGAAGTTAGAAAACGCATAGATGCCTTATTAATTTAGCAGATGAACATTTCATTACCAAATCTTGTAAAGGACAGTCCACCCCTTTTAGGATTTTGTGGGCCATAGTAGGTCTCCCTCCCCCAGCCCCAACTGCTATAATAGTTTTTACAGAAACTCCCCCGATCATTACTAAACATACCCTTTCCTCGGCGTAGTCCCAGCCCTCGCTTGCATGAAACTCAAGGCAGGGGGGCAGGACGGCAGCCGCGTCTGTGATTGGCTGAGAGGCATAGCAATCACAGACACGGCGGCGGAAGTGGAGAACGCCGGGGGAGAGAAGTAAGGTAAGTAGAATTCGGAGGAGTTTCTATAAAAACTATTATAGCGGTTGTGGCTGGGGGAGGGAGACCTACTATACTCCCACACTAGGGGCGAGGGGAGAGCAAAATGGGTGGGAGAGGCATTAAGAGGGAGGGGGGGAGGGTTGCAGTGCGCTAGCAAAATTCTCCTTGAGGAGACAGGAGTCCTATATGGACTCTGCCTGGCTCCATGCGGGCCAGTTTTGGGACTTTGGAGCAGGGCAGCCATTTGAGCAGGGATGATGTAAAGGAATTTCATTTACACTACCGAGTGGGGCCAGAAGTCGGGTTAAATTATATAGTTTTGGTGGTGGTAAGTGCCATTTAAGCCTGTTTAATTGTGAAATTAACTGTATTCGTTTAAGCAGAATGTTATTATTAAAACATTGCCGTATCTGATGATTTGATACTGAGATATTGTTACCATTATAATGGACCACTTTTTTCTTCCCTGTTATATTCAAGATGGCTCATAAAGCCGAAACTGGTCTGTGGCTGGCTTTGATTTTGCACTTTAGCTCTGTGGAATGCTATAAAAACCTCTTAAAAGGTGTGGCTTTCCCTAAAAGATACCTGGGAAATATGGAAATTACCAGAAGTTTTCATTCCTTATTTTTATTTGGTCATGGAAATCCATCCAATATCATTATATTTTACATTATTAACATATGGTACAGTATATGTATTTTAAAATGTATTAGCAGCATGAGGACTTGTGAGGGTCTTACTGATATTTTATCATTGGTTAACAATTGTTCTATTGTTCTAACTTCCATTGAATAGGTAATTCATACATAACTTTTTTAATGTTCACTTGTTAATGGTAGAAGTGGTAGGAAACATTTTTTTTACATTTATTAGCGAACATAAACATTGATTTCCTAGTTTTTATTCAAACATATAGTCTTTTATTGTAACAATAAACTGTCTATAGTGAATTGTTTATGTTTTTTTTATTGTGTGTTATTCAAGTTTTGATAATTTGACAGGTGATATGTAGAATTTATTTATAAAGGACACACCAGCAGACTTTTTGGAATGGGTTTAGTTTATTGATTTAACTTTAATATTAAATGTTAAAGCACAAAGAACAAATAAAACGGATTTTGCTGTAATGGGTTATGATACTCCACACTGGATGATATTGATGATTGAAGATTATTGGACAATAGACTTTTGTAGCTTCTTTTTATGATTTTGTATCTTTTACTGGTTGATGCTTGTTTTCATTTACAGTGAGATAAGCAAAGTGGAAACGTTTTCTTTAATATATGTGAATAATATATAGATTTCCATTGAAAACATTATGAGATTTTCAGCAAAATGTGTGACGCAGTTTTGAAAATTGCCATTCTTAAATCATAACCTCCTCTTGTTGGTCCAAAAAAGTAAATACAAATTGCACAATTTTTTTCCCTCCAGTTAAATATCCAAATGTATTGTTTTTTGAAATGTGTAAAGAGATCACATGTAATAATAAGAATAGAAATCAATACTGCATAAGGAGAACAGAATAAGTTATAATTCATAAAGCGTACATGTGTAGAATTGATCACACAGGATTTTACAGGTTAAAAGAAGAAATTATAGGAAGATTCAATAAAAGTTCTTAGCGTTTAAAATGTGCTGCTTTTGCCCCAACCAATCAGATCTTATTTTAACATTTGAAAGCTAACATCTGATTGGTGGGGCAAAATTAGCACATTTTAAACGATAAGAACGTTTATTTAATAACACTGAGTGTTGTATAAAGACTTTAGAAAAAAAAACAGTTAAACTGAAAAGTATTGGGACAGGATATAGGATGGTTATTCCACCTCCCAATATTCTTTTGTGAGGAGCACCAGCCAAAAAATAATTCGCCAGTCTTCTCTTGGCTTGAGCACTATCTTTAATACAGGATTAATCCAGGACACTAAACCTGGCAAATGAAAACTGTATGCACTGTAGTTCCTCAAACGAAACAATATCAATATGTGTGGTAGTGAAAAAATCAATCCTACCTCCCTGCCCCAGGCAACATACAAACAACAGACAAAAGGAAACGTTATCAGGGGCAGGGGGGGTAGGATTAGTAATTAAAAAACCTCTTGCCCATGAACCATTCATTTTTAAAAAGTTACTTTTTACAGTATTGTCCTTTAGTATGAAAAATGTACTTCTAAATAGAAAGGAAATATCATTTGCAAACAAATGTTAGCACAGTGTTATTATTTTAAACTTTCCTTCTTAACGTAAGAATGTGGAAAATGAAACAGTCCCTTGCCTTGTCACCACACTCCCCTTAATACCTCATTCTAGAACGCAATAAACAACATGCTGTGTGACTTTAGACAAAAAAGTATAGATTGATTAAATTTACTATTCAGCAGTGACTGTTATTGTTCAAAACCAAGCAATAAATAACATTCATACAGATAACAATTAACCAGACAACCAAAGCAATTATCCCCAGTAAATAACAATCCATAGAAGATGTGGTTATCACATCTATCAAATGTCAGGAAATTGAATTCTTGTTTGTGCACATAGCGTGTGCACGTGTTCTGAGACATCTGCAGTAGTATGGGTGTGTATGAGTCTGGCTGGACTGTTTGTTTGTATTCTGTGTGAGAGGGTGTGTTGTTTTTTTACTGCTTTAGTTTGAATTGACCTATCTGCTTAGTTCTTTCCATTGCCTCTTTTTCTATTGGCTCTTCTCTCCTCTAATTGTTCTACGTTATTCTTCACTTTATTTTCTCCTTTGACCCTCACCTCCTGCCTTTATAGCATTTAGCTAGTTCTACTATTGGTGTGTGAGTTTGATTTGTTTTCAGTTTGCCTTTGCTATGTTTTTACCATTTTCTTGTTTGCTGCCTAGACTAACATTTGATCAACCTTTGCATTGCTTAACTTTGATATTGCTTTACCCCTTTTTCACACTAGTTGTCTGATCTTAGGTCTGGACTTGGTAGTCGGAGATGCCCAAGCAAAATGGATGCAAGGGGCACACTTAAAGTGTAAGTGAATATTTATTAAATCACATCAAACTACAACGTTTCAGGGATCACCTTGTCCCTTCATCAGGATAATTGTCGGATGCCCCCTTGACTGACCGTATTTCTTGCCTTGCCAACTGGACAGTTTATGACCAATCCATCTATTCTCATTATTTTCTCTCTATTTCTTGTCCTCTTCTAATCTGTCTTATCATCCTCCTCTGTGCCACTCCTGTTGCACCACACTTTCCAGTTTTCCCAGCCTATTGTGAATTCCTTGCACCTTAAGTCCTGGGGGCAACTGTGCTCATCTGGTGCCAATTGCCTAGCAACAAACTGGGCTTGTCTATAGTGAAGCTGGTGGTATAGATTTGTCAATGCATTACACCAAAAGTCACACATAAATGTTGGGTGGTCATACACAACTTAAAAAATGTTGTCAGATGTCCACCTACCTTCACCCTAATTTCCTCTTTCAGGGGTTACTAAAGTGATCATTCAATCATTTCCTTCTGATAAACCCAGGATGAAGAGCTAGAATTTTAGGTCTTGCCTGGGTACATGAGAAGGAAGAGAGGGTTGAATTGTAACTTTACTGGTGTAGTAAAGATTGTTGAAAGTCCTAGCCAATCTGTGCCCTTTTTAAGTTCTCTGCAAAAAGAACCCCCCCCCCCCCCCCGGTGTGGAACATTGATTGGCTTGGCACACAATATACAAAATGGGGATCTTACATCCACATAAATGGGGGGTGTGACTAGAGACAAAAATCATCTTGTGAAAGGCAAACACTATAGTTACAAAACTGTTTATATGGGTGTTGAGTTTATTATGGAATGGCCATAAGTAGCTGCTTTTTATTGTGAGTTTAAATTAGTGAATTTGTGAATTTGAATTTTGTGCACACAAATATTCTGTTTGTTTGTGTTTATTTTTGGTGTATACCTTACTTAAATATATTTTCTCTCATATCACTGTTTCTATAGGGTACTTGCATTGCTCTACTTTAATAAAAGAAACTTTTTTCCCAAGTTTGACATTAGATAGCCTCTCATCTTACTTTAGGGATATTAAATGCTGCCTCTGCTCTCGTTTATGGACAGCCTTACAGTATATTTACCCAGAAAGCGAAAGAGATTGCTTGGTTTAAAGATTAGGCTTATATGCATACTTCTGTTCCAAATGTTTCAGCAATTATTTACTGGGTATATATCCCATGAGTTAAGGTCATGGAAAATACTGCAATCAACTAATTAAGATCTGCGGTAGGATCAATTCCAGGGGATTTATTTTGCTAATCTATATGGCCTGGCCACACGGAATATAATTAATAACACATGAGGAGACTCAAATAATAATAGGAGCAGCAGTGGAATATTTTCTTAATTCAAACGCTATTAGTAGAATCTTAAATTCAAACACTATTAGACACTGATGAAGGTATGTGATTCCTTAAATAAATGTATTTAGCATTGTAAGTACTGTGCATCTCTCAATTTTCTTTTAATATTTTTTTAAGCTGAGTGTTATTTATTCGAGAATGCTCAACTGCGGCTCCCTACACTTCTAGCCATCACCAGACCTCCCTGAATGCTTGTATGCTGTCTTCAGCAACACTGTATTTTTAAGCAAATAAGTAGAAAATAACCCACCGTGAATTACTTTCTTTTTACAAGCTCAGGATAACCAGGATTTATCCTTTGTAACGCGCAGTGATCCATTTTTATCCGGGTATAGAGAGCAGAAAGAAGGGTGGATGCCTTTCCTATGGAAAGGGCACTCTCTCTGCCTCTCAAATGCAGACTGCATGGGGGGTAAAAAACTATCACTGTGTTACAGAGGAATAATCCCTTTGTCCTGAGCTTGTGAAAAGAAAGTAAATCACAACAGTTTTTTTGTATTTATTTACTTTTAAAACATGTTTTACAATGGAATCATTTTCAGGTTGTACACAGCCTAAAGACAAAAAAAGCGGGCTTTGCCATGCTGCCTCTTGCTTTTATATGGGACCACCTTGGTGACTTAATTCTTTATATTATATTGTAAAAGGACAAATTATCCCTTATATAATATGGATTCATTTGAACAGTGGTACATAGATATGTTTCACATGGATAATTTAAAAACTATCACCACATTAAATATTGCCCTTAACCTGAAGGTTTTCTTTAATTTATAAGGCAGATGTCGTAATGGAGCTTGTGGATAAATTTCCAGGAAGGTGTAGTCACGTCATACTTACCCCATATGACCCCTAGTAATTATTCAGCTGCAGAGCATAAGCAGATTGGTGGAGTTTCTTTCCTGTGTTCTTCTCAGGCAACTTCATAGAAACAAGTTTGGTTTGTCATCTTGTGCCTGGTGGATATTGATTTTTTAAAAATGATGAGTAAAGAAGAATGCTAAGTTATTAAAAATATGAAAAAGAATAAAATACATATGTAATTCAGCTGGTAGTCCTATTTTACTACAGTGGTAGGCGTACGAGACCGAACATTCTTTTAACAACAAAGAAGGGAGTACTCATAGATAATGGGCTACTGTACATTCCACACCTTGTTTGTTTGCACTGTTGCATAGTGTACACAAGTACAATGTCCTGCCTTTCTAAGGTTTTCTCAGCAGACCAGCATTTTTTCCCAAGTATACAGTATACAATGTTACCTTTTTTATATACATACTTTCTTGTCCTTTTGTAAAATGTGTATATTGTATACGAAAAGTATTATTTTTGTGAACTAAATAAATAACTGGCAATACTATAGCTAAAACTGTAGATAAAGCCAGACAAGTGTGGTAAGCACCACAATAATTTCAGGTGCATTCATTTGTCTGAGTTTCTTGACAGAGGAGGATCATGCCATGGTTCCTATCTAGCTGAAGGGCTTACAGTAAAAGAGAATTCCATAAAATTCTTCACAAAAATATTCAACTTAAAACCACAAAGGGGTCAGTCTAAAAATTACATTGACATCAATTCTGCTTAAGAGGAAGCTGTTGAAGTGTGAGGATATTGTAGAAAAAAAGTGCATGAAAAAAAGTTTCATTCTTTTACAGTGGGTAATGCATGTACATAATCAATTAGTAAAGGGAGAATTCTCAGTAGCTAAGCATCTGATCCTGACTAGTTCCATTGGTAATAAGGGGGGGTATTAGATCCATCATAAAGATGTCAGCCGGTGACTTTTATAACAGAAAGTGTTGAGCTTAACAATCTCCAGGCTCATACTACAAAAAACGTTACTTTCAATGTACAAAGCTGGCAACAGCACATGGCACCTTGCCCAGATACAAATTGAGAGTGGTCATAGAAATATTTTTTTGTATCAACACTATTAATAAAAAACATTAAAATTTACATTTAAGTGTGCTGTGCTAGATTTATATTTTACAGATTACTGAATTTGGTCCCTAGAGCACAAGGGTCTAGGAAGGAAATAACACATCTTATATACCTTAGTGCCCTCACAGTGTACATCAGTGTAAAGGGGAACTGTGGTCTCCTAAAAATGGCCTTTATTAAAGTGGGCACAGTCCTACCTTTAAAATGACTTTAAGATCATGTTTCTATCTGCAGTTTATTCAAAGTTAGAGCAGTATAAAGGACAGCCTTTCCTGATAGCACTTTGAGCTGTTACATCCCCAGCACCTTGGGTCTCCCAAGTTTAAGGTGGAGAATGTACCACTGCTTGGACAGACCATATCAGTTGCATCATAACTTCTAAATGTTTTAAAAGATAGCCACAAGAGACAGGGCCATCTTGAAAGTGTAACTTTACAAGCCTAGAACTAAGATTCAGCGAAGCTGGACACATCATAATAGATTTGAAAGGTATGAGAGACTTTCTTTTTCATGTGGTCTGTCGAGACCAACAGTAACTCTTAAAGACTTTAGCACTTTTGAACTTGAGCCTCACATTTTATTTCAGCTCATATTTGACAATATTATTACTAAACTTTTTAAAATACCTTTTACCTTTTTCATAGGCGATTTTTTTATGTGACTCTTTTGTTAATGTTTTGCAAACAAAACCTTCAATAAGAGGTGCAAAGTTTTTGTCTGAGCTGTTAATTTGGGTCAACCCATCAGATGATTGCTGAGATTAAAAACATGGGCAGATATTTGCACCTGTTATTGAATAAGGCCCCATAGAATTTTTTTCAGGCAGGAATATTCTGGGGGGGGGAATGGTTTGTTTTTAAAATTCAAAATCAGGCCTCCGTATTTCAGATACAGCTATTTCTCATAATTCATAGCAGCTGAAGGTAAACGAACAAATATATATTCCTAATTCAGATTTTTTTAAAAAATTAAAAAGTGAATCTTCCTAATTAATATGGCGGAACACTCTCTTCCAAATCTCTTTCAAAAAACAATGTCAGTTGAATGCAGTGATTAAAAAATATTATTATATAATTAGCATCCTTAAATTACTGCTTGAAAGCATCACATCTGCTAATGCACAAAATAAAAATCACTTTCCTAATGATGGAAATCATGGACAATTACAAGAAAAATCACAATTTCACAGGTAGTTTACTGTCTAAATGCATCCCTAGTTTGCCAAGGAATAAGTGCGTTGCCATTAAATCTAATTTCACAGCTGCTGGGATATTTCCTTATTATATATGACCTACATTTTATGTACAACATTTTTTCATATTTGAAAAAATGTAGGTCATTTTTTTTTTTGACACACAGTTTCTAAAGGTATCAAATAAAACAGAGCTGGGTTATGGAGATATAAAGCTTGATAAACATATGATGGATATGCCTACAGTAGTTCAACAAAGTTTAGGCTACTGCTGGTCTTCTAACACCATTTAAATGAAAGGACTTCAGGACATGATATTTTGAATATTAATTCCTTTTATAGCCTCTTGTGCAATCAGAGATGGGACTAAAAGAAGATTCTCTAAATAACTGGTTTGAAATACAAAAATAACGCATACTGTGGTTTTGATGGAAAGTTCAGATCGATAACTTACTTGATGATGAAGCAATAAATTCCCGTATTATTATCTTTTTAGAATTCTATATATTTTAGTTCTCCTTTGAATACTTTACCCAGACTGGTTAATAAAGCTGTATTGCCCACTCCCCACAGTGAAGGTCACTGCATGCAAAGGAAGGCCTTATCCTGAGTATGTTGTGCACACAAGGAGAACAGTTGAGACGTTGATGGTTTTGACTGTAAATTTCAAAAGAAAGTTTTACTGTGACATCAGCTGGGACAGGATACATTTGCAATGGGCGGTGAACGTTTGAAAGAATAGCTGTGTAAAGGATCATCCTAGAAGAGGATAAATGTTTCAGACTGAGTGTTGTTGAGTGCTAATAATAAATGTATCTTTCAGTTCAGAGGGGAGAACTTATTAAAATACAATAAGAAATATTTCAATATATTTATTTATATACTATTCTTACAAATAAAACTCACTAGTATGGACAATGTCTGTATTTGCTTTCATGTTAGTTTCCCTGTAACTGGTGACCTTTATTTGTCACTAATGTATTTAGCGATCTTCACACTAGTTTGCTTTGCATCCCATTCCTTGTCAGTCTTGACATTAATAAGATAAATACCCAGCTGACTGTTCGTCAAGTAGAAAGTGAATGGCTCAGATGATTTCTGCTGATCTATAAAAACTTCAAAGTGGACAGTTTCTTTTTATATAGATTTTTTAACAAGATAACAATAAAGTTACACCGTGAAGAAATTAATTTACATGTACACTAATGGATTATTGTTCAAAGGAAGAAATGTTTAAGGAAAGGGAGTGTAACAGAGAGAGATCAGTATAAAGAAACCTAATTTGAGCATTCAGGTAAAGGCATGTTAAATGTATTGCTTGTGCTCATTTATCTGCATTTATTATAGTTATTTAGTCACTGTAATTTATAAAAATCCTATTTACTTGTTTATGTTTGCTTTCAATAAATCAAAAACCTCAGTTCCAAGACGCAGTAAATGCTCACAAAGAATAAACCAAACCGGAATATATAACACATTTTTACATGTATATATATTTTTTATTAAATAAAAGAAAGAAATGGGGGGGGGGTTTGGGTTTATGGATTTGATTCTTTTCTACTAGTTTTACCAGTAAATAGTTCTCTGCACATTTATGTATTTTATTGTTAACATAATGGACATGTTAATTATTGATTTTGTTGACACTACTAGTAATCGTGTGTTAGAATAGGAAAATGCTAATAGATAAAACTTATACTTGAAAACTTGAAAACAGGGTTGTCAATTTTCCCCAATGTTTTTGTGAAGCACTACCAGTAATGCAGCTTTGGTCTGAAATAAGGTACTTTAGGTATTTCTCACATGTTGCATTGCGTTTCAAGTGAAATCTGCACATTGTTTCTCGACTCAGCATTATGTAGCCTGGCTTTTTAGGATCAGAGTAACTCTTATCTGCCAAATGCAAATAGAACATTAGGGGTGAAACAGTAACAGTCATTACAAAATAAGCTAAAATCCACGTACCCACCCAGTGTAATATTGGGTTGTGTGGGTTTTAGACTCATACAGGGCGGGTTTGCAGCACATCTGATGCAGTAAGGGTTAAAAATTTTGCATTACAAGTAGCACAAAACTATAACACCTTCTGCATCACATCAAGGCATTAAAGGGTTAGCTTACCGACCTAACTGATGCAAAGTGATTAATGTAAGTTTTACTGTATCTCCTCTAGGTCTGCAGACACAATGATTTATATGTAATACATACAATAAACCATACTAAAAGGGCATAGCAAGGTGAACAATAACTGAAGTAAGGCAAATCAGCCTCAGAACCCTGTATATATACACACTGATGTCTGCATAAGCACTGACTGAGATGAGGTAGTACAGAGTAAGATGCACAGTCCTTTGCTAATCAAGCGTATGACCATTATATGTATTTCAAACGGATTAAGGCAATATCACAAAATGTTATCCACTGCACACCACCCCTTAGTGCTTAACTCTCAATAAACCCTTACCTCTGGATTAAAAATCAGATAGCCAAAATCAAAAATAGAGAGTAGCACACCTATCGATGTTTTATTCCACCAGGGGCACCAGAAACAAGTTTTGGGGGGTATTCCCCCTTCATCAGGGGGGAAACGTTGTTTTTGATGCTCTTGGTGGAATAAAGTTTACATTTGACTATTATAGGTGTGCTACTCCTCTTTATGATTATGGCAAAGGGATTAAGGGCAGTACAAAGTAAGGTGCAGAAGTGTTTACTTACTGAAGGGGTGCAGATCCAGGGCGTAGTCAGTAATGCCCAATGTGATATAAGTAAAGTGACCATGCTGGTTCAGGGGGAGAAGGAAAGAAAGAGAAAGCAACACCAGATGCATTTTACCCTTATGGAAGTCTCTGAACTGCAGTAAGTTGAGGACATATTATTCAGAATCCTACACTAGTAAATGGGAAGCCATCATTGTTTTCTTTTCATGGCTATGTGCATAGATTTGGGACTTAAAATTCACTTAATTGTTAGCTAATAAATAGGATGTGACAGATATACAGACTAGACTAATTTTTACTTATCCATTGCTTAATATGTTACTATAGTTAATACAAAAAATGGCCAAGACTACCCACATATGCACTAAGAACGTGCCTAAATGACACTATTTAGATTATTTAAATATGTTTTTAACAATAATACACACTGACACGTAGTGAGGTCCAGTGATCCGGGTGCGTATGCCCCGAATCAATCACTATGAAAAATCCCCAGTTAGTGATCAAGAAATCAGCATATGATCATTTCACTCACCCATGTGCCTGGGGCCCAGGTGCAGCATGCCCCGGACCCTCGCTTAGTCCAACTCAAACTTCTCCACAACGAAAATATAAGGCAGCGCACTCCGGTAAGAATAAAAATTACGCGTTTCGAGCGGAATGTCTTACTCATAGGCTAACCCCGGATCACCATCTAATGAATTTTAAACCAAAAAAACCTAATGAGAGTCATCACTCGCTCCACCCCTAACCGATCTCAGTACGGAGAAAGAGAGAGTCAAATACTCCCAATATCAAAATTAACCCAATATGCACAAAAAGTTCAACATTAGATGTGGACACCATAAATAGAAAGACTCCATAAGTGCCTTATAACCGATTCAATAATATACATAAAGTACTTCAAACATATGCTAAAATTGGATATAGTATAGAACCTTGTGTGCTAAACATATAACTTGGTATGTTATAGGCATTCAAAACTGCTAAAATAATAATAAATGAGTAACAGTGTACCCAAGGATAATATCTATCACTGTACTATTATAAAATATAACCTTAACTCTTGAATGAGAACACATTAACATATAAATATAAAATATACTTAATATTAACTATACATATAGGTATACATAATATGAATACAAATACAAATAAAATATAAATATAGACACTAATGGAATGTTGGAAAAACTTATATACATGTAACAAGGCAGAGGACTATGATCTCTCCATCTAACCCAATGACAAACATTTATAATATAACCTAGATAAAATAGTTCTAATACCTCTAAAAAATAGAAAACTGCATGGTGGGGTGTACTAGGACTGGTGTAAGTCCATATGATTCCTAGAACTTCAATCGAATATCATGTGTAACATGAATATCACATATAGAATTAATCCCTAAAGGTGTTCTGGTCTCCAATAAATAAATCCATTTCACCTCATGTTTAAGTAAAAGGCTAGTTCTATCCTTCTTTCTAGGGTCAGATCTAACTGCTTGGATACCCGTACAGAAAAATAGTTTATGTCACCTCCATTACACTGCAAAAAATGTCTAGCTACAGGACTTAGAAGCGTTTTAACTCTACATCTCTAAGATGTTCTCTAATTCTATTCTTTAAGGGCCTGGTTGTACAGCCAACATATTGAATATTACATTTCTTGCATGTTACCAGGTAAACCACATATTGGGTATTACAGTTGATGTAGGACTCAACATTATATTTCCTACCTGTCACAAAACTACTAAAGGTATCATTTTTTATGATATGCGAGCAAGTTTTACATCTCATAGATCCACATGGAAAACACCCTTTAAAGTGTAACCATGACTTTTCACTTTTTTGAGGATTAATGTATAGACTTGGAGATAGTATATCTCTGAGAGACCTAGCTCTCCTAGGGACAAATCTGTAGCCTTCCTGTAAAACACTTTTAAGGACCGGATCCTGATTAAGAATGGGTAGTATCTTTTATGATTTTAACTATATCGTAAATTGTGGGCTGTATCTAGTCACAAAGAAAAACTCCCCTTTTGTTTTCCCCGGACTTAACCACATCATTACTAGGGATATTCTTCAGTGCTGTCTTTCTGTCTATATTCATAGCTTTTATTGAGCACTATTTAGTAGTCGACTATCATATCCTCTGGACATGAGTTAGATTTCATGGAATCTGCTGCTTCTTGAAAAGTTTCTAACGTGGAACAATTGCGCCTCAATCTACCAAATTGGCCAAACGGAATAGCTCTAATACTATGAGGAGGATGACAGGATCTCGCATGCAATGGGTTCTTTGCGGTAGGCTTACGATAGTCCATAGTTATCAATTTCTTTCCATTTGCCTTAATCGTTAATCCAAAAAGTTGATCGATTCACCACCAAATTCTGATGTAAATCTGATATTAATATGTATCATTTAATTTCAAAACCCATTGATCAAAGGTCTCTTTGGACCCTAACCATACCCAAATCAAATCATCTATGTACCTCCGGTACCAAATACCTGATGATTACAAGAATGGAATTCAGGGTGGTGGAAGAGACAAGTTTTGGCCAAACAAATTGGATATGTGGGGGCAAATTTCGCCCCCATTGATGCCCCACATAGTGTGTTATAGAATTTACCGTTGAATTTGAAATAATATGAGTGAGGAGATACTGTAGGGCCCCAAGAATGAATGAAATACATTCTTTGGAATATATCTGTACATAGATAGTATACTCTACCGCTTGTAATCCCCATTATGGGGTATACATGAGTATAGTGATACTACATCTGTAGTGGCCCAATATACTGTGTATACCATTTCACACATCCATCTCTAATGACCTCTGTGGTGTCCTTAACATAGGAAAAAAGGCGTTTGACATATGGTTGTAATACAAAATCTATCACATCTGACAGCCCTTCATAAGAGATCCTATTCCCGCCACTATAGGTCTTCCTTTATGCATTTGGGTAAGTGATGAAATACCGGTATGACTGGATGAGAAGGAACTAAAAATCCCTCATATTTCATTGACAATACCTATACTCTACTTCTCACAATTTTCTCAAGTGTGACCCGTATTTGCTGTAGGGTCCGTGGACAGAGTCTCATATGTATTTTGGATCTTCGAGTTGCCTCAAAGCTTCTGTTTCATAATCATGTCTATCTAGGACCACCACTGACCCTCCTTTATCCGCTTTAACGAATAACAACATGTGATCTTTCTTTAGGGTATTCAAAGCTTCTTTCACTATACTTAGATTGTTTCTGTTTCTGCCTTTCCATGTATGAGAATTCTCCCTGTATAAATTCTCAAGTCTCTTTCGACTAGTTTTTGAAACATGTCAAAACATGAGCTTCTACATTCCATCGGATAAAAAATGACTTATTTTGAATCTATTTACTTTAAGTAATGGGTTTAACCCTATGTATCCTCCTGGGATATGTTTCTGTTCCGATATATGTGACAGATGTGTAAGGTCACTAATTTCATTCATTCTTGGGGCCCTACAGTATCTCCTCACTCATAATTATTTCAAATTCAACGGTACCTTCTATAAACAGCTATGTGGGGCATCAATGGGGGCGAAATTTGCCCCCACATATGCCAATTTGTTCTTAGGGTGGTGGGAGGAAACTTGTCTCTTCCACCACCCTGAATTCCATTCTTGTAATCATCAGGTTATTTGGTACCGGAGGTACATAGATGATTTGATTTGGGTATGTTAGGGTCCAAAGAGACCTTTGATCAATGGGTTTTGAAATTAAATGATAACATATATAATATCAGATTTACATCAGAATTTGGTGGTGAATCGATCAACTTTTTGGATTTAACGATTAAGGCAAATGGAAAGAAATTGATAACTATGGACTATCGTAAGCCTACCGCAAAGAACACCATTTTGCATGCGAGATCCTGTCATCCTCCTCATAGTATTAGAGCTATTCCGTTTGGCCAATTTGGTAGATTGAGGCGCAATTGTTCCACGTTAGAAACTTTTCAAGAAGCAGCAGATTCCATGAAATCTAGACTCATGTCCAGAGGATATGATAGTCGACTACTTCTGTAGCCTTCCTGTAAAACACTTTTAAGGACCGGATCCTGATTAAGAATGGGTAAGTTCTTTTCATGATTTTAACTATATCGTATATTGTGGGCTGTATCTAGTCACAAAGAAAAACTCCCCTTTGTTTTCCCCGGACTTAACCACATCATTACTAGGGATATTCTTCAGTGCTGTCTTTCTGTCTATATTCATAGCTTTTCTATGAGCACTATTTAGTAGTCGACTATCATATCCTCTGGACATGAGTCTAGATTTCATGGAATCTGCTGCTTCTTGAAAAGTTTCTAACGTGGAACAATTGCGCCTCAATCTACCAAATTGGCCAAACGGAATAGCTCTAATACTATGAGGAGGATGACAGGATCTCGCATCAATGGTGTTCTTTGCGGTAGGCTTACGATAGTCCATAGTTATCAATTTCTTTCATTTGCCTTAATGGTTAAATCCAAAAAGTTGATCGATCACCACCAAATTCTGATGTAAATCTGATATTAATATGTTATCATTTAATTTCAAAAACCCATTGATCAAAGGTCTCTTTGGACCCTAACCATACCCAAATCAAATCATCTATGTACCTCCGGTACCAAATAACTGATGATTACAAGAATGGAATTCAGGGTGGTGGAAGAGACAAGTTTTGGCAAACAAATTGGCATATGTGGGGGCAAATTTTGCCCCCATTATGCCCCACAAGCTGTTTATAGAATTTACCGTTGAATTTGAAATAATTATAGTGAGGAGATACTGTAGGGCCCCAAGAATGAATGAAATACATTCTTTGGAATATATGCTGTACATAGATAGATGATCTCTACCGCTTGTTCCCCATTATGGGGTATACATGAGTATAGTGATACTACATCTGTAGTGGCACAATTATACTGTTTATACCATTCTACACAATCCATTCTCTAATGACCTCTGTTTGTCCTTAACTAGAAAAAGGCGTTTGACATAGGTTGTAATACAAATCTATCACATCTGACAGCCCTTCATTAAGAGATCCTATTCCCGCCACTATAGGTCTTCCTTTATGCATTTTGGGTAAGTGATGAATACCGGTATGACTGGATGAGAAGGAACTAAAAATTCCCTCATATTTCATTGACAATACCTATACTCATCCTTCCCTCCACAATTTTCTCAAGTGTGACCCTGTATTTGCTTGTAGGGTCCGTGGACAGAGTCTCATATGTATTTTGGATCTTCGAGTTGCCTCAAAGCTTCTGTTTCATAATCATGTCTATCTAGGACCACCACTGACCCTCTTTATCCCTTTACGAATACAACATTGTGATCTTTCTTTAGGGTATTCAAGCTTCTCTTTCACTAATTTAGATTGTTTCTGTTTCTGCCTTTCCATGTATGAGAATTCTCCCTGTATAAACTTCTCAAGTCTCTTTCGACTAGTTTTTGAAACATGTCAACACATGAGCTTCTACATTCCATCGGATAAAAAATTGACTTCTTTGAATCTATTTACTTCTAATTGGGTTTAAACCCTATGTATCCTCCTGGGATATGTTTCTGTTCCGATATATGTGACAGATGTGTAAGTCCCTAATTCATCATTTTCTTGGGGCCCTACAGTATCTCCTCACCATAATTATTTCAAATTCAACGGTACCTTCTATAAACAGCTATGTGGGGCACAATGGGGGCGAAATTGCCCCCACATATGCCAATTTGTTCTTAGGGTGGTGGGAGGAAACTTGTCTCTTCCCACCACCCTGAATTCCTTCTTGTAATCATCAGGTTATTTGTACCGGAGGTACATAGATGATTTGATTGGGTATGTTAGGGTCCAAAGAGACCTTTGATCAATGGGTTTTGAAATTAAATGATAACATATATAATATCAGATTACATCAGAATTGGGTGGTGAATCGATCAACTTTTTGATTTACGATTAAGGCAAATGGAAAGAAATTGATAACTATGACTATCGTAAGCCTACCGCAAAGAACACCATTTTGCATGCGAGATCCTGTCATCCTCCTCATAGTATTAGAGCTATTCCGTTTGGCCAATTGGTAGATTGAGGCGCAATTGTTCCACGTTAGAAACTTTCAAGAAGCAGCAGATTCCATGAAATCTAGACTCATGTCCAGAGGATTGATAGTCGACTACTAAATAGTGCTCATAGAAAAGCTATGAATATGACAGAAAGACAGCACTGAAAATATCCCTAGTAATGATGTGGTTAAGTCCGGGGAAACAAAAGGGGAGTTTTCTTTGTGACTAATAACAGCCCACAATATTACGATATAGTTAAAAATCATGAAAAAGATACTTACCCATTCTTATCAGGATCGGTCCTTAAAAGTGTTTTACAGGAGGCTACAGATTTGTCCCTAGGAGAGCTAGGTCTCTCAGAGATATACTATCTCCAAGTCTATACATTAATCCTCAAAAAAGTGAAAAGTCATGGTTACACTTTAAAGGGTGTTTTCCATGTGGATCTATGAGATGTAAAACTTGCTCGCATATCATAAAAAAGATACCTTTAGTAGTTTTGTGACGGTAGGAAATATAATGTTGAGTCCTACATCAACTGTAATACCCAATATGTGGTTTACCTGGTAAACATGCAAGAAATGTAATATTCAATATGTTGGCTGTACAACCAGGCCCTAAGAATAGAATTAGAGAACATCTTAGAGATTTAGAGTAAAACGCCTTCTAAGTCCTGTAGCTGACATTTTTGGCAGTGTAATGGAGGTGACATAAACTATTTTTCCGTACAGGGTATCCAAGCAGTTAGATCTACCCTAGAGAAGGATAGAACTAGCCTTTTACTTAAACATGAGGTGAAATGGATTATTTATTGGAGACCAAACACCTTTAGGGATTAATTCTATATGTGATATTTCATGTTACACATGATATTCAGATTGAAGTTCTAGGTATATCATATGGACTACACCAGTCCTAGTACACCCCACCATGCGTTTTCTATTTTTAGAGGTATTAGAAACTATTATATCTAGGTTATATTATAAATGTTTGTCATTGGGTTAGATGGAGAGATCATAGTCCTCTGCCTGTTACATGTATATAAGTTTTCCAACATTCCATTAGTTGCTATATTATTTTATATTTGTATTTGTATTCATTATAATGTATACCTATATGTATAGTATATATTAAGATATATTATATATTTTATGTTTAATGTGTTCTCATTCAAGAGTTAAGGTTTATTTTATAATAGTACAGTGATAGAGATATTATCCTTGGGTACACTGTTACTCATTTATTATTATTTTAGCAGTTTTGAATGCCTATACAATACCAATTATATGTTTAGCACACAAGGTTCTATACTATATCCAATTTTAGATATGTTTGAAGTACTTTATGTATATTATTGAATCGGTTATAAGGCACTTATGGAGTCTTTCTATTTATGGTGTCCACATCTAATGTTGAACTTTTGGTGCATATTGGGTTAATTTTGGTATTGGGAGTTTTGACTCTCTCTTTCTCCGTACTGAGATCGGTTAGGGGTGGAGCGAGTGGTTGACTCTCATTAGGTTTTTTTGGTTTAAAAGTCATTAGATGGTGATCCGGGTTAGCCTATGAGTAAGAGCATTCCGTCGAAACGCGTAAGGCCATGTTTTTTGTGTACATCTCCTTTTGTCTTATTTTATGTGGTGAATAAATTGTATTTTCAACGACAAAGCTGCAATTTTTATCTTACCGGAGTGCGCTGCCTTAATTTTCGTTGTGGAGAAGCTTAATATGTTACTGTAATAATACAACTGTAGTAATACAGTTGACTAAACCCTAGCCTTCCTGTAAAACACTTTTAAGGACCGGATCCTGATTAAGAATGGGTAAGTATCTTTTCATGATTTTAACTATATCGTAATATTGTGGGCTGTATCTAGTCACAAAGAAAACTCCCCTTTTGTTTTCCCCGGACTTAACCACATCATTACTAGGGATATTCTTCAGTGCTGTCTTTCTGTCTATATTCATAGCTTTTCTATGAGCACTATTTAGTAGTCGACTATCATATCCTCTGGACATGAGTCTAGATTTCATGGATTTTGGGTAAGTGATGAAATACCGGTATGACTGGATGAGAAGGAACTAAAAATTCCCTCATATTTTCATTGACAATACCTATACTCATACCTTCCTCCACAATTTTCTCAAGTGTGACCCTGTATTTGCTTGTAGGGTCCGTGGACAGAGTCTCATATGTATTTGGATCTTCGAGTTGCCTCAAAGCTTCTGTTTCATAATCATGTCTATCTAGGACCACCACTGACCCTCCTTTATCCGCTTTACGAATAACAACATTGTGATCTTTCTTTAGGGTATTCAAAGCTTCTCTTTCACTAATACTTAGATTGTTTCTGTTTCTGCCTTTCCATGTATGAGAATTCTCCCTGTATAAACTTCTCAAGTCTCTTTCGACTAGTTTTTGAAACATGTCAACACATGAGCTTCTACATTCCATCGGATAAAAAATTGACTTACTTTTGAATCTATTTACTTCAGTAATTGGGTTTAACCCTATGTATCCTCCTGGGATATGTTTCTGTTCCGATATATGTGACAGATGTGTAAGGTCACTAATCGTTTATTTATACCTTAGTGCCTCACAGTGTACATCAGTTAAGGGGAACTGTGGTCTCCATAAAAATGGCCTTTATTAAAGTGGGCACAGTCCTACCTTTAAAATGACTTTAAGATCATGTTTCTATCTGCAGTTTATTCAAAGTTAGAGCAGTATAAAGGACAGCCTTTCCTGATAGCACTTTGAGTGTTACATCCCCAGCACCTGGGTCTTCCCAAGTTTAAGGTTGGAGAATGTACCACTGCTTGGACAGACCATTATCAGTTGCATCATAATTCTAAATTGTTTTAAAAGATAGCCACAAGAGACAGGGCCATCTTGAAAGTGTAACTTTACAAGCCTAGAACTTAAGATTCAGCGAAGCTGGACACATCATAATAGATTTGAAAGGTATGAGAGACCTTCTTTCATGTGGTCTCGTCGAGACCCAAGTAACTCTTAAAGACTCTTTAGCACTTTTGAACTTGAGCTTCACATTTTATTTCAGCTCATATTTGACAATATTATTACTAAACCTTTTTAAAATACCTTTACCTTTTTCATAGGCGATTTTTTATGTGACTCTTTGTTAATGTTTGCAAACAAAACCTTCAATAAGAGGTGCAAAGTTTTGTCTGAGCTGTTAATTTGGGTCAACCAATCAGATGATTGCTGCAGATTAAAACATGGGCAGATATTTGCACCTGTTATTGAATAAGGCCCCATAGAATTTTTTTCAGGCAGGAATATTCTGGGGGGGGGAATGGTTTTGTTTAAAATTCAAAATCAGGCCTCCAGTATTTCAGATACAGCTATTTCTATAATCATAGCAGCTAAAGGTAAACGAACAAATATATATTCCTAATTCAGATTTTTTTAAAAAGTCTAAATAAAAAGTGAATCTTTCCTAATTAATATGGCGGAACACTCTCTTCAAATTCTCTTCAAAACAATGTCAGTTGAATGCAGTGATTAAAAAAAAATATTATTATATAATTAGCATCCTTAAACTAGCTTGAAAGCATCACATCTGCTAATGCACAAAATAAAATCACTTTCCTAATGATGGAAATCATGGACAATTAACAAAAAAATCACAATTTCACAGGTAGTTTACTGTCTAAATGCATCCCTAGTTTGCCAAGGAATAAGTGCGTTGCCATTAAATCTAATTTCACAGCTGCTGGGATATTTCCTTATTATTATGACCTACATTTTATGTACAACATTTTTTTCATATTTGAAAAAAATGTAGGTCATTTTTTTTTTTGACACACAGTTTCAAAGGTATCAAATAAAACAGAGCTGGGTTATGGAGATATAAAGCTTGATAAAAACTATTGATGGATATGCCTACAGTAGTTCAACAAAGTTAGGCTACTGCTGGTCCTTCTAACACCATTTAAATGAAAGGACTTCAGGACATGATTATTTTGATATTAATTCTTTTATAGGCTCTTGTGCAATCAGAGATGGGACTAAAAGAAGATTCTCTAAATAACCTGGTTTGAAATACAAAATAACGCATACTGTGTGTTTGATGGAAAGTCTCAGATCGATAACTTATTGATGATGAAGCAATAAATTCCCGTATATTATCTTTTTAGAATTCTATATATTTTAGTTCTCCTTTGAATACTTTACCCAGACTGGTTAATAAAGCTGATATTGCCCACTCCCCACAGTGAAGGTCACTGCATGCAAAGGAAGGCCTTATCTGAGTATGTTGTGCACACAAGGAGAACAAGTTGAGACGTTGATGGTTTTGACTGTAACTTTCAAAAGAAAGTTTACTGTGACATCAGCTGGGACAGGATACAATTTGCAATGGGCGGTGAACGTTTGAAGGAATAGCTGTTGTAAAGGATCATCCTAGAAGAGGATAAATGTTGCAGACTTGAGTGTTGTTGAGTGCTAATAATAAATGTATCTTTCAGTTCAGAGGGGAGAACTTATTAAAATACAATAAAGAAATATTTCAATATATTATTTATATACTATTCTTACAAATAAAACTCACTAGTATGGACAATGTCTGTATTTGCTTTTCATGTAGTTTCCTGTAAATGGTGACCTTATTTTGTCACTAAGTATTTAGCGATCTTCACACTAGTTTTGCTTTCTGCATCCCATTCCTTGTCAGTCTTGACATTTAATAAGATAAATACCCAGCTGACTGTTCGTCAAGTAGAAAGTGAATGGCTCAGATGATTTTGTCTGATCTATAAAAAAATTCAAAGTGGACAGTTTCTTTTTATATAGATTTTATCTTAACAAGATAACAATAAAGTTACACCGTGAAGAAATTAATTTACATGTACAAATGGATTATTGTTCAAAGGAAGAAATGTTTAAGGAAAGGGAGTGTAATCAGAGAGAAGATCAGTATAAAGAAACCTAATTTGAGCATCAGTATAAAGGCATGTTAAATGTATTGCTTGTGCTCATTTATCTGCATTTATTATAGTTATTTAGTCACTGTAATTTATAACATCCTATTACTTGTGTTTTTGTTTGCTTATCAATAAATCAAAAACCTCAGCTTCCAAGAAGCTAAATGCTCACAACAAGAAAAACAAAACCGGAATAATAAACATCTTTATTACATGGTATATATATTTATTTAATAAAAGAAAGAAATTGGGGGGGGGGGGGTTAATGGATTTGATTCTTTTCACCTAGTTTTACCAGTAAATAGTTCTCTGCACATTTATGTATTTTATTGTTAACATAATAGGACATGTTAATTATTGATTTTGTTGACACTACTAGTAATCGTGTTAGAATAGGAAAATGCTAATAGATAAAACTTATACTTGAAAACCTTGAAAACAGGGTTGTCACTTTTCCCCAATGTTTATGTGAAGCACCACAGTAAATGCAGCTTTGGTCTGAAATAAGGTACTTTAGGTTCTTTCTCACATGTTGCATTGCGTTTCAAGTGAAACTGCACATTGTTTCTCGACTCAGCATTATGTAGCCTGGCTTTTAGGATCAGAGTAACTTTTATCTGCCAAATGCAAATAGAACATTAAGGGGTGAAAGCAGTAACAGTATACATAAATAAGTCTAAAATCCACTCTACCCACCCAGTGTAATATTGGTGTTGTGTGTGGTTTTAGACTCCTATACAGGGCTGGGTTTGCAGCACATCTATGCAGTAAGGGTTAAATTAAATTTTGCATTACATGTAGCACAAAATTAACACCTTCTGCATCACATCAAGGCATTAAAGGGTTAGCTTAATGACCGTAACTGATGCAAAGTGATTAATGTAAGTTTTACTGTATCTCCTCTAGGTCTGCACAATGATTTATATGTAATTACATACAATAAACCATACTAAAAGGGCATAGCAAGGTGAACAATAAACGAAGTAAGGAAATCATAGCCTCAGAACCCTGTATATATACACACGTGATGCATATGCATAATGACTGACGATAAGCAGAGATATCAGAGTAATGCTAGATCGAGGATGTACTAAGATGCAAGTCCTTCTGCTAATCAAGCCGTATGACCTATTATATGTATTCAAATGGATTAAGGCAATATCACAAAATGTATCCACTGCACATCCACCCCTTAGTGCTTAACTCTCAATAAACCCTTACCTCTGGATTAAAAATCGATAGCCAAAATCAAAAATAGAGAGTAGTAGACACCTATCGATGTTTTATTCCACCAGGGCACCAGAAACAACGTTTTGGGGGGTATTCCCCCTTCATCAGGGGGGAACGTTGTTTTCTGATGCTCTTGGTGGAATAAAGGGATTAAGGCAGTACAAAGTAAGGTGCAGAAGTGTTTACTTACTGAAGGGGTGCAGATCCAGGCGTAGTCAGTAATGCCCAATGTGATATAAGTAAAGTGACCATGCTGTTCAGGGGGAGAAGGAAAGAAGAAAGCAACACCAGGATGCATTTTACCCTTATGGAAGCTCTCTGAACTGCAGTAAGTTGAGGACATATTATTCAGAATCCATACACTAGTTTTCTTTTCATGGCTATGTGCATAGATTTTGGGACTTAAAATTCACTTAATTGTTAGCTAATAAATAGGATGTGACAGATATACAGACTAGACTAATTTTTACTTATCCATTGCTTAATATGTTACTGTAATAATACTAGGTAAGAGGTAAATATACAGCTGACTAAACTGTCAAACATTCAGCTGAAGAAGGGGGCATTCCCCCGAAACTTTGTGACGTGTGATGTGTGGATCACAATAAAATTGTTATAATTTCTTGGAGTGCGACCCTCTATTGCCTTTTTTCTGCAAACATTCAGGGAACAGGAACGCACAATATCCTTTGGACAATCAACGCATGTCGCAAATGTTTTTTTTTAAAGCAGTTACTTAATTACAGTATGACTTCATAAAAAATATTTATGACTTAGTAAAAAATGCTCACATTGATGACAAAGCTGGTTTTATTAAGTTACAGCTTCTGTAAAAATGCTCTTTGTATAAAGATTATGTTAGTCTTTACAAAATACATATCTGTTGTATTCAATTAGATCAATGGACTTGAAGTTTAGCTCTTGAAGACGTTTCGCTAGTATCCGACTGGCTTTTCTAATTCAGAATGACTTGTACAAGAATCTGTGACAATTATGTACCCTGGAAAATCCCAATTAGCATATCACAGCCAGGTGTTAAGGGCGTGAATGGATAGGGTAAGAGGTATTATGGAATGCACAGAGTGAAGGTGTCAAAACAGCATTGTAATGGCAGACAGTGTGTGAACCCCAACTCTATTTAGGCTTGGCTTCTTTATTTTCACATAAATGGCCTCCTGAACACCTCTCTTGAACCAGTCACATTCCTTTGCCAATATGTTAACATTACAATCTTCAAAGGTATGTCCTTTATCCTTAAGATGCAGGTACACTGCCGAGTCCGGACCCAAGGAATTGGATCTTCTGTGCTGGGCCATACATTGATGCAGTTGCAGTTTGGTCTCCCCCACATACAAATCAGAGCATTCTTCACTGCACTGCACTGCGTATATGTCGCTTTTCTTGTGTTTTGGTATTGGGTCTTTCGGATGTACCAATTACTGCCTCAGTGTGTTGTTCAGTTTAAAGCAGACAGGGATACAGTGTTTTTTATAAAATTCTTCTTAATTTCTCGGAGACCCCTGCTACACATGGGATGACCATGTTCTTTCTCCTGTCCTGCTTTTCCTCTTCACTGTTGGTATTCATGTTCTTTTCTTTCCTTCTACTTCTTTTGACAAAGGCTTAGTCTGGATATCCACAAGTTTATCTCCTCTGAGATGTTTCATTTCTTTAGCCTTCGCCTCTGTGCTAGTGGGGATGTTCTCAGCTCTGTTTTGCAGGGTTCTGATAACACCCAGCTTGTGATCTAATGGGTGGTGAGAGTCAAACATCAAATACTGATCTGTGTGTGTTGGTTTTCTGTAAACCTCTACTTCCAGTTTACCATTTTCCTTGACATCTACCAAGCAGTCCAAGAAAGCCAGTTTGTTGTTTTGTACCTCTTCCCTTGTAAATTTGATGTTCTGGTCTACAGCATTAATGTGTTCTGTAAAAGCTTGTACTTCCTTCTGGTGGATTTTAACCCAGGTGCCATCCACATATCTGAACCAGTGGCTGGGTGATATGCCCTTAAATGTATTAAGTGCCTCCTTGGTGGGTATACAGGTTAAGAGAGATGTGACATCTCTCTTCACCTGTATACCCACCAAGGAGGCTGTTATCATGGTGAGAAAACAGCTAGGCCAAGACAGCACTCTTACCAGCAGAACTGATCTCAACCCAGAACAGGTGTGTTCCTTATTGGACTTGTGCCTTAATACCTCCTATTTCAAATACAAGGATAAGTTCTATAAGAAAAAACATGGATGTGCTATGGGATCTCCAGTTTCACCCATTGTGGCTAACCTTTACATCGAGGAGGTAGAAAAACAGGCACTTAATACCTTTAAGGGCATAGCCCCCAAGGAACATGACTGGTTCAAGAGAGGTGTCAAGGGGGTCATTTATGTGAAAATTAAGAAACCAAGCCTAAATAGAGGTGGGGGGGCTCGACACCAACTGTCTGCCATGTACAATGCTGTTTTGACACCTAACCCTGGGCATTCCTATAACTCCTCTTAGCCACTATGCAATCACGCCCTTAACACCTGGGTGTGATATGCTAAATGGGATTTTTTTTAATTGGAATCCAGGGTACATAATTGCCACAGATTCTTGTACAAGTCATTCTGAATTGAGAAAGCCAGTCGAATGACTAGTGAAACGTCTTCAAGAACTAAACTTCAAGTCCAGTTGATCTAATTGAATACAACAGATATACCATGACCTGGATGAATGAGAACCTTCACAAGCATATTTACAAAATACACATTTCTTATAATTAATTGTGATTGGTCACCGCATTTTCACTTGTGTTTGTTTTCTAGGGTAATATCATTTGGACAGTATGCTTGTTTTCCTTCCTAATGGGTATATTTTACTACGTTTGAATGCTAAACATTTCATTTAATACAGTATAAATGATAACTTCCCAAAACTAATTAAAACCCTAAGTCACAATTAAGACTGTACTCATGAACCAAAGTGATTGGTAACTGTAAATATTGTTTTAATAGTGGAGTTTCTGGGAAATTTTGAGATATTCTCCTTCTTAACGAACAGCTATTTATCTAGTAGTGCCTTGGTGATATTTAATGCTCTAGTTCAGATTTGTTCTTTGTTTAGGAACTATGTAAATAATTATTCTAAAATAAAACCTTCACTTTATATGCAAAGTATGGAGGACTTGAAAAGTGAGAGATAAAACAAGTGGGTATTTCATTTATTCAAAGGTCAGCGCTTCTCAACCAAAAAGAAAGTTTAGCCTTTTGATTATTAAAACCTTTATTAACATTCAACGACTCAGTAAGTTTCCATATTAGACAGCAGCTAAATCAGAAGGTGGTGTACATAGTCAATACTCGCTCGAACAATCAGTCATATATTATGGGATATACATTAGATTACAGTACGTTATGCTATTTAGCAGATGAGGGCTACACCTTTCAATGGAAATGTCACCATGAAGAGAGATTTATAATTAAAGAGAAGAAAAACTATAAATCATAAAAAGGCATTAGAATTATGGGAAAATAAAGATAGGATATTTAAGTAAACTCTTGTATTGCTTTTTGAGCTTCTTTGGAAAGCCATAAAGATACGGTATTATTATTTAGCTCAGTTGGAAACAAGAGTCAACATGTTTATATATTTAGTCTTTGTTCCATACCTTTTATCCACGCACATTGGCTATCCCCTAAATGCAAAGCCATGTACATTATAGCTATACACTGTGTGTTCAGAATAAAATCTTATTCAAAAAAATAATGCACCTGCAGAACATGAAAATATTATTTACTGGACTTATCTGTGGTTGTCATAATTTTTATGTATGATATATAAAATTTTGCAACTTTTACACTATCAGAATGGAATTTAAAGGCATTCATAGATTACTTCGCTCTGCGTAGCAGTAGAGCTGGGGGAAGTTTTGTGGTTTCCCCTCAGAAATGTGGCATTTACAATTAAAAATGTTACTGTACCTCAAAGGATTTTCTAAAATGAAATGAAGTATGCTTATTTGTACACAATTTTCTAAAAAAAAAAAAAAATAAATTAGCTTTTTTGCCCTCTAATCAAATTTTATGAAACTGTAGGTAAATCAATTATGATTGTGAAATATATTCACAAATGTTAAATTATTTATTTTTAGCAATTTACTAAATGCATATTTTATGTGACTACCCTTTTCTTTCAAACCACCATCAATGTCTTCACTTGTATAGAGTCAGGCATTGTGTAGGGTTATAGGCAGGTGCATGATTAACTAATTATAACAAACATGTTCTAATAACCATAATTTTTATAAGAAGGTTTGAAACACAGAGATTAACTGAAACAAAAACTGCTATGTCATATTATTACAAATAGACGAGGAACAGCCAAACTCTTCTTGCTAAAAAATCAGTAAAAAAAATTGTTGGTGACATAAAATTTATTGATCTTTAATATAAGTATATTGCTTTAATGTATGGAATACACTTAAATATTAAAATGCAAAGCAAGATGATCTCATTTTATAACTCAAGTTGCAGTATATTATATGACTATTTATGAATATTTATGACTATTACATGTATAAAAAAAATCAAAATAATAAATGGATTCCAATATGTGTGCAATCCCAGATAAATGCTAAAATGATTGATTCTTGGATTGGGCAACTACATGGTAGTTGTAAAAAAAAAAATCAAAGATTTAGTTGAATAGGAACTATATTTGTGTCCTTCAGACTTTGTTTGTCAGAATGATAGTCTACAAATGAAGTTTCTTCGTTTATATTGAATTTTACACATGTGGGCTATTTATTGATATTTCACTTATATTCAGTCAATATTACAACCTTCGTACACATCTTGGTCGATTGAAATTGTTAAATTGCCCTTTTCAAATGTGGATATAATGATTTTTATAGTCATAAAGTATGCCCTTGGCACATGAAGAAACATTATAATTTGTTTCATGGAAAATAAATTAACCATTTCACTGCAAGGAAGGTTTTTATATTCTGTGTTAATTATGTTATTAAAGCCAAACAGGATTTGTATTTTATTTTGATGTTAATATGCGTTACAAGCCGTCAGTGTGATGTTCTTAAACGTTTCATTTATTTTCGAATAACTTTGAGTCTTAATTGAAGAACATACATTTACTGTACATAAACATAAAAATACACACATGTACATGGCATGAGTTTGTTCCTATCTATTTAAATATCATAAGTTAATTGCATCAGGGAAAGATACAGCCTTTTTATTACAGTCTAATGTTTATGTTTTCGTGTCAGTAGCAATTTGTAATCTGTGTTTTTTTTTTATAAAGTTTTCAGTGTTTTATCAATATATACACATTCAGGGTTATTCAATAAAAGTTCATATTTAAAATGGTGCTAATTTTGCCCCAACCAATCAGATCTTTTTTAACATTTGAAAGCTAACATCTGATTGGTTGGGGCAAAATTAGCACCATTTTAAACTATAAGAACTTTTTTTGAATCTCCCTGCAACTATACTATTAGATCACAATAGCTATATAACAACTTGTTTAAAAATGTACATACAATATTTATTTCTCTATCTGTTTTATATGATTTTATGTGTGGGCTCAAATATGTCAACTCTAGGCTGAAAGAAAACTGTATTTGTTTAGGAAAAAAAAATTGTCCTGAGAGTGTGCCTCTATTCTAACATCTTTCTCTTTCTTATTCTAGTTCATCTAACGACATTTATATTTACACATGTTCAATGTTTACTTGTTACGGTTTAAGCTTTTTAACAATATTCCTATCCCAAATCTCATATGGTATAACAAGTGTGACTATATTTCCTTGCCTCGGAATATAATTTGTCTGTCAATACCATCTGTTACAGTATAAATGACTTTCATTAGAAAGTATCACTTGGCTTTAATGTTTAGTTACAAATAATAAGGCTGTTTTACATGACATATATAATATTACTAATTTATATGTATTGTTGCAAAACTAACTATAGTAAAATATGTTCTTTTGCTCAGAGGTGACTCAAAGGTCACCTCTGATGAAAATAAACTGAAAAAAAATTAAATTAGCCCTAGGGGTAAGGCGATGAAATGCCAGTGCAGGACAGCAATTATTTGTAAAGTTAATAAAATACTGTACAAGTCAAAAAAGTGAAAATTGGAATTCTAGAAAAATAGAAATTAGTCTTCCCTAGGGCAGGTGTCCTACTTGTAAGTACATGTCACACTAGTAACTAAAGTCAAATATTGTACTTGATAACATTTACTTCTCCACACATTTACCCCTTTACCCTGAAACCCTTTGTTTTATCTATAGAATCTTATTAATTTCCTTTAGAGAAGAACAAACATTTTAGAAGATAAAAACACTTTTAGATGTATGCATTTTGTTGTTGTAATCTACTCATATCATTATACATAATAATAATAAACATAAAACTAGAAAGGGAAAGTTTAAGTATAAACTTTGAATTTGACTTGAAAGGCTGCATTTTGGAAAGGAAGGAGTGGGTCTGTGCTGCAGGTTTTAAAACTCAGTAGCCTTGCTATGGTGTTGAAAGAGGATATTTAGATTTCATAATCCTTTCAGATTAAATATTTTTTTTTTTATATTGTGTGTATGGTTGCATGAAAACAGAAAGGTAGGATGGATGTTGGCATATATCAGTAGGCGTGTTGACCTGTGTCTGTGTGTGTTAGGGTATGTTTTTGTATTTTAGACCATAAAACTAACTTTTTTGATTGTTTGAGCATGGTTGCCATGGAAACTGAAGTGTAGGTTGGGTTGTGAGGGTGTATCAGTAGATGTATACCTGTGTCTGTTTGGTGTTTGGTTGGATGTCTTTGCATTTAAGACCATTAATCTAAGGTTGGGTTGTGAGCATGCTTTGTGTTTGTGTCCATAAGAGAGAGATGTCTTTCCTGTGGTCCTGCAGATGTTTGAAAACGACAACTGTTAGCATTCACCAAAGGCAGGTGGCAACTGGGAAAGCTGGGAGATTTCATATGCAAAACCTGGAAAACTAGAAAATGGGCATGCCTGCTATAAAACTAAAAGTCATACTTTATTTTAAATACATAAATGTATAATGTATGTAAGCTTTACATATATTTATTATTGTGCTTTTATTGTATACATTTTAGGACTTTATTTTGTAATAATGTGTATGCGTTGTTTGTGTAGTTGTGTGTGTTTGTGTCAAATAGTTGGGATTTCATTTGATCACATGACCCAGAAACCTCGTAATGTTCATGTTGATGTGGTTAAGCTACCACGGATTCCTTATCTAGAAGTTAGCACTCCTCATATATGTCCCGAATTTTGTGTCTCTAGCTGAAAAACTGTGGGAGGAGATATAGAAGGAACAGTAATTTGTCCCTTCAAGCCAAATGAATAAAACATAAAAATATCATTTTTAATAGTCAGTAGTGTCCCTTTGCTCACCATTTACAATTAGAACAATTATTCTGCAAAAAATATGATATACTGTAATTATTGATTGTTTTATTAAAAGTATAGTAACACTAGTTTAAAGGATAAGTGCACTGTACAATCAAGTTTAGTTTAATAGTAAGATGCCGCTTTAAAAAAGCGTACGTGGTGCGATGACGTCACATGCGCACACATCACAAGCATGGATTTGGAGGCTAAGTGAAAAGGGGAAGCAAAAAACTTACAGAGGGAGGAGATTACCCTGCTGGGAACTGTAGGCTGGGGAATGGCGACTAGGTGCTGCTGGAGAGAAGGCAGGATACTGGGAACAGGCAAGGCAGAAACAGTCACTGAAACAGGTCAGGTGAGTATGGATACTGGAACTGGCAAGGTAAGTCTCTGATGATGGAGCTGACAAGGTAAGTCTCTGATGATGGAGCTGGCAAGGTAAGTCTTTGATGATGGAGCTGGCAAGGTAAGTCTCTGATGATGGAGCTGGCAAGGTAAGTCTCTGATGCAGTACCAGGTAAGGTAAGTCTAAAGCTGGAGAGAACAGAAACTAGGGCAGGTAAGTAGAAGAAGCCGGGGAGGTAGCTAATGCTACAATCAGGCATCGGGTCAAGGACGACACCGTTTTTTGAATACTTGCGCTGCCCGGCGTGTCGGCGTTGTGACATCATGACATCTACAACAACGCCCACCCGGAAGTGCAGCGCGGAGCGGGACCGGAGCGGCATGTAAGTTCGTGACATAAAACACATCAAAAATACAACATGGCAGGGATCACAATGTCCCGTTCATCAGGTGTCACCTGATGAAGGGGACATTGTGATCCCTGAAACGTTGTATTTTTTATGTGAGTTAATAAAAGACACTGAACTTGTGCTGGAGGAGATTACCAGCCTTATCCTTCACATCCAAGATGTCACCAACTTTACAGCCACACAGGTAGGCTCAAGCGAGACCGAGGGGGAAATAAAAAGGGGGTAAAGATTTTTTAACGCGGCATCTTACTATTAAACTAAACTTGATTTTACAGTGCACTTATCCTTTAAACCACAAAAGAGATATATATCATACCTCTCAACATTTTGCCCTGGACCACCCAGCTCCAAATAAACCAACAAGCCAGAACCCCAGCCAAATTAAAATCCTGCCCCATACTGCCCAAACCCTTCCAGTTTATTAATGATTTAGAAGTGGGTATTGTCAGCAAGGTTTCTGTGTTTGCTGACGACACAAAACTTTGTCGACCATTAAAATTTTCAGAGGATGTGCAATTGTTGCAGGGGGATCTAGAGGCAGAGGAGATTCAATGTTAAGAAATGTGAGGTGATGCATTTTAGACTTAAAAATCCTTGTGCTTCTTATACTATAAATGGCTCTGTGTTAAGTGAATCACTGTTGGAAATGGATCTTGGAGTTTTGGTCCATAACAAACTTAAATGGCATGTCCACCCCTTTTTAAAAAAAAATCTGTAGTGTAGGGCTCCCTCCCTCACCCCCAACTTTTATAGTAATTTGTCTAAAAATTCCCCCGATCATTGCTTACTTTGCCTCTCTCCTCCAACATTCTGTCACGGCCCTCAGCTCACATGAAACTGCAAGCAGGGGGCCGGACTGGCAGCTGCGTCCATGATTGGCTTAGAGGCAGCCAATCACGGACACAGCTTCCAATGGTACAGAACGCCGGGGGAAAGAGGCAAAGTAAGTACAGATCGGGGGAGTTTTTAGACAAATTATTATAGCGTTTGGGGTTGGGAGAGGGAGCCCTACACTACAGAAAAGGGGATTGTAGCTAGGGGGAAGGAGAACAAAATGGGAGGGAGAGGGAGGGGGGAGGGCTGCACTGAGCATGTGCAAATTCTCCCAGAGAAACAGGAGGCAGAGTCCTATATGGACTCAGCCAGGCTCCTGGTGGTCAGTTTTCTGGACTTTGTATGGACATTACAGGAGAACCATTTGGAGCAGGGATGTAAGGTAAGGATTTTTCTACACTACACAGTGTGGCCAGTAGTGGGTTAAAATAAAGTTTTGGGGGTGGACATGCCCTTTAAAGGTAGAAACAGTGCCAGGCAGCAACAACCAGAGCCAGCATGGTATTGTCTTGTATAAAGAGAGGTATGGATTCAAGGGAGGAAAATGTAATTCTCCCTCTTTACAAAGCATTGGTAAGGCCTCATTTGGAATATGCAGTGCAGTATTCCAAATCCTGTGTACAAAAAGGACATCTTTGAAATGGAAAGGATTCAGAGAAGGGCAACTAAATTAAAAGAGAATTGGAGGGGATATGGGATATGAGAAACTGGATAAGTTACAATTATGCACGCTGGAGAAAAGGAGCTTGCGTGGGGATATGATTACTGTGTATAAATACATTAACGGGCCATACAATAAACTATCTGGGGGATTGTTCACCAATAGAGCATGTCAGAGGACACAAGGACATCCCTTAAGACTTGAAGAAAAAAGGTTTAGGCTTCAAGTTCAAGTTCAAGTGTCTTTATTCAACCTCAAAATACTATCACTATCACAAGGCCATGCTAAATGAGACAGTGGAAAATAACCCCAAAAGGATGGAGACTGTTGTCTCCCAATCAAATCTTCTTCTGAGTTCTGTTAATTAAGTTCCTATAAAAGAGAGATAATTGTTTCTGTCTTTGTTTCGGAATGGGGGCCTCTCCTTTCCATTTTTCACTTCTGCTTTTGAAATGATGGCCTTCTGCCTGTTTGTCATTATCTTTTGCATGTTCCAATTTAAGGGTATGAAGATGAAATTCATTTAGGTGACTTCTTGAAAAATGATTAATTTTAGAAACCATAACATGGTAAATGCAAAATATTTCATTTCCATTTAATATTGTGTATAACTGACTTTTAGACTAAAGGACACCTTTGCAGAATACAGTACATTTTAAATATTTCAAAGAATTTCTTGCAGTATAATGTAGTCTTTCTGGAACCATATTCTTAATGAATTTTAGCAACCTTTCCAATCTATGAAATTTACAATTTAATATGTTCTGCTTGTGGTTTAATTGAACTTGTGCTCTACTGAAGACTCTTTTATTGAAGTTTCATTTTAAATAGCCAGTAATTCCAGGCAGAAGATTATTCTTTCCATAAATTACATTTTTTATTGGGTAATGGCTAAATAAATACACCACGATAGGGTGCAGGTGTTATTTAATCTTTCGGTTGCACTTAAAGAGGCACTAAATCTCCTAACAAAAATAATGTTACAGTATTGGGTATATTGAGAGCTAGTTATATAGTACATGGCAGGTTCTGGTTTTGTTAAAGGAAACAGCCAAAGCCCTGCTGGTGTAGTGTGTTGGATTGGTCAGTTACTAATAGGCTGTATTACTACAAACTACACCCATTTTGTAATAAGAATAATAAACATTTTACTAGGAGTGCTGTATTACAAGACTGAGCTTTTCTGAGAACTTTGTCTGCCATTTGCGCCCTTTCAAATAAAGTACTGTAAATAAGCAGAAGTTCACCAGTAGCAAACTTCATCCCTAAAATACATTGATCTTTGCATTTGGGCACAGGGCTGGTAGCTACTTTCTGATTTCAATCAACCAATGATAATGTGTCAAGCAGATGTTTTTATTTGTTGGGCCACAGCTACTCTGGACCAGAGTGAACTATAACAGTTCATAGCAGAGTTCCAAGACTGGCACTAGTTAATGATATATTTAGGGCTATCAGTAAAAATACTTTTTAGGGAGGAACATCATATTTTTCATTTTGGTTCTGCTTTAATTATGTTAAATTAAAGCATTTCTTTCAATGATAGTGTAATTTCAACAAACTTGTTTTAAAGTTTTCTTGGCATTAGTTTGTTATATTTTAAACAATACCAGGAAGATTTACCCAGAGTGCTATCACTCTGGGTAGATCTCCCTTCCAGGATTTAAAGGGGAACTAAAGTCTCCAGGCAACATTGACCCAATAAAAAAAGCACATTCACTAAGATACAAAATGCTGTGTCTCACCTCTCACTTTGCTGTCGATGCTGGGTAATTTCTGAAACTCAGTACACTTCACAGAAAGGTGTAGCCTTGCTTCCTGGAAGCTGACAGACAATCATGTTACAGCTCACAGATCATCCTACCTTCTGTCACAAAACACAGATTTCAGTGCAGTTATGTGTAAACAGCTTTTCAAATTTTTCAGTCCCATCTATATTTCTATCCGGCCTCCCTTCCACCACCTCCATTTCAGTTCTAACCAACTTTTCCACCATTACCGAACACAGACTTTCTTCTCTCCAAGGCCCGTCTCACTACCTGCCCCCTTGACCCCATTCCCTCCTTTCTCATTCCCCATCTCTCATCTTCCTTCACACCAGCCCTAACATCTCTTTTTAACTTATCCCTATCCATGGGTACTTTTCCCTTCTCATTCAAACATGCTATTGTATCCCCTATTCTCAAGAAACCTTCTCTGGATCCATCTGCTCCTCCCTTTTGCATCTAAACTGCTTGAACAACAAGTCTATGCTGAACTGGTTAATCACTTTTCTGCCAACTCCCTCTTTAATCACCTACAGTCTGATTTCCGTCCCAACCACTCCACGGAAACGTCTCTCACCAAAGTTACTAACGATCTGCTTAATGCTAAATCTAAAGGCCACTATTCCCTACTTATTCTGCTCAACCTGTCTTCAGTGTTTGATACAGTGCATCACCCTTTACAGCTTCACATCTTATCCTCCCTAGGTATCCAGGGTTCTTCACTCTCTTGGCTGCCAACCTACCTCTCTGGTAGGACGTTCAGTGTTTCCCATTCTGGCTCCAACTCCACCAGTCTTCCCCTGTGGGGGTACCTCAAGGCTCAGTACATGGCCCTCTTCTCCATTTACATCTTTGGGCTAGGCCAGCTCATTAGTTCCTTTGGATTCCAATACCACCTGTATGCTGATGATACCCAAATTTACATCTCCGTCCCTGATCTCGTTACTCTGACATTCCGGGTCCCTGACTGCCTAAATGCCATCTCTGCTTTTATGTCCTCCCGCTTCCTCAAACTCAACATGGATAAGACCGAACTTGTCATTTTCCCACCCTCTCGACCGACACCCCTTCCTAACATTACTACCCACATCAATAACACGCCAATCTCCCCAACACCTCATGGACAATGCCTTTAAACACCACATTAATACCCTGTCCAACTCCTGTCGGTTACAGCTCAAAAACATCTCACGCATTCGTCACTTCCTTTCACAGAACACTACCAAAATTCTAGTTCATACCCTTATCATCTCTCGACTGGACTACTGTAACACCCTCCTGTACGGTCTACCAGGCAACTGACTGGCGCTCCCTTTAATCAATCCTTAACTCTGCTCTAAGGCTCATTCACCTCTCTTCCTGCTTCTCACACACTGCCCCTTTCTGTCAATCTCTCTACTGCCTTTCCATTACCCAAAGGGTCCAATTTAAGTTTCTAACCTTATCCTACAAGGCTCTCTCCAATACAGCCCCCACATACATCTCTGATCTGATAAACAGATACTACCCAAGACGTAACCTCCACTGGACCTGGACACTGCTACTCCTCTTACTGAACCATCACAGACTCGCTAGTTATAACCCACTGACAACTTAGTTACAGCTTCAGATCTGCTTCACCTTATGTCTCATCTCCATCTCCTCTAGACTCCCCGTGCTTGCGTGGGTTTCCTCCGGGCACTCCGGTTTCCCCCACAATCATAAAGACATACTGATAGGTTGTATGTGTCAAATAAATGTGCTTAGATTGTAAGCTCTTCAGGGCAGGGCTAGATGTGAATGTATATATGTAATGGTAAGGTGCTACGGAAGATGTTAGCGCTATATTTATCCACAACAATAATAATAATATACAGGTAAAAATGTAGCGTCAGTTCCTTAGATCTAGGCAGAGTTCCTTAGACCTAATTAGAACAATCAGAGATTCAGCTAATGATTTGAATATTGTTTAATATAAACAAAAACAGTGCAAACAATAAACTAGAGAAAAATATAACAGACAAAATACAACATAAGCAAAAGTAACACAAAATGTGATGAAATCAAGAAGGTAAATCTGTGTAAGATGGAGTCCAAAGTTGTTTCCAGAGTTATTGGCCCTTAAAATAACTCTTATTAGCCCTAACATTAGATGGTAATGGAAAGCTTGCTCTTTGGGTTTCCAAGCCAGTTTTATACCCCTGGACAGGGGTGTAACCAGATCACCACACCCAATCAGAGAAACGTGTGGGTTGAGCAAGAGGAGTGTAGCACACTCCAGGTGGTCTCCCTGACACACCCACAAGGTGGCTATCCCTGCCAAATCCCGTATAGCGACGTGGTAACGCGCCATAGCATGCCAATTCATTAATCCGTATCCAGGGCGGTTAGACGGATTTGTACATACCAAATTCAATATGGTTATTGCGTATTGATCCACAAACCAAACAAAAGTTTCTCTGTCGCTTTCCACACAAAGTAGACCATGGGTATTTAGATTCACATGAAATGGCTTTTGAGTCCACTTTTAAAAACAGATCACCTAAATTATGGTCACAGAAAGAGATATGAATCCTAATATATGTTTTGCTTTCTAACATGGATAGTAACTGGGATAAAGTACCTGAGATGTTTTGTAATTACCCCCTACTGATTTCAGAGTCTAGAGTCTGGGACCACAGGATGTCCTTTCATCCTGCTAACTATACATAATGAAGTTACCTGTTGGTATCTACATTAACCAAATACACAAAACACCTTGTACAGACAGAAAATAATACATTAAAGGGACGGGGAACTGAAAAATCACATACAATTATACAGTTAAAACATAAGAAATTGGAGAATCATATACAATAATACGGATTATAAATATATAAATTTCCCCACATAAAAATACATTATTCACATGATTGTGACACCTGGGGAATAGAATCTGTGCCCCAATGGTCTTTTTTCTTCTTAAACCCAGCACTTTAGGGAGCCACTACTGCACATGCAATAGATACATTTCAGTAAATGTGACTAAAATCAGTTTGCTGTTTTGTATTGCTTCATGAAGACTTAACAATTCATGCTGGTTTGTAATTACAAAACAGAGCTGCTATATATATAAAGTTTGTACATATGTAGAAACATTATATTTTTTTAGAAACATGATAGAAACAAACAAAAAAAAACAATAAACTCAGACAGTAGACTATGTTGTAAACTAGGGGATTTAAACTTGTGACTTCTTGGGCTGTGTGTTTCTAAATACATGGCACTTACATGATGTGCCACCAACAACTGAGAATGGGGGGGGGCTCTTTGAAGCCAACATGGGCTATGAGTTGTACTATCAACAACATGGAGGCCTTCTTTGGTACAGAATCTATTACTTACATGTACTAAATGCAACTTACTTGAGAAGAATCTTTCAATGTATAGGTATTCTGGGGAGAAAAACTTTCACATGGGGATTTAAAAAAAATAAGTTTAGTTCTCTTTTAATACAAACTTTGCGACATGAATAAATCCTGAAAAGGTCCCACAGGAAGAGCCTCAAAGAGACTGCAACTTGCCCAGGTGCCTTTTGTGATATCTGCAGTTAGTGATACTTTATTTCTTCCTTTCTCTGAATTGGTCTCTTTAGCCAGAAAATCTGATGTTCCCTCCTTTTTTTCTGACTGCAAAATCTCAAATGATATGAACTATATTATGATGAAGTATTAGACTAGTATTTTACCTATTCTCACTTTGTGTGTGGTCTACCTCGCACTTGTATAATAAAATAAACTCTGGAGATATAAGTAACACCAGACTCACGAAAAGCCAACAAATTACTCAACACTTCGGTGATGTGCTCAGAAAGAACCTTATCCTGATAACTTATATGAACCATTCAATAGGTTTCTACGAAATGTCAGTACTAATGCAGGGGGGGAAATGCCTTTCAGATGAAGAAAGGTTATTTCATTGCTTTTTATATTCCGATCAACGTTTCCTCAGAGTTTTATGTCAATATTAACTTTTCTACTATGTACATTTTTTGTATTAAATATTTATTTGGAGGAATACTGTACTCTTGAAAACCTATTTTTACATTTCATAAGTTGAGTAATGTATAAAATAAAGCCATACTTTTTCTTAGACTTTGTTTCGATTTTTTTTTTCCCAACGTGCATTTATGCCTCTGGAGCAACTAAAGCAATTTTGAATAGCACTTTGAGTCTGAATTCAATACGTTTGTAAAAAAAAAAAAAATCAACTCAACAGTTTGCGAAAGAAAGGAAACAGTTCACCATCATTTAGTATTTTAGTTGCCTTTGAAACTGAGGAAAATCTCTCCTGTGGTTATTTCATATAAAGTAGTGGCCATCAGCCTCCTGACAATGAACAATTTGTTACAATGATTCACATTTACTATTCTACATGTACTGTATCCCTTTTCTGGTATATTAGCACTTTAAAGACTTACATTACCCAATTTTAAAGGACAACTAAAGCCACAGAACAACGCTGAACCAGAAGGCAGAACACCTTTATATAAAACCAGTAATCTGTATCTTACCTCTTATTTTGGGCACTGGGAAATTTACCTAAATAACATAAGGTTTGTGCTTTACTTCTCAGCATTCTAGTATCACACAGTTTGGTCAATGACCATTATGTTCTGCAAATGCTCAGTCCTTAGCTATGGCAGAAACTTGTTACAGTTGGTCACACCCATTACTACTCTTTAGCCAATCCTTTTACAGGACAAATAAAGCAAGGAAGCATGTGACTGAGCTCAGGAGGTGTGGTCTGACATTGCACATACACACAGATACTTCATTCAATTCTTAACAGGCTTACATTTACTTTAATACAATTTACAAAAGTGGGATTTTATAGCTTATTTTTGGGGTTGTTTTCAGATTCTGGAGTATAAAAAATTGTGTTTAGTTCTACTTTAAGTTGTGGTGTTGTCAATGTTGTTTGATAAAGTCAAGTAAAGTGGTTAATGGGCTCCCATGCATCAAATGTCCATGTTACTTCAACTTTGAGTGAGCTCTAAAATGTACTACATTAAAAGTCATGTCCACCCTTCTAAAAAATGTTTTATATGTTGTAGGGCTTCCTCCCCCAGCCCCAACCGCATTATTATAATTGCCAGAAACTCCCCCGATCTTTACTTATCTTCCCTCTTTCCTCTGCCGCCCTGCCCAGCCTTCTGCTTGCATGGAACTGCAAGCATGGGGCCGGACCTGCAGCTGTGTTTGTGATTGGCTGAGAGGCAGCCAATCACGGACGCGGCTGCCGGCAGTTAAGAACGGCGGAGGATAGAGGGAAGGTAAGTAAAGATCAGGGGAGTTTCTGGACATAATAATATAGAAGTTGGGGTTGGAGAGGAAGCCCTACAATATATAAAAAGGGATTTGTGCTAGGGGGAGGGAGACCAAAATGGGAGGGAGAGGGAGGGGGGAGGGTTGCAGTGCGCATAGCAAAATTCTCCAGGAGTGGAGACAGGAGGCAGAGTCCTATATGGACTCTGCTAGGCTCCTGGTGGCCAGTTTTTTGAAATTTGGGGGAACATTGCAGAAGAACCATTTGGAGCTGGGATGTAAGGTAAGGATTTTTATGCACTACAGAGTGGGGCCAGTAGTGGGGGAAATTATAGTTTTGGGGGTGGACATGCCCTTTAATATATGCTGAAAGCAGCAGTATGGGAAAAGTGGTGAGAATACACCAGAAACCCACTGGAATAATTGTACAGTTCACAAGCTGCAAGTTTTTCACGTTACCATCAGTTTGCGATAAGAGATGGGACCCGAATCCAACACGGAACCCCTCGGTTCGGACTTCGGATCCCATTTTGATGAATATCGAACGTTCAAGCTATTTTCGATGTTCTTCAAAAATACCCTTGAACGTTCGATAATCCTCAATCTTTGAAAATACGATTGGAAACTCGAAAGTAGTTTCCGAACTTATTTTTGAAGATTGTCGAATGTTCAGGGGATTTCGAGGAATAACCAAAATAGCTTGAAAATGGGATCCAAAGTCCCAAAACCATGTTCCGTTTTCGGATTTTAGAGATTTTCCTGATATTCGTAAATCCGAAAATGGAACAAAACTTAACAGTTTTGGCCATCTCTATTTGTGATCTGCACAAAAAGCACAGCACATGAAATGTGGCCACCCACATTGACATGCCCTGTGCCGCCATTCTCACATGCTAATGGATCACAAGCAGAATCATTAGTGCCAAAGAAAATGCGGCAGTGGGACCAAGCCCTTTTTATTTTTACTCCTTTCAAAGATTTTCTTTCCTGATCACCCACGCATTGCAAGATGATACTTACGTAAGTTGCATGTACAGGGGATTGTTTCACTAAGAATGCTTTCAATTTGGTGCCAGTAAACAGCCTGTCCATGTACACTTCAAGCAGCCATAATGTGAAAATATGCACCAATTGGCCATGCCCCTGACTCCAGTATTCACAATCTCTATTCACAGAGTGTTTTCTTTACAGATGTCTCCACCAATATGGAAAAAAAGATAAGTATTTAAAACCCCCTAGCTCTGCACATCATTTTTCAGCCAGCATGAGTGGCACAAAGAACAGCCTATCAGAAACAATAATAAATATAAAGATACCTTTACTGCAGTGCCTTTTTGCTTCCATTCTGTTCCCAAGAAAATGCAAAATTTATAAATGCACCTATTTTATGTGTTAGCGCTGGTAGGATAGTGGACTAATACTCTACTTTTGAAAAACAGACTCTGCACAGTTACAGGATTAAATCCCCAGACTTACTTATGGATATTTTAATGTTGTTTCACCTTTTATGCTGACTAGGATATAAGCTACAAAAGAATGTATAATTGTGGAAATTGTTTGCCAACTGTCAATTCCATGTTCTGTGTTTGAGAAAGGCAGGATCTCTATGCTTCATTAACATGAAATGTGCCAAACAGAGACAGGCTCTCTGTGCCTTAACATGATTGGCTGTCAGTTTCTAGAGGGCAGGACAGGCTGTTGCTTCGTTGTTTTTATCTGCTGTGCACCAGAGACCATATCCAGAGATCTATGACATACCCTTAGACCACAGGATAATTCCATAAACCAACAACTATAGCAAAGGGAGAGGTGGGACAATGTTGTCTGGTGACTTTAGTTCCCTTAAAAAGTTCACAATAAAATATGTTTTGTCAGAAACTGGCACTTAAAATTACATATCACTTGTGTTTCTATGTAATTCCTAAGTTTTTACCTGTTATATTTTAGTATAATTATCTCACTTTTTAAAACCCTATTTAACCTAAATGTGTTGTTTTAGCTGTTTATGCCCTGTATGTCAGGGAAATGTGCTTTTCTGGTGCACCTCTTCTTCAAAAAATACTACTAAAATAACTGTGGGAATTGTTGGGCATTGCTCTTCTTCATGCCAAGTTCCATAAGAAACAAAATGCAGAAAAGGTTGCTGAAGCCATGTTACTGATAAACTATAAAAAATATAAGTAAAGTAGAATCTGGTAATAGATACCTTTTTATTTTGAACTAACAGTTAATTTTTATAGACTTATCCCTTCCTCAGGTAACAACTTTTGTTGTATGAGAAGTGAGGAAGCATCAATGCTCAGATTGGTTTTATGTAAGTTTTAGAAACCTGCAGCAAAAGATTTTAGAAACCTGCAGAAATATAATTGATTTACAGGTCCTGATTGTGACCTTACACAAATACCCACTACTCTCATGCAACCAGATTAGGAAATAATATGTTCTTTGTTGTATTGCATGTTGTATTGAGATCAAGGCTACCATGCCAATCATTTACCTGTTGACTGAGCAGGGTTATTCAATAAAAGTTCTTATCATTTAAAATGGTGCTAATTTTGCCCCAACCAATCAGATGTTAGCTTTCAAATGTTAAATAAGATCTGATTGGTTGGGGTTAAATTAGCACCATTTTAAACGATAAGAACTTTTATTGAATCTCCCTGATGATCTTTAAAATACTATATATTGCACAACTGTTCATGTTCTGCACATTTTATATGGATTCATTTGAAGCTTTTACTAGTAGTTGCACTTTCAACTCATATCTGTAAACAGATCAATTTTGTACCACCAGGAGATTATGAAATATTGATTCATGAAAAAAAAAGATTTAAGTCCTAATTTCACTATTAATGTACGTAATATTTCTAGAGAAATACAAAATGTTATTTCGTCAGTTATACTGTTTATAGTTGGTTTATTTGTTTACCCCTGCCATCTATAGTACCAACATAATAAATACTTAATTCAGCCAGAAAATTTGTACTTACAATAATTTCTTTGGAGCAAAATTGATCCTAGCTGTTTGATTCACAAGATGAGTCGCGTTCCTTCTCTGCAAAAACAAAATTGTGTTTATGATAAATATGTAAATAATTCTGAAACTTCTGGAAAGTTTTGCAGTTCTAGAAGTATCACAGCTTAAACACAGGGAGATTCAATAAAAGTTCTTATCGTTAAAAATGGTGCTAATTTTGCCCCAACCAATCAGATCTTATTTAACATTTAAAAGCTAACATCTGATTGGTTGGGGCAAAATTAGCACCTTTTTTTAAATAATAAGAACTTTTATTGAATCACCCTGTTTGTATATTAAAAATGTAGAGGTAAAATTGATAGTAGCCTTTATTTAAAAGTGATAAATTAAGCATCATGTAGGTAATTTTTGTGATATGCTTGTGAAGGTTCTCATTCATCCAGGTCATGGTATATCTGTTGTATTCAATTAGATCAACTGGACTTGAAATGTAGTTCCGTGGGGGGGTTCGACACCAACTGTCTGCCATGTACAATGCTGTTTTAACACCTTACTCTGGGCGTTCCTATAACACCTCTTAGCCACTATCTAATCACACCCTTAACACCTGGCTGTGATATGCTAATTGGGATTTTCCAGGGTACATAATTGCCACAGATTCTTGTACAAGTCATTCTGAATTGAGAGATCCAGTCGGATGACTAGCGAAACGTCTTCAACAACTACATTTCAAGTCCAGTTGATCTAATTGAATACAACAGATATACCATGACCTGGATGAATGAGAACCTTCACAAGCATATACTATATACAATACTATACTATACTGTTCTATACTATATTGTGCTATACTATACTGTACTATACTATACTGTACTATACTATACTATACTGTACTACACTGTACTATACTACACTATACTATAGTATACTGTACTGTACTAGACTGTACTATACTATATACAATACTATACTATATTGTGCTATACTATACTGTACTATACTATACTATACTATACTGTACTATACTTTACTATACTATACTGTACTATACTTTACTATACTATACTATACTAAACTATACTGTACTATACTGTACTGTACTATACTGTACTATACTATACTGTACTATACTATACTATATTATATTGTACTGCACTGTTCTATACTATAAGATACTATAGTATACTGTACTATACTACACTATACTGTACTATAATGTATTATACTATACTATACTGTACTATACTATACTGTACTGTACTATACTACACTACACTATACTATAATGCTAATTTTGCCCCAACCAATCAGATGTTAGCTTTCAAATGTTTAATAATTTCTGATTGGTTGGGGTAAAATTAGCACCATTTTTAATGATAAGAACTTTTATTTAATCTCCCTGTTCGTTCTCACAGATAACTAAATTAAATCCAACATTTTTCTTATTGAGTTGAAAGGGCATGTCCACCCCAAAATTTAAAAATGCCCTGCAGGTACAGGTCCCCCTAACTGCAATTATCACACACCCCCAAGGGCTAGGCCACACTGCAGCATTTTTTCTGTGTTCATTGGAATCACTGTAACGCGTGTTTTTGGTTGGTTGCGATTGCACATGGAATTTGTGTTCCGCATTTTTAATCGCAATCGCATACGTTTTCCTATACCTAATGAAGAAAACGCATGCGCAAACGCAACGAAATTGCACATGAAATCGCATGCGAAGCCGTAATCACCTTTCCCATTCTTACTTGTAGGCTGAGATATTCTTCACCTCTCCTCCTCTTCTGTGCAATGAAAAGGCTCAGAGTTTTGCTTGCCCACACTGAGTGTACACATGAATCAGAATACAAGCCTCTGTGAATATTCTGCAGTCATTGACCGTGACATCACCTGCCATGGCCCTAACTGCAGAGGAAGCTGGGAAGTCTGTGAGCACATGGAAGAGGAGGAAAGGGGTGGGGGAGGTTAGAGTGGGACATTGTAGAAAGGGAAGGATATCTCAGCCTACAAGTAACGACATGCATCAGGACAGCCCAAATGCGTATTTTATTAATGGAGTCTTGGTTCATAGGGCCGATCACTTGTCCTCCATAAAGAATTAGACATAATCCCATCATGTTATCATTTGTGTGCATGTTTAACTTGGGCTGATTTTGCAGCATTCTTACTGAATCAATTGGGAGAGGATGCCACGAGACCAGCCCTGAGATGTACTCACTAGTGCACACTGATGTGAATTGTGCAATTACACAAACACCTCATGTAACACAACATGAAGCAGCACTGGGACATTTTCTTTGTATTTACTCCAAAACCAAAAGTGTGAGATAAACAAAGTGCCAAACAAACACTCAAAAACATAAGTCCGAACAATTATTTTTTTTTAACTCTTTCATCTAGGAATCTGTGGACTCTTGGAAAAGATGCCAACTGGACATCCTAAAGCCTCTCTGCTTTTCACAGGACTGTCAGCTTTTACTGCACACAAACAAGCTCTGTGTGTACTTTCTGCCCCTGAGTCAGACACACCCTATTAACCCGAAAATAAGTGATCACACCAAAATCTGGGCTGTTTAAAGGGATTTTATTACTTTCCTCCAATGTTTTTAAAAATCTAAATGTTGTATTAATTGGATAGTAATTAAGTTCTAGAATGTAGATTGCAATTCTGCATTATATATTTATTGACTAACCGTTGAAGTAAGATATATACAATGTGGCACCCAATATTGCTGCTTTAAACTTCCCAAAAGTTAATATTTAACAAGATATCCGGGTGACCAAATTTGGTTTTGCTGGCAAAATTTAGTTCACATTGCATGGCTCCCTGAGATGGCACATGCTAAGTAGAAATGGCCAAACTTCCTGAACTTTGGTTTGTTTTTGAACTTGAAAATGAACCCATTTAAGACAATTAGGAGAAATAGTTAAAAAAGTTTGGATTAAAAACAGAAAATAGTAATGGTAACTTACTGTAAATGGCTTTGGCACCTGGGAAATGGTCTGGGAAACATTTACATGTTTGTTTAAACACGATCAGGTAATTGTCAGGTTTCTGCATGCTACATTCGAGGGTAATGGCCAATTCGAGGGTTACCAAATGCTACATTCGAGGGTTACCAAATTATATGTTCAAGGGTTACCAAAATCAAAGCCTTCATTCCAGGGCTACCAAACACTTCAGTAGAGGGTTACCAAAATCTAATGCTGCATTCGAGGTTAACAAACACTACATTCAAGGGTTACCAAAATCGAATGCTACATTCGAGGGTTACCGAACACTACATTTGAGGGTTCCTGAAATCAAAGGCTTCATTCGAGGGTTACCGAAATTGAATGCATAATTCGAGGGTTACCAACTCAAAAATTTGATAATTATCAAATTTTAATCATTATTGAAAATAAGAGTTTAAAAAACAAAACTAGTTAAGATAGTTTGCTCAACCTGAACTCGGGTTCGAGTACAGATCCATCCCTAATACTACGTTTTATAAAGCCACTGACAAAACAGACCTGGAAAAAGGCTCCGCCTTTCAACAGCAGGCCCAGAAAAAATCTTATTAAATGTGTTATTCCCCTTTCACAGGGAAAAGAGAAATGCTATTTGCTAAATCTAATTAAAAATAGTAAATTGATTAATACGCACATTATTCTCTTTCATTTATTTTTAAAACAATGTTACTTAAACATTCCTTGGATTTTTTTTTTTTTTTTCTTTAGCAGCCTTTTTCTTATTATTGCTGGGAACAGATGGACATACTCACACAGTGTCCAAGACTCCATGTGAAAGAATCCTAATTATATCATTTCACTGGAAAAGGCAGGAATCATTCTGTTTCTACAATATTATTGTCCCTATAGATAAAAGTTTATCTATTTTAGAGTCTTAAAGACAAGCTTGAACCTTCTTCCATATTCATTCATTACCAGCATACAATATTTTGCACACAGTCACTAAATACCTCTTTTTAGCAGAAATAACGTTTTAGAGATGAACAAAACCAGAAAAAATCCTATAACCCACTTCACTTGATGTGACATAAAAATGTCATCGATATTCAACATTTAATATTGATTTTTGCCCTGAACTATCAATTTCAGACTTTGTGCTTTTTTCGACACGTGATTTTAATGAAGATTTGCAAAGTTCTGCCCATTGAAATTCCGAAAGTTCTGCCGTATCTCTGGATTTAAAACTGGCAGTTTAACCTTGAAACCTGGTTTGTTTTGAAACACACGCTCCTCACTAATTACAGTAGGGGATCTTTGTATATAGTATCCTAGTACCTATTGCAGCAAAGTCCCTGGTATTTCATAGCTACATGTTCTAATTTAAATGGACCTTGTGACCAGCCACTTTTTATGTCATTTGGGAACAGGTTTGCAAAACATTTATAAGTATCATCTACAAGGAACATACAGTATATTTGAATTTATGTTTGGCTACTACAACACTCCTAGCATAGCCTAACTCAATATCATCTCATTGTGGGCATCAGATAGGTACTGAATGGGGTGTGTTAATGCAGCACCCAATTCTCATGTGTTTTTGTTACAAGGTATAGTTAGTTTGTGTTGGTAAAGATTATTTTATGGTACTAGGGACTTATTACCACTCCTCTTTCCTAGACCCTGGTGAGACTTGCTTACTTGCAGCAAATTCTTAGTTTTCAAGCTCATGCCTATCGTAGCACCGCTTACAACTGATTAGTCTGTGCCTGTTACCCTTGCACTTTTTTCTTTTTATAGCCATTTTATGTGCTTACTGTTAAAAAAATGGAACAATCCTAAATAAAACCAATGACTACTGCTTCCAAACCAACAAGTGTTACTGTGGAATTTGAGTGTGTTGCATCTAAACAGCAGCCATTGTAATTGTTAAATATCATCTTTAAGTCACACTAACCCTTTAGTGTCGATGTACCGAGCGTGATTTTTAGACTATACTTGCTTCAATTGTGGCGGTTCATAAAAAATGCAGCAATTGATGTACCAAGCATTTTGCAGCTCTGTTTACACAACTTGTTTAATGCCAGCAAATAACACTAATAAGACTAAATCATGATGTGCATTGCCCTGATGAGTGCAAGAATGGGGTTATTTTGCATCTTTCATGGAGAACATTGAACACGGCACTTGAGTATACCTGTTCATTTCTTGTCAAAGAGAATCTGAAAAAGGATAAATGAACATCCATTTTGTATGTATGTATATGCATATGTTTATTTATATAGCTCCCCTAGAGGATACAGAGCTGTACAATATAGAATACAAAAAGTTGTACAAGAGGGACAATAAATAAATACATAAATAAGTATGAGCAAGCATCATGAAATATGTAAGTGCTTGTAACATGAAGAAATAGGTCCCTGTCCTGTAGAGCTTACAATCTACTTAGGTGGGTAACATACAAATACATAGGAAAGGGTGGATGTGCTAAAGTAATAACCAGTGCAGTGTCAACAGTCCTATGGGATATGGGATAGGATGAGAGGTTAGATTTACACTTGTTTATTTAGGTTACTTGATGAAGAGAGAGGGGAATAGAATTCCAGAAGACGGGAGCAACAAGAGAAGAAGGTTTAGGGGGAGAGGGGGGGGTGTGAGGGGGGGGGGGGGGGCTGTATTTTAACCTGAACCAATATGTTATTAGTCCTCCATCTATATGTACAAAGCATTTATTATGTACATCCGGTTGAAAATATTGTTAAGATACATTTTTTATACCAAAAGCGTTAAAGGGACAGTTCACTCAAAAAAAACCCCTTCCTTAATCAAAATGCAAACAGCAATGCCACATAATAGCGGTTTGGTAAGTAGCGAGCTATGGGTTTGGGGGGCAATATTCCGTTAAAATTATAATATTAATAAAAAGTTAATTTTTTGGGGTAAACTGTCCCTTTAGAGTTATACAACAGCTAAAAATCACCATGTTTATTCATCGTATTACAGAGTTAATTTATTTTGTACCTGATTTAACCGACATTGAATTTGAAGCACATATTATATTATACAGTAAAAACATGCTTGAGGCTTAAATACAATGCAGAAAAGGTAATTCCCAAACCTATGGAAAAATAGTCTTAAATTACAAGCAATATTTGGGTTAAAGATAAGGGTACAAAGGTGCATCCGCTAAAAAATTTGTCAAATGTTTCTGATTTTGTTAAATAGTAAAATGGTTTGCTATTGCAATAGTTTTATATATATAAATATAGAAATCGTTTGTAGATATTTTCAAGCAAAATGAATATCCTTCTACACCATATTTTCTGCAGAGGCAGAACATGACCGACAAATAACCTCAGCAAGTCATGACATCTTGTACATTGGAGATGGGCAATTTGGATCCTGCCTTGATTTATGGGACAGTCTGTTTTTTTCCTTCTATTCTCTTTTCTACTTGGAATCAAGTGCTTTCTATTTTTACCTAATGTGATCAGAAGCGCTGCAAGCTACAGAGATTGTTGTCTTGTGAACTAAAATGGTCCTTTTTCTAAATTTTCTCTGATTCCACAGAGACTTCCCATTTTGAGTGCTTTGTGACAATTAAAATGGCTGTGTTGTAAATTTACATAATATGTGGTGTTCATTTATCATTTCATTTTAAAGATCCTTATCATATAATTCAGGATTCTAAGTTAGATATTGTCCTTATTTCTACATTTATTTTTGCATTAAAACACTTAATAAAACCAACACACTTTATGAAATAGCAAAAGCTTTTACACATAATGCCCCCATTTCTCATCTAATTTTCAGAGATGTGCAACATTTTACTTCCTATGTCATCTACAAGAATCATTGGTAGAAGTATATTTGAATATTATATTAATCAGAAATTAAAAAATATTCAACTGCAGTATACTGGAAAAGAGATGAATGAAACAGGCAAGCTCTACTCAGAACTGAAAATTTTATTCAAACCCAGTTGATGTCAATGAGGCTAAATTACATAATCAGCATGGTTTCATTAATGGTCTAATATCAATATTAACTTTATCCAAATTGCATGGGGAACATGCACCAATTCCCCTAAAGTTTTTAAAATGTAATATTGGAAAAGCTCACTTTTCCCAAATAAGGGAATTGGTTGTTTAACGTCTCCAAAACACTTACAATGGCAGATGCAGGGGTCTGTTTAAAGTTTAGAATATTGAACTAAATTTTGGAGAGAAAGAGTTGTAGCATTTGAATGTGGTTATCTCTGCTCCTATTGTAGCATGTATAGTAGCAGGACTTTAGGCTATATTTTATTTATGGAAAGGTTTCTGTTAATGAATAAAGATGGACTAGAACTCGAACTAGAAACCGAGTTCGAGCCAAACTATTCGAGTTTGAATGAATTCGGACTTCTCGAACTATCCAAGACCCGGATTTTGGATATTTATCGTATTGCTCGACCGTTCGAGGAAATCGAATATGCAAGTAAAATACCTATTATACGCTAGCATCAAATCCATGAGTAAAATGTCCATTATACCTAGACGCGAGCATGGAATCCGCGTGTAAAATGTACATTATAACCTATATGCGAGCATTGAATCCGCGAGTAAAATGTCCATGATACGTAGGCGCGAGCGTCGAATCCGCAAGTAAAACGTCCATTAAAACCTGTACGTGGGCATCGAATCCACGAGTAAAATGTCCATGATACCTAGGCGCAAGCATCAAATCCGCGAGTAAAATGTCCATTAAAACCTATGCGCGAGCATCGAATCCGTGAGTAAAATGTCCATGATACCTAGACACAAGCATTGAATCCACGTGTAACATGTCCTATACGCGAGCATCGAATCGGCAAGTAAAATGTCCATGATATCTAGGCGCGAGAATCGAATCCGTGAGTAAAATGTCCATGATACCTAGGTGCGAGCATCAAATCCGCGAGTAAAATGTCCATTAAAACCTATACACGAGCATCGAATCTGCGAGTAAAATGTCCATGATACCTATGCCCGAGCATCGAATGTTCAAACGTGAGAGCTCAAAAGTAGCGCGCGTGAGAGTAAAATTGATTTTTCGAATGTCCTGGATTTTTTATGCTGTGACGAACTCATTAACAATTTCATTCCTGAATACATATATTAGAGGCAATCATTTACCCTTTTGTAAAACAAAGATATGAAAGGGTCAATTTAAATACAGAAATTAATGAGGATTTTTTGTCCAACCTTCAAATCTTCATCAGAATTCAAGGGGAAAAGATTAGCAGCACAACTTCCTCCAGTTCTTCTAATCTGATTTTTGTTTATTGTGGCCAATTGGAAATCCAATCGTAAAAACATCTGCCCGGGTATGGATCACTTTGGTGTGACAGTTATTCTAAGTGCTGTTTATATTTTACATGACTTGTGTATTATAGGTGCATGTATTAGAATACAGAGTGTGTCGGGACCTTTCAAAGGAAGTAGCTCCTGCAGGTTTTATTGAATAACGGGAGGTAAGACATAGCTCCTTTACCTCCCATTCTTAAATAAAACTGAATAGCACAAAGTCATTTTAACCAGTGGAGATACCCTTTAATACTTCCGAGCAACAGTTTATTTTAAGACAACAGAAATTTACAGTTTAGAATAAACCAAATAAAGAAAATGGATACATTATCCATAATGTTATTTCATCTACAAATATCCCATAAAAAAAAAATGTGGTACATTATGTTTGTATTAATAATCTGTTTGACATAATTAGGCATAGAGACATTAAAGAATTTTTTTTAATTCCAAAACTTGCAGGACTCGATAAATAATTAAACTTAATTCTGACATAGAAAAGGTTTAACTGACTTCATAACGTGGTAAGAAAACAACTCCCCAACGTTAGCCACTAAAGTTGTTTCTGAGGTTTTCTACTAACTTTTTTATTGTGTGAAACTTGTCTTGTTATTTATCTCTGTCAGGAAAATACAAAAAAAGGTAGATTTTATAGACAGAAAAGTTCAGGGAAAAACACAATGTCCTTAGCCTTTCTAAAGCGATATAGCCATTTTTTCCTGGGGGCTGAAGATAACCTTGTGTTACTGTAGTAAAACGTAATCATATTACAAAAGAATCTATACTAGGCTGTTTGCAGAAAAAAATAAAAAATGATTAAAGATAATTTAACTCATAGTTTTACAATAAAATATCAAAAGTAAGCTTTGCAGCGGAGACATGGCTACCATTTTTTAATAAACAGTTTAAAAACAGATTTATACAAGAATAAAAAAAGAAAGCAATGTGTATTGAGCGCAAAAATCCCCCAGGGTTTCATACCATCAGATTAGTAAAGAATTAGAAGTGCTTTTACTCCATATGGGAGCAAAACCTGAGCACAACCTCATCTGTTAAGTTTGCCCGACTTAGCATTTTAGGTCCTCACCCTAAATACTTTAAAAGGAAGTAAGGTGAGTTTGATGCTTCATTTCCCCTTTAAAGGGACACTAAACAGATTTTATTACAGATTTATTACTGGCGCTACACTTGTGGCTCCTTCTCAGCTGTCAGCCAAGTTGATCTGGCCAAGCTCTTTGGTGCACCAATACAAAAGAAAGGGGCGTGATCGGGACAGCGTGCCCGGTTACATTGTCTCAAAAAGTGAAAAACATTTCAGGGCGCCACGCCCCTTCTTTAGATTTGCCACAGGGGGCTAATGCAAAAGTTTGCCTGTGGTAACAATTTGCAGCAACCAATGAAATTGTTAGCTTTTTACTGGGTTACTAATTGGTTAATGCATATTTATAGCACTGGCAAACTTCTGCACCTTTTATGTATCAGTCCCATGTTTTATGCAACTGATACTTAAGACTTGTTTGTTGACCCATAAACCAAACCTCTTACCACCTTATATCTGTATATGCAAAAAGTTAATGTATTTACAAAACCCAGCACAATTAGAAAACAAGGGAACAGAGGAATCTGAGCATACAAGAAGCATCATAACTACAACAGCTTATCTTCAGCAAAAGAAATAATTAAAAAAAAAAACTACCAAAATATAACAGATATTTTCGAACTTCTAAATTTACCATCACAATCAAAAAATCCAATAGTTGTGATGAAAAAAATTAGCCTTACAAACCTGACATTTGTAAAACCTGACCTGACATTGATGAAATTTCGGTAATTTAAACCAAATTTTAATGACAAAGTTTTATTGTTGAAACAAAAAATAATCAGTTCAGGCTAAAATTACAGCTCATCCCAACCCGATTGTGCAGAACTGGGTTTTTTACCCTACACACTTGGACACCCAGCCTGCAGTCTCCTTTTATCAGTGGGCCGGGTGAAGCAATTAATACTCAGCTGGTCCAGTGCATTACTAGCGTTACTGGGCTAAAATATATATAGACAGGTCAGAAAGACCTGCCCTTAAAAACGATCACTTATATATTACAGATATCAGTGGCGTATCTACGTTAAAACATTAGGGGCACGTGCCCCGGATGTTTGGCAAAGTGCCCAGAATGTTTTAACTGCCTGTGCCCTGAACTTCCGGATTTCCCGGCTGCGCGAACCTCTGGGCACGTCGCGCAGCCCGCGCATGCAATGAAGTTCTACCGGCGCGCCGATGTCACGACTCAGGAGGAAGTCCAGATAGGTAGCAGTGGCACTGTAGCAGTAGCAGCAGAGCCTAGATATCATATAAGATAGATAGCAGCCAGTTAGATAGATAGATAGCAGTTAGATTAGATAGATAGCTAGCAGAGATATATAGATAGCAGTTAGATAGATAGAGTTAGATAGATAGATGATAGATAGATAGCAGAGTTAGATAAATAGCAGATAGATAGAGAGATAGATAGCAGAATTAGATAGATAGATAGATAGCAGATAGATAGATAGATAGATAGATAGCAGAATTAGAAATTAAACTCTCTGATCTCTATCTCTGTCTGTCTATTTCACTGTCTTTCTGTCTGTTTATCACTATCGGGCTGTGTGTCTATGTTTGTGGTTGTCTATCTGTCTGTATCTTTTTGGTAATCTTTATAAGTACATAGTGGGTGTGGCCTAATTGGGGGCAGAGAAAGGGGCGTGGCCTAAAAAATTCGCCGCGCTGCGCGTGACACATGAAGTGCCCAAAAGTGCCCCTGATCTTCTTAGACCCTAGATACGCCCCTGACAGATATTATTTATTTACCCCTCCTCCCAACTGCTATTTTTAGCACTTTATTACATGCATTTCTAACCAGATATTTAATGCTAAATATTGCTCTTATTCTTCAGTCATTGTGTATTCTGATGTTTGGTCACTAATAAAATGTTTTTGAATTGGAGCAGGACCCCTCGGATTTCATTGTCTGATATGTATGAGGTGTCTGCACCCAGTGTTGTATACACTTTGCTTTTATTCTTCTCCTTTCTGGCAGAGGTTGGTTGTGATGTCACACATAGAGGGAGGAGCCGGTTTCCTCTGCTAGAATGAAAGCAATCATTGTTCCTAAATATTTGGTGAGAAATACATTTAAAATTGTGCCGAATATATTGGTAGGCATTTGGGGCATTTAAATAGCAAGTACCAGTTTTATTATCTGTTGTATTCAATTAGATCAACTGGACTTGAAGTTAGTTCTTGAAGACATTTCACTAGTCATCCGACTGGCTTTCTCAATTCAGAATGACTTGTACAAGAATCTGTGGCAATTATGTACCCTGGAAAATCCCAATTAGCATATCACAGCCAGGTGTTAAGGGCATGATTCGATAGTGGCTAAGAGGTGTTATAGGAACGCCCAGAGTAAGGTGTCAAAACCTTTGTACAGCATTGTACATGGCAGACAGTTGGTGTCAAACCCCCCCACCTCTATTTAGGCTTGGTTTCTTTATTTTCACATAAATGGCCTCCTTAACACCTCTCTTGAACCAGTCACGTTCCTTTGCCAATATGTTAACATTACAATCTTCTCAGAGTTATGTCCTTTATCCTTAAGATGCAGGAACACGGCTGAGTCCTGACCCAAGGAATTGGCTCTTCTGTGCAGGGCCATACGTTGATGCAGTTGCTGTTTGGTCTCCCCCACATACAAATCCAAGCATTCTTCACTGCACTGCACTGATCAACTGGACTTAGAACTAACTTCAAGTCCAGTTGATCTAATTGAATACAACAGATATACCATGACCTGGATGACTGAGAACCTTCACAAGCATACCAGTTATATTGTTTTTAAGGATGAGCATGCCCTTTAAAGATAATTTATTTAATATATGGATTATTTCAGGGGGGTTTCTTTCTGAAAAAAAAATCTCTTTTTCTATGGCAGGGATTTTAAACTTGCATGCTGCTGGGAGTTGTAGTTTTCAAAACAACAAAGGGACCGGCAAGTTTGACATCCCTGTTTTATAGCAAACAGTTTAAAAAAGAAAAAACAAAAAATCTGCTTTTCTCCAGCATTGATCTATTATTTACTATTGTAGCTGGGGATTGAAGACTGAAAGCAAAAATGTTTTTTGGTTTAAAGAAAAATAAAAATTTACACAGAGAACTATACAGCACTTGAATATAACAAGACACGTGTCACATTTACTTTATCCAAAAAGATGAACATTTTGGGCTCTGTGCCCTTATAAAAATGTGCCCATTGTAAGTCTTTACTTTTGAAAAAACATCCTAGCATAAGGCCAATAGTTAAAGGGGTACTGTAATCAAAAGGGGACATTAAAAGAAAAGAAAGGAAGGAATGGATTTCATAATTAAGTTCTATATTATATTCAGAATAGCTAGGACATCATCAAGCCATAAAACTTCCACAGAAAACTGGAGCTATGGAGTATGTTTCCAATTTGAAATAATATTGGATGTCACCAATCTTCATTTGTGTTCCGATATAACTTTAAATGAGAAACTTTCTTCTGTTTTTCCTTCTAAATATAAGGATTGTGACAGAATTAGACGAGGGGATATAAATGGGTGCATGACTCTCAATCTGAAAAAAGTGGCTGATGACAAAGACAGACAAAAATAATTGGCCAGCTCATGTACTGAGGTCAAAAAACAGTCAAATGAGATGAAGTCTTGTAGTATTTGCAAAAATACATCTGAGTGCCTGATAAAATCAGCTTTGTAAGGAAAAAACAGAGACACAAAAAGCATTTTGTTCATCTAAACCTTATCTCTGAAGGTCAGCATTTTGAGTCTAACAAAAAGGAAGATGGCATTCTCCAAGATGCTGCCACAACAGACTGCTTTGCTCTAATTAATTTGCACTGCTCGCAATCATATCGACACATGAGTGTCCAAAGCTTGTGGCTGTCTATATAGAAATTGAAAATGGCATCTACATTTTCTAGAGTGCTATGCTTTTTATATGAGAAATTAATCCTTTTTATTTTCCTTAGGTTTAATGATGAACTATTCCCTTATACACTTTCATAAATGTAAATAGATGTGTAAAAAAAAACTGGTCACTGATTTACATAAAATCTATTCACAAAAAGTACCTCAATGAAACTAAGGGCAATTTGTTATATTTATTTGGTTCAATACAATTGATTATTCTGATATATGCGGTAATAGTAGGTACTTAAGAGAGATAGTTGAAAATGATAATTACGGTGATAAAACATTAAAGGGCAACTGTAGTCTCAAAACAAGTTAGGATTAAATAATAGCCTGCAGTATTTCCTTTAAAAAGGAACTGACAATTACATCTCTGTCTGGAGTCTGTGAGAAATTACGTTAGAGTGAATGTTCAAACTTCCTGCTTCCAGTAGGTTGAGTGACATCACCTGACCTCTGCCCCGCCCCTCCGCCCAGGGGAGAAGCACACTCAGTGAAGACTAAATGCTGGGGAAATCAGGAAGTACCTGGGGGAAAAATTGGCAGTTGAGGCCTATTAATGCAGACAGAGGCTGGTCACATAACTACAAGCTGGTCACATGGCTAAAAACAGAAAGTATTTAAGCAGGAAGTAATATTGCTGAACCTTTCTAGCAATATTTTATCTAGAGATGTGATTTAGGTTTTATTTTAAAGGAACGATGGAAGGGTTTTTATATAATCCTTACTAGTTTGGAAGAATTCAAGACCACAGTAGAGATGTTTGAAACTGTTAAGTTTTGTTCGGTTTCCGAAAATTTCAAAAATTCGAAAGATCGCGTTTCAATTTTCGCAAATTGGCTATTATCGAAAATTGTATACTTTCGATTTTCGAAAATCGTTTACTTTAGATTTTCGATAAAAAACAAAAATTAAAAAAAATCCAGGTTCCTTGAAATTTAGAAGTTCCGAAAGTTTTGTCGGTATTCGATTTGAAACTGGATTCTATTCGAACTCACATTACATCTCTAGACCACAGTTACCCTTTAATATATCTATCCATCTATCTATCTATATTTCCCCCCTCATTATTTTGTTGGTTCTCTCTTGGCATCTAAGCACATTAGGAAAGCTGCATAAAATGCCTGATATGCCATAAAAAGATAGAATATTTTGGTTAGAGCTCATGATTCAGCATAATGCATTCAGACATGTCTTCTTGAAGTGTAGTACAGCTCTCTTCTAACCAAATCCATGATACCTACCTGACAAAGTAGCTGAATTCTGATTAGCACGTCACCAATAATTATCACCGGTACTAGATGGATAAAAATATTTTTTCTTGGAAACATTAATTTAACTTTTTAAAACTTAAAAAAAGAAATGTCTCAATTAAGTATTAAAAAACAAAACCAAAAAAATAATAGCACAAACCCTCTGGATTCCATTTTAGCTGCAGGAAAAGTTGTGACTGAATTTTGACAGTCAAAACCAGTATTCCCCGTCCAAACCATGAAAATTCAATGGTCAACATTTCTACAGTTTTGGGTCACAAAATTTTTCTGCAGTTTCAACCAACATATCCCTAAACAAGGGCAACATTAAATTAAAAGGACTTAGAAACAGAATATAATAATTCATTACATAGTTGTATACTTCATTATCCATTCTACTGCTAACAAAAGATAGAGACATTTGAAGAAATGTCCAGCATGTTTCTATATATGTACTGTTATACTCTGTGTGCTTTTACTTTAATTGTTCATTTTACTGGTTTTCCTGCTCCTAAGTCCCCTGCAGGGTATTTGTCTACTCGTGCTTCTTATGTTTTTGACTCAGTTAGGTTTCTCATTATGTACAAAACTTCTATTCATAGAAGTTCATGTTGTTCTTGAAAAGTAACCCCAAAGGGGAATATTAAGAAAGGGAACACTGACAAGAAACATGGTTTGGAAAAGATTTAATGACACATATTATTATTAGTAATATAAGTGTATATTAGATATATATTAGATATTTTTCTCTTTACATCAAGAAACCTCAATTAGCAGGTTTAAATCTACCCTCATATCCTACCTATCTGGTAACCAGAACAGTATATGATTGTTTTATTTGCACTGCATTTGTCTCACTCCACTTATACCCATTCCATTGTATCTGTGTGTTTCCCACCTAACTAAATTGTAAGCTCTTCAGGGCAGGGACCTCCTTACCTCTTGTGTCAAAGCTCTAGCACTTCTATTTATATAATTTTATATTTATGTACTGTCTATGTATTTATCCCCTTGTATGACTTTATTGTACAGCGCTGCGTCCCCAAGTGTCGCTTTATAGATAAACTATACATACATACATATTATTTTATTTTAAGGGCAACTATAGTGAAAAAAACCCTTATATACAATGTACAGATCACTTAGAATAAGCTACCGCACTTTCCTCTTGCTGTGTGGCTTCGTTTTTTCACACTGGCAGAAGTTTGTACCAAGCTGTGTAGCCCCCCTCCCCTCTCAGTCTAGTCCCCCTCAAGCAGTTAAGGGCTGTTTGAAAAGTCCGGGCATGCTCAGTTGAAAGGAATTTAAATGAAGTGCTGATATCCTGTTGACCCCTCCCTTCCAGAGCTAGACTGCAAGCAAGCAAAGTGTGGGAGAAAGTAGCAATATTTTGAAGGGAGGGGCAGAGGGGGAGAGAGGAGGACAAGTGGTGCTGAGATTCTTTACAAGTAAGTTACTGAACTCTGCCTGTTCTCTAAGTTTGCTAATTGTTATTTATTTTTGTACATAAAGTTCATATCTCTTCCCCTGCTTAACTGAGCATAAATCACTGAAGACAGTGTCAGTTTAGCAGCATCTGTAGTGAGACCTTCACAAATACAGTGACACTGCTTGTTGTCCTGATACATTTCAGTTGCTTTAGTCTATATATTTCATAAATTGCACTGTGTCTTGTTTGGTATATAGTCTGTATTACTGTATTATTATATATACTGTATTAGTGTTTACTTGGTGATGTCCATTTGAGTCACTGGTTTTGTATGTATATAAGATTTTTTTTTCCGGGGGGGGCTATTTTATAGTGTGTTATGCTCATATTGCTGGGTTAATGGTTTATTGATTGTGTTTAGCACTACTGCATTTGACTATGTGTGGCACATGTATAGTGTGGGTGAGGGAGTGTGTGGCAGTACTGCATGGGAGCTTTGGATTGAGTGGGTGTGTGCCTTTGAGTGACAGATGAGGTGGGGCAGCTCCTACAAATCACAACATATTCAAAGGCTTATATCTCTCTGACTATGAAGAATTTAAAGAAACTAAAGGTACCCTGGTGGATGGGATGGACCTATAGGATGCATTAGAAGGAATTTAAAGAAAACATTTTTCTCACTATAATTGCCCTTTAATTGCCCATTTTTAGTTGTAACTGGCCTGAACATGTGGGAAATATCACACTACAGAAATGCGTGTGAACTGCAAGTTAATACTTGTGCGCTCACATGTTACCTTCCATTGTAATGTGGCTTCAGCCTTAAAGGATAAGTACACTCAAAAAAACAATGAAGTTTAAATGGAAGCTGTATGCCTAACTTACCTTGTCCCTTTTTTTTTCTAGGTGCCTTCAGAGCCTTACTGAGCATGGAGGTAACTGCTGCATGCTTTATGGATCCAAGCCTGGAATGAGGTCCACCAATTCTCGAGGGGAGGAGCTTACCTGACTGCAGACATAACACATAATGGCCAGCACTTTCCTGAGGCAAAGTAAGGCTCTGAAGGCACCTACGGGAAAAAAAAGGGACAAGGTAAGTTAGACATACAGCTTCCATTTAAACTTCATTTTTTTTTGAGTGTACTTTAATATTAAAACAAGAATTACAACTTGTCCAGTAAGCTTTGCATACAGAAGACTTGTTGAAAAAGTCATCTTCAGATACAAAAGTAGCACTTTATATTAAAAAAATGAATGAATCCACTAATGACAAAGGTTATTTTGTAAATTGTATTCCTTTGTAATACATTTTTACCATACGCTGTCAGGTATCAGCTGTCAATTCTCGAGGTCTTCAAGGGAACACTTCATCCAAATTAACTGTGAACAGTTGCTGAAAAATAACTGGGAATTTTACCTTTGGATCAAAATGTGTAGCATATTCTAGACCTCTGTAAATAAAGCATAATCGGTCTTGGTTACTCTTATATTTTTTCATTGTATTTTATTTCTGGTTACTGTCATTTTACAGTGGCTGCCAATGTGTCTCTTTCTGCTTGGAGGGAGCACTAAAATAGATTTATAAGGGTCAAGTGACCTTAGCAACTGTGAAGCTCTCCAGCAGTATGAAATGCTGCTAATTATCATAAGTAGTTTGTATAATGATAAGTGAAAAAAGAACATTTAAACTTCAATTAGGATTTACTTACTAAAAGCTAGATTTTGTATTTTTATTAAGTATGAAAGAATTCATAAGAATGTGATATTTTTGATAGTAAACAACCATCAAAGCATAGCACACTAACAGGGCCATCCTTTAAGTTGCCTTAAAGATATTGGTGGCCAGAGTGGGTTGCTTGCACTACTTTGTGTGTGCAAAAATACAATTCAACAAAATAGGTAAAGGACAAAACATTTTTTTTACTCCTTATGTAAAAGATTTTCTCCCCAGAACACCTATACATTGTAAGATTCTTCTCTAGTAAGTTGCATTTAGTACTTGTGAGTAGGGATGGCCGGTCCGCGGATTTATCCCGTTTGCGAACGGTGGATTTTTCCGGATTTTCCACCTTCAGAACTTCCGATTCGCGATTTTTCATATTTTCGAAAATTTTCGAAATTACGAGTTTTCACGTATTTTCGAAAATGTTCAAAAATACGAGAAAACATGTAATTTCGAAAATTTTCAAAAATACAAGAATTTCTCTTATTTTCATTAATACGTATTTTTGAAAATTTTTGAAATTACGAGGATTACTCGTATTTTTGAAAATACATATTTTCGAAAATACGAAAAATCTCGTAATTTTGAGGGTATTTTTCATTTTAATGGGTCCGCTCGTGGATTTTCGAATTTTTTCGAGAATTCGCGGATCCTCGAGCGGACCAGATTTTTCGAAGTTCGGACATCTCTACTTGTGAGTAATAGATTCTGTAACTAAGAAGCCTTCCATGTTGTTGCCAATACAACTCACAGCCCGTGTAGTCTTCAAAGAGCCACACCCCTTGATCCCAGTATTCACTGTCTCTATGAGTATTTTCTATGCAGATGTCTTCATACCAAAATGGAGGTCGCTGATAAGATTTTGAAATCTGCTTGTTACCTTACAGTTTACTTTCCAGACAGTGCGAATTACTGGTAAATAAACTGCAGGGCAACAAGCAGCATTCAAAGTCAAAGTATCAGCGACATTATGGTGTGGAGACATCTCTATGACATTTTTTTTATAATTCTGTTCCTAGCAAAAGATTAACCTTCTAAATGTATAACAGCAAGAGGAGCACACTACTTCTTGTGAATTTCATAGTTTATTGGAGCAAAAAGAACCACTACAACGTTTCTGGGTGCTCACTGCCCTCTTCCTCAGGTATAATCAGTGCATTCACCCATCAAATATTTATACCCTTAAGGCCCCTCCTACCAGTGAGGTATCACACTGAGTGATGGGCTAGGGACCAAAGAGAGGCTTCTAAGGTCACTTCTAACCCTACATGTGCAAACATATTAATAAAAATGCTTGTGAAGGTTCTCATTCATCCAGGTCATGGTATATCTGTTGTATTCAATTAGATAACTGGACTTGAAATGTAGTTCTTGAAGATGTTTCGCTAGTCATCCGACTGGCTTTCTCAATTCAGAATGACTTGTACAAGAATCTGTGGCAATTATGTACCCTGGAAAATCCCAATTAGCAACACAGCAGGTGTTAAGGGTGTGATTAGATAGTGGCTAAGAGGTGTTATAGGAACGCCCAGAGTAAGGTGTTAAAACAGCATTGTACATGGCAGGACATACCTTTGAAGATTGTAATGTTAACATACTGGCGAAGGAACATGACTGGTTCAGAGAGGGTGTAAGGAAGCCATTTATGTGAAAATAAAGAAACCAAGCCTAAATAGAGGTGGGGGGGTTCGACACCAACTGTCTGCCAGTGACAATGCTGTTTTAACACCTTACTCTGGGCGTTCCTATAACACCTCAGCCACTATCTAATCACACCTTAACACCTGGCTGTGATATGCTAATGGGATTTTCCAGGGTACATAATTGCCACAGATTCTTGTACAAGTCATTCTGAATTGAGAAAGCCAGTCGGATGACTAGCGAAACGTCTTCAAGAACTACATTTCAAGTCCAGTTGATCTAATTGAATACAACAGATATATTAATAAAATAAAAATAAAGTGCTATATTTTAACAAACATATATCAATAATAATAAAATACATAAAACCATGTGATTCCTATTATATAAAATTACCATTAGTTGTTTAAAACTATAATATGTGCATGGCCAAGTGCGTGATTAAAACAATGTGTACATTGTATACTGGTAGGAGGGGCCTTAAGGGTATAAATGTTTGATGGGTGAATGCACCGATTATGCCATGAGCAAGGATTCAGTGAGCACCCCGAAACATTGTAGTGGTTTGTTTTGCACCTAATAAACTGTTAAATTCACAAGAAGTAATGTGCTCCTCTTGCTGTTATACATATTGGATTACCTTAACCTTCTGGGTAGTGGGTGTGGAGGATTGCACCTACAGACTACTAGGCCAAGCCATTGACAGTGTGCTAGAGTGGCTCTAAATTGGATTAACCTTCTAAATGTACATGGACTCTTTGCTTATGTTGTGGTGGCCCACCTGCTAAAACATATGTTTTAGAAATACACAGACCAGAAGGTCACAGGTTCAAATCCCCAGACTTATTTTTGTTGTTTCTCAGAAAAGATAAAAGATAAATGTACAGTATTTGTGTTTTTAATAGTATATCTGTTTGGAATAGGTGTAAAGGCTTTGATTTTAGCAAGACAGAGTACATGAAGTTGCAGGTTCAATTCCCCTGACAACAGTATGATCCTTTAATGGTGAAGGTGCCTTTATCACCATTAAAGGGTCATACTGTTGCACATCCAGGAATGTAGTTTACATGATCCTATGTAACAAGTGTCCCAGTACATGTAATATTGGGGGGAAAGGACAAGAAGTACGCCAGAGAATGAATAACCACAGACACACTATAAAAATGCATGAAAATAAACCTAATTTCCAGGATAACAACACAATCTGCACACCAGTCGGACACCATTTCACACTTCCTAATTATTCTGTCATTGACCTCTCAATATTGATACTTATAGGACAATTTAAAAACACCCAGGAAAAGAAAATCTTTGAAATTCGAATGATCCTCTTATTTAAGATTGGTTTAAATAGGGACATGTGATGCCTCAGCCACTATCAGGAATATGTTTGATCCATTCCCACTTCCCCCCTCCATGTCTGCTTGTACCTTGTCTGTATCCAACTAATTACTTTCACTAATTATGTCCTATTTACAGTTCCCTAATGTTTACTTTGTTGTTGTTTTTATTGCTTTACTGCTTATAGTTCACCCCATATGCTTATCCTTGTTTACATTCCTAACATAATAGGATTTCCAAAAAAAAGGTTGTAACTCTATCAACTTTAAATATGTGATGTACATATTAGTACTGCTTGACCTGAGGAAGAGAGAAATGTATTTTTCTGTAAAGTTGTCTGTAGAAACCTCAATTAACAGGTTGTCTGTAAAGTTAGTCCATAATAAAAAGGTATCACCTTATCCTACAGTACTCATCTTTTAGTATATGCTACTGGACTAATACAGCTACAACCATTGTATCTGCTCTGTGTCAGGGAGAGGATGGATCTCGGTGCTGTTATGTGATAGACTGTTCTAGAAGGCAAGGCTGCAACTTTTTTTGCTCTGTTGAGCACTACAGAACATGTGGAGTGTCCCAAGTACATTTAGCTGGGTTTTACCCAGCTAAAATGGATTATGGAAGCTGACTCCTTGTAAACACAGGTTATTTTCAAAAATCACCGAGCAGCCACAGCAAAGGGAGAGGTGAGTCACAGATTGACACAAAAATAACTAACTACAGCTACCAAATGTTAAGAGGGAGATTTGACAGAGCTGCTATCGTGCCTACAGAAGGTCGGATTAGATTATGATTGCCTGAACCAATTATTTTGCTATTGAAATTGTAAGCATTCCTGGTTGGAGAATGTCAGGTGGCAGAATTGCAGGACTGCTCCATATGCTTGTGAAGGTTCTCATTCATCCAGGTCATGGTATATCTTTTGTATTCAGTTAGAATAACTGGACTTGAAGTTTAGTTCTTGAAGGCTTTTCGCTAGTCATCTGACATTCCAGGGCAGTTATTCAGATTCTTGTACAAGTCATTCTGAAATGAGAAAGACTTGCGAAACGTCTTCATCTGAAGAAGGAGTAATAAGATTACAAACCTTTTGAATATCTTTTTATAATTTTAATCAGTCTATATTAACACTTTTCTGCATCTACTAGTTACAGATAAATTTAGTTGCATCCAATCATAACAATAATGTCAACATCAATCGATACTTTTGTCATATTTTCTGGGCAGTGATTGTTTTTAGTTGTGAAGATTTTAAACATTAATGAGAGAAGTTGGTTTCCTCCTACTTAAAGTGCAGATTTTTTTCATGCTGCTCTAACAATCAAAAAAATCAATGAACAGTTGATTGCAGATATTGTAAGACCATGTAGTATTTAACTTGTTAAACAATCAACCACTATCAGTAATAATTTTTGTTCACTTGCATTTTATTGTGCCCATATAAAACGAATCTCTAGCATTTATACCTATACACTAATACATCAAATTATTTAGCTAATTGTGGCCTTGTGACCCTAATGTTGCGTTAACTCAAAAATAACTAGTATTATATAATTTTTATTCAAATGGGGAAACCTGTTTAATTAGGCAAAATTCACAAATAGCAATACTCTAATAAAATACAGGTTATGCCTTCTTTAATGCAATGTTACTTTTTTATATGTGAGAACTATAACAAAGCTTTCTGGTAGACCCATGCCCTAGAAATTTGTCCAGGGGCATACCTGAAGGGACCCGAGCCCCCCGCAAGTTTGGGGACTGGGCCCCTGACCCCCTCCTCTCTCCGCAGACTTAAATGAACAGTTCAGGGCAAGGCGGTCTTAAACAGGAGATCACGCTTATAATTTAAATATACGCGCGGTCAGCTGTTTAAAACCGGACCCGAACTTCCACAACTGAACCGGAAGTTCAGGTCCGGTCTTTTAAACAGCTGATTGTGAGTATATTTCATTCATACACGCAATCTCCTGTTTAAAACCGCCCCCCCAGCCACAGGGGTGGCATGTTCCTTTTCCAATGAATGTGAAGGAAATGGGTAGGAACAGTTGTTCCTTTAATAAATGTTCAAAATTGCTTAAAAATGAATGGAAATTAACATTCAGAATGAGCAAAAAATACTTTAATAAAACAACCCTAATATTATTTTGTTTTCTTAAAGTGAAAATCAACATTGTGTATTAAAGGACATGTCCACCCCCAAAACTAAAAATTACCCCCATGTTGGCCCCACTGTGTAGTGTTAATAGATCCTTACCTTACTCTTCAGCTCCTTATGGTACCTCTGCAGTGCTTTTCCAAAGTCCAGGAAAGTGAAGAGTAGGAGCTGTCTTCCTGTAAAAAGATTACTTACTTACCAAGTGATTGGCTGCCTCACAGACACGGCTGCCGGTCCTGTCCCTAATGTTACTTCCTTCGTGGAAGTAACATTACAGGTGGAGGATGCTGGAATGAAGGCTGGTAAGTAATCTGCTTTTTTTTTTTTACAAATGGACAATGCAGTTGGGGCTGGGAGGGGAAACTACACTACAGCAAAATATGAATTTTTGGGTGCATATAACCTTTAAAGGGCATGTGCACCCTTATTATCAACTTTCCCCATATAATAAAATACAGTCCCCCAGCCCCAACCGCTATAAATTATTTAAGAAAAGTGACCAGATGTTTACTTACCTTCCCCTCTCTCCTCCAATTCCCCGGCCCAGCCTTCTGCTTGCAAGACACTGCAAGCAAGGGGCGGAACTGCAGCCGCGTCGTGATTGGCTGAGAGGCAGCAATCACGTACGAGGCTGCCGGCTTCTCAGAATCCGGAGGAGAGAGGGAAGGTAGTAGAGTTCTGGGGACTTTCTTCAAATTATTTTTTTGCGGTTGGGGCTGGGGGAACATATTCTATTATGTGGGCAAGGGGTTTTATGGTAGGGGAGGGATAGCAAACGGGAGGGAGAGGGAGGGGGAGGAGGGGGAGAGGGGCTGCATAACGCATGCCAAACTTCTCCCGGAGGCCAGATAGGAGGTCCCGTTTTTGGGACTTTGGGGGGACTAAAGGAGAAACTTATGGAGCTGGGATGTGAGGTAAGGATTTTACTACACTACATGGTGGGGGCCAGTAGTGGGGGGGATTATAGTTTTGGGGGTGGACATGCCCTTTAAGAGTGACATAATTAGATCAATTGTCTCTAAACAATTCTAAACTTTAAATAAGAAGCAAATTGAACTGGGTTATCTGCTTCATTACTTGTTTTTTTTCTATTTGCAAAGTTTAATACTTTTACAGGAGATTCATTGAACTTCACAGAATTATTTTTTAATAAATGATTTATTCAACACCATTTTAGAAGTATTATTTAACCGTAAAATAAAAATTACAAGGCAGAATAGCAATCCATAGCTCATTTAAGATGGATAGAAGGCTACATTAATTCACTGTTGCTATGACATTATCATTTATAAACTCTGGCGCATGTTAAATATCCACATAAATTGTAAAATGTGTAGGCCTCAAGCTATGGACAAAGAGCCTCTATAAAAGATGCGCAAACCTTTTTACTATCAGTTGATGTTCCCTGCAACATTTCTACCTACTCAGGCCGCACTGCTGTGAAATAAATTTATGTCTTAGGAAGCACAACAGAACACTCCGGCAGTGAAGAATGGTTACATAGTAGAAGTTATAAACAGAGATGGAACAAGCTTTGCTGCAAAGTTGTTTGTGTGCAAAATGTTGTGTTTATGTAATTTTTACAGGTAATAATAATGGCAAAAACAACCAATCACAGCTATTTTATTTTATGTCAGCCTCCTGTTATAAAATTCGGTGTTACACTTCCAGCATTCAGTAATGTATGTGTGTAAGGATAGCTGACAATCAGTTGGGAAAGATGCCAATGCATTAGCCACCGCCAGCACCACTTGCAAATAATACCTCCTCCTCTCTCCCTGACTCTTTTTCTTTCTCATTGTGTTGTTGTGTCCTCAGCATTTATGTATATTGTCTGATATTAGTTTACTTTTAGACTTTGAAATTATTTCACATACTGGTTTTTTAAACTTTTTGCAAGTTTAAGAAGTTTGAGGGAACTGTACAGTTCTTCATGTACTAAAGAAAGTGCTGTATCTGTAGGATTGGTCGGATAAAAGGCCAAGTAGTGATCTGGACCAGGGAGAAAACAAGTCTAAACCGTCAAGTTTAAAAGGTAAGGCAAGGCAAATCTGGAAGGCGCCACTATATTGAAATACCTCCTTCCACAGAGGGGCCTCAGGACCCACATGACACAGCTTTAGTGGATAGTAATCTGTAGAACTTTTGGAACAATCAAGGAGAATTGACATCTGAGTGTTTGAGCCAGGAACATTTGTAGCACACAAAACCTTTCCACTGGGTGAGATATTGAAAAAAGCCTCTGAAGAACCTGGAATTAAGGATGTTTTATATTCCTGTTGACCCTCCACCATTACTTGGGCTGGGGAAGGCTTACTGGAAGCAAAAATGTTTGGTAGGCACAGGTGTAAGCAAAGACAACATGAAATACATTAGCTATTTGCACTTTTCACACCCCTCCAGAGAGAGCTGTAAATGGAAAGCATGGGGTTAAGAGAAACTAAACCCAATTTTCAATACTCCAGACTGAAAATAACCCCCTAAGAAACATCAATAAGCTATAAAATACCATTTCAGTAATCGTATTATAGTAAATGTAAGCCTGTTAAGAACTGAGAAGTATCTGTGTGTATGTGCAGTGTCAGGCCACACCTCCTTACCTCAGTCACATGCTTTCTTCTTGCTTTAATCTGTCCTGTAAAGTATTGGCTAGAGGATTATTAATGGGTGTGACCACTGTAACAATTTCTGCCATACGCTAAGGACTGAGCATGGGCAGAACATAATGGTCGTTGACCAGACTGTGTGACATTAGAAATGCTGTGATGTTAAGCAAAAACCATATATTATTTAGGTAAATTTCCCAGCACACATATCAAAATGAGAGGTAAGACACGATTACTGGCTTTATATCAAGGTGTTCTGCCTTCTGGTTCAGTGTTGTTCTGAGGCTTTAGTTTCCTTTAATACTTCTATGATGAGTAGGAACCAATACATTTTGTACCCAATTCGCGAAGGAAGTTTGAGATTAATGTTCTTAGTGGAAATCATATATTATCTTCAATAGAGTATTGTGGTGATGGTTTGCATCTTTTATCAATATAGTTATTTTGTACTAAGAACTCCTTTCTAGATATATTTTATACACTCGATAGAGGACATATGAGCTGTACAATCATTTAAGCAGGTGCATCAGAAATAAGAAAGTCCTGAAGGAAGATTAAGGGTGTTGACAATATTGTGAGAAAACTTTGCCCAATGGAGACCATTATCCCAGTCATCTGGGCTTAAAGAAACATGACAACAGTTCCTACCTTTGGAACGCTCTCTCTCTCTCTCTTCCCTGGTGACATCCATTAATACTTTCAAATCTAGACTGTTATCCTACCTTTCTGAGCATCAGCACAACACAGCAAATGATTGTTAGCCCTTTAAGCACTTGAGCTCATCCCCCCACATCTGTATGTTGTCCCTCCCACTTAGATTGTAAGCTCTTCGGGACAGGGTTCTCATCCTAATTGTCAAGGCTTGTTGCCTTATATCAATTTATACATAATTTACATATATGCTTTCTTAACCGATGTATGAAATTGTATTTAATTTAATTTTTATCTATCTGTATAACGGTTTGCACTTATCCCCTTGTTTGTATGTTGTTAATGTCTTGTTATCTTGTTAATGTACAGTGCTGCATACCCAAGTGTCACTTTATAAATAAAATTATACAAATACAACAGAGAAATTGTTCAAGAGCCTGATTACTCATTCTGCTGATCTGTTAGATGGAAAGAGATTCTTAAGATCTTACAAAGGAAGCCCCAAAACTTAACGAAAACATGGACATCTTAGTTACGGAATCCTGGACAGTTTTTTTTTTTCTACATTGGCCAGACACCCTGTAGGGATCAGCTTGGTAGATAGCAGGGATCAGGGCACGAAGAATATAGAAAACACCACTTAAGTCTTTTTGGGTTAAACAAAAAGGGAAAATATGGGTTTGTGTGCCACCCCTCACTTGGGTTATCTCACAGTTACTCTGCTGTAACCTTAAGGTCTTTCTCTGGCTCACTTTTGGCCACACACCATGGGACATGGACCTGCTTGTCCGGATTCCTCCTGTATACACAATCCTAGGGCTAGTTCACCCCAGACCATCATCAGCCACTCTGTTGCCACAGGCCCCACCATCTGAACATGCACCACTTTATTAACTCTGCCAGATGAGCTTGTTTCCATATCAAAACTGCCTGACTTGAACAAGGGAATGCAATGGCAATCTTTCTACCATATATGCTGATCCTGGATCCCATATAATCCACTGAAAACAGATGTTTCTTAGCTGCATCAACTAATAATTGGACCATTTGCCCCAAATCCAGACCAAATCAGTGCAGTAATATAAAAAGGCTACTAAATCCTGCTTAAACAGCCTATGGATCTCACAGCCTCCAAGAAAAGGCATAAATATTTGCGCAAAATTGTTTAACCTAGCCTTTTCAACATACTGTAGCTATGATGCGCAAAAATTTGAGTTGCGTTTAGTAAGGGGCAAGTAAGAAAGGCATCTTCAAGGATTAAAATGCTTATAAGTAGAGATGGGCTCCAGGTCCTATTCAGACCCCGATCCGACCAGAACCCCTTGGTTCATAATCAGAATGTTCAGTCCGAAATCAGACAGAAATCATCAGATTTTGGGACTTCAGAGTTGTTTTTGATTTTTATCGAACATTCAAGCTATAATTTGAAAATTTCAAAAATAGCCTTGAACATTCAATAATACTCGAAAATACAATTGGTAACTCGGAAATAGTTTCTGATTGTATTTTTGAGTATTATTAAACTTTCAAGGCTATTTCGAGAATTTTCTAAAATAGCTGAACGTTAGATAAAATCGTAAATGGGCTCCAAAATCCTGAATTTAAGTTCTGTTTCCAGATTTTTGGGATTTTCCCCGAGATCCGAAAACCCAAAAGGGAATAAAGCCTGGCAGTTTCGGCCATCTCTACTTATGAGGAGACCAGGGGTTAGGTCTACGGCCACAGAACATGCAGTTTAACTAAGTTCTGTATAAAATGAAAAAGTGGGTAAGGAAATGAGTAGGAATACCAATATCAATAGTTTTGGGTCAGTCTCAAAAGTAAAAGTCATTAATAACAATAATCGTTAATGAAGGGATTTGCTAATCCTGAAAAGTTTGCGTGTGATTTTTTTCCCCCCAGCAATTATTGTAAGGAATTTTTTTTATAAAGAGAATTTCAGGTTACTAATCAGTAATTATTGCCTAACACAAAGTTAAAATGTTTATGCAGCAATTAGATAACAGTGTTCTTTTAAGACACATAAAATAGAAATTTACCAGCTGCAGGCTATTAGGTCAGACATAGCATAATTGGGGAACTAGTTTGTAAGTTTGATATTATGCAATGCTTTTTTTAATGACCAGTCAACGTTTAGCCTGACGTATACTTTCAGATGCTCAACTAAAAAAGTACTGTGATACTTTTAATGGACTTAGGGCTAGGCCCACACTGCTGCTTTTTTTTTGCGTTTGCGGTTGCGATTGGCGTTTTTAAAAAATCATTGAAAACGCGTCAACGCAAAAACGCACGTTTTTTTCGGTGCAATTGCTTTTGCGTTCTGCATTTTTAATCGCAATCGCATGCGTTTTTCCTATACTTATTGAAGAAATCGCAAGCGCAAACGCAAAAAAACGCACATGAAATCGCAGCGATTGCGATTGGCGTTGCAGTTGGCCGTTTCCCTCACAGTTTATTTTAGTAGACAAGCTTTCGAGGGATCTACCCTCTTCCACAGGTTAGAGCAGTTACTACAATATTTGGACAATATGGCAAAACAAATTTTATTTTTACCAACTTTGGTCATACTCTACCATTTACATTCACTCTTAATTAGTTTGTTTTTGATGCCAGTACTCAAATATGATCATAACTTAATGTTAATGTAGAAGCACATACAGTCCAAGCACGTGCTGCGATTTATTATGTCACCACAATGTTAGAGAGACCAAAGTTTGATTCTGTGTCACTATAAAAGTGGTGTGACCTCCCCTTAAGGCTGGATTTAGACACCCATATAATCATTTTAAAAACATTTATCTAAAGAGCCAGGTATGTACAGGCTGCTTGGTCACTGACTCAAAGATTAAACCTTAGCAAATGTAACAAGGCTTATTTCGTAATTTATGCAGGTAGGTATGTAGGGATCCTTCTAGTTTTGAAGGTTTAATCTATTTCACAGCATGCCCAGTCATACCCTTTGAAACCAATTCTCAATAATAGAGATGGCCAAACTTACTGAAGTTCAGTTCGTTTCTGGAAATGAAACCCATTGAAGTCAATGGGGAGCTAATAGCTCAAAATTCAGATAATAACAATAAAATAGCATGATACTGTAAATGGTAAATGTCTGAGGCACCTGGGAAATGAATTAAAGGGCATGTCCACCCCAAAACTATAATTCCCCCCATCCCCCCACCACTGGCCCCACTCTGTAGTAAATAAAAAATCCTACCTCACATCCCAGCTCCAATGGTTTCTCCTGTAGTCCCCCCAAAGTCCCAAAACTGCCCACCAGGAGGATAGCAAGTCCAATAGGAATCTGCCTCCTGTCTCCCCTCCAGGAGAAGTTTGGCATGCGCACTGCAGCCATTCTCCCCTCCCTCTCCCTCCTGTTTTGGACCCCCCCCCTAGCTACAAACCATTTTATATAGTGTAGGGCTTAGTCCCCCAGCCCCAACCGCTATATTTTTAATGTGAAACTTCCCCATCTTTACTTACCTTCCCTCTTTCCTCAGATCTACCAGCAGCCGCGTCTGTGATTGGCTGCCTCTCAGCAGAGGGCTGGGCAGTGCGGCGGAGAAGAGAGAGAAGGTAAAAGAAGGATGGACATACCCTTTAAAGAAGAAAGAAGTATCCCCCTATCAGATTATCCCATCCTAATGCACAATCCAGAGACTAAAAATGGGTTAAACCCATAGAAATCCTTTATTGGGTATACATTAAAAGCTAAAAGAGCGAAGAAATAACACACAATTTAAAACATATAAATGGTGGGTGTATACAATGTAAACCTACAGAGTATGCAGATAAACACAAAGAAGGGGGGCGGGGTAATTATCTTCCAAATTACCAGTATGTGCCCAAATATGAGAGTGGGTGGGAGAAACCTCTCTACCTCAGACTAAGTCTGTGAGAAAAACGGGGTGAGTGGGCACCCCTAAAGCACTCAGTGCTTCTAGAGACCAAGGATCCCTGGCCTGGGTCCCTAAGTTAATTGCAAATACACACCACCAAACCTTAAATTAGCAGGACATAGCTTTAGGTCCAAACAGGCAGCATATAGCTATAATCGCAGCCCTACAACACAGGAAGGGTTACCTCTATTATGCCCTCCTCATTAGTATGTCATGAGGAGGATCAGGTAACCAGAGGACTAGGCCAGCAATGATACAGGAGGTTAAAATATCACACACATAATAGGGTGTGATATTGGGAACATGTCACTATCACAGAAACTTGTTTAAACACTTCTTTCTTCAAGATCGGGCAATTGTCGGGTTTACGCACACTACATTCGAGGCATATGGCCAATTCAAGGGTTACTGAATGATAAATTTGAGGGTTATCGAAAACTGAATATTACATTCGAGGGTTATGGAATTTGAGGGGTAAATTCCAGGGTTATCGAAAAACGATATTAAATTTGAGGATTACCAAATGATAACATTCAAGGTTACCGAAACTGACACTACCAAACTAGGGTTATCAAATTCAAAGTTAAATTTGATAATTATTAAATTTCTTGAAGTTTTAACTCGGGTTCGGGTCCCCACTACCCAATAACTGTTTCCAAAATAATTAGATTGATATACTTGATCCATTAATACAATTTTCCATTATTTATACATTCACACCACACAATTTGCCTGTTTAATGGATTATTAGTAAGAATGTTTGTATAAATTATCAAAGTAAATTGTGTATCCTTTTCTACAAATTACTCTGTTATTAAACCTGGACTTTACATTGTTTCCTTTATGTTGTCTATCTGGTGATAAAGCTACAGAATACAGATGATAGCTGTATGCATAGTGAGATGTAGCTTTTGTGTCCTGCTGTTAAGTTAATGTTATGAAACTACAGTACTGATTTCCCCTCCCCATCTTATTGGAACAATTTTTTATATGTTTCTCTTTGGAAATATGAAATAGCTTAAAAGTACATCAACAAAAAGACTTTCAAATACTACAGCACCCTATTGCGTTATACAGATCATTTCCTTTTATTCTTAGTTGTGTTTTCTTTCTTCTTGCTTCCAGAGATTTTAAGGAAAATAATAAGCAGTCATTTTGCATATTCTATTAAATTTAAAAAAAAAAAAAAATTATACCAGCTTACCCTCATATAGAATATTATATTAAGTATTTTCACACCATTCTACATAGATAGATTTTTGAAATAGAACCAACAGGGAGATGTAGTTCTTATTGTTAAAATGGTGCTAATTTTCGCCCAAATAATCAGATGTTCTATAACCATTTGAAAGCCAATTATTTATGATTGGTTTAGGCAGAATTAGCACCATTTTTAACTATAAGAACTTTTATTACATTTCCCTGCTAGTCTGTAGAAAGTGAGCTACAACACATACCTCATAGTCCAAATTCTGCTGATTAAAATGATATATATTGGCTTTCAATGGTTTACATAGAGAGAATGCTTGGGACTGCACATTTCCCTCACTCGTGGCCGAATCACGTACTTAAGTACGGGAAACGACTTGCGCTGAGGGAAATTTTTCCAGGCATTTCCGAACGACCGTAAGGCCGTAAGTCAGTAAACGTTCAAAAGCCCCCCAATCATTCGAAAATTCCCTACCACTAATGTGGCTTACAGGTGTATAGTTACCCAGGCTGTGAACGACTACCGTTTTTGAATATTGGTATTACATTGGCTTTTTTTCCAATCCAGCGGCACATCCCCAGACCAAAATAAATCTGAAAAGATGAGAAACGTGTCTAGATAAAACTGAACTAAGCTCTTTGAATCTGGTCCTGGGGCTTTTTGATATTTACTTTGTCTAATTTTTTTCGGTACCATATCCTCCGTCAGCCTATGTGAATACTCCTCATTTCTCCCCTGCATATTATTACAATCCCTGCTGTAAGGATTAGGATTCTCTATATGTGAAACCGATGTAAAAAAAACGGTTCAGCAGATTAGCCTTTTTGGCATCCTCTACAATATGATGGCCCAGTTTTGCGGATCCGAACCCAGACCCGCGGCGGATTTACCTCATTCACGAACGGTGGATATCGTGGATTTTCCGTTTTCCGAGTTTTCCAATATTTCTCGTATTTTCGAAAATACGGGAAAATACGAGAAATCCTCGTAAATTTGAAATTTTGTGGATTTTTCACATTTTTGAACGGAGCAACCCACATTTTCGGGTCCGTATTTTCGTAGAATCCTCGTTATTTTCGAAAATGCGGAAATACGAGAAATCCTCGTAAATTGAAATTTTGAGGATTTTTCACATTTTTGAACGGAGCAACCCACATTTTCGGGTCCGTATTTTCGTAGAATCCTCGTATTGTTTGTTGAAGATCCTCGTATTTTTGAGGAACGGATTTTGACAAACTTTCATTTTAATAGGTTTTCAATGGGTCCGCATGTGGATTTTTCGAATTTTTTTGAAAATTCGCGGAACACCGAGTGGACCGGATTTTTGCGAAGTTCGGACATTCTCTCTACAACCATCTCAGCCCCATTGTTTAATGGTCCCCACATTTTCAGTCCTCATCTTTTTACCATTTATATACTTAAAAAACATTTTGGGGTTGGACTTGCTTTGTTCGGCTATCCGTATAATTTTCTATTTAAGCTAGTTTAATTGCTTTCTTGCACTCTTTATTACAGCTTTTATACTCCCTGTAAGACTGTTCTGTTCCCCTCTGATTTCAAAATTTTATTTTTTTCCATTTCCCTTTTTACCTGAGCATTAAGCCCATGCAGAGTGGACCTAATTTTTTTACAATGTTCCCTAAAGGTACAAATTTAGAAATGTAATAGTTTAATATCCTTTAAATGGTCCCATCTGCTCAGAATCTTTACCTAGAACAATTTCCCCCCAGTCTATGAGCAGGAGCGATTCCTTTAAAGGGAACTGTGGTGAAAAAACATAGTTTTTTAAATCATAGGCAATTATCTTACCTTTCAAACGATCCCCCTCTTTGCCTCTCTATCATGATGAGGTCAAAAGTTATTGAGACTTAAATAGACTGTTATATAACACCCAGGGACAGTCATTATTCATCTCATCTCCTCTCTGCACTGCTCTATATGCTGAGTGGTGGCAATATGGCGGGCTTGGTTTTTCCCCCTCTACTGGCTGCATTCCCCTCCTCCCCTTGGACACATGAAGTGAAGGGCAGAGATTGTAACAACTTTCTCCTGCTTATCTCTATGCTACTAATCACTTTGCCGGTAAACTCTCCTCTTCCTCTTGTTTTTATGTGTTTGCTCCTGTTACACATTCACTGTTTTGTGTCTCAGGGGGGGAGAGTATAACTGGCAAAGTGATTAGTAGCAATAGAGATAAGCAGGAGAGAGTTTGTTAAGATCTCTGCCCATTCACTTGATGTGTCCCAGGGGAGGAGGGGAATGCAGCCAGTAGAGGGGAAAGCTAAGCCCCGCCCATATGTGCACTGCTCAGCATAGAGCGGTGCAGAGTGGAGATGAATAATGACTGCTCCCTGGTGTTATTTAACAGTCTATTTAAGTCTCAATAACTTTTGACCTCATCATGATAGAGAGGCAAGGGGGGATGTTTGAAAGGTAAGACAATTGCCTATGATTTAAAAGACTATGTTTTTTTCACAACAGTTTCCCCTTTAACAACATAAAATTAGCTTTCCTAAAGTTTAAAAGTTTTTTTAACCCAGTGCACTTTTTTTTTTATTTTTTGCAACCTATATTAAATGACACTATATCATGATCACTATTCCCTAAGCTTTCCCATTACCCTAATTTCTAAACAAAATGGATCAGGGTTATTTGAATATCAGGTCCCCACCTGCCTGATGCGTTTCGTGGTCAAACCCACTTCCTTCATAGCCTCTGAGGAAGTGGGTTTGACCCACGAAACGCGTCAGGCGGGTGGACCTGGAGTCACTATCTGCCCTGTGATGTTTGTACACTGGTTGTCTCTGGAAATATATGTGAAAAATAAATGGACTTACACTTTATATCCTCATGATAGTAGCGTCCTTCCTCACATGTCTTGGATTAATTAGTACCTGCAGCTGGGAGTTTCCCCATGGAAGTGATCTGCACCATGAGGCGGATTTAATATGAGTGCTGCCCCTCAATTTCCCTTGATGTTATTATTTATTGATATCACCAGATCCAACAACGCATTCTGTCTAGTAGGAACCTTCTACTCCATCTGTGAAAGAAAATGCCATAATAGATGTTAAGAACTTGGTTCCTTTTGTAGGTGCTGGCAGTTCCCCTACTCCAATCTATGTTAGTGTAGTTAAAATCCCCCCATAACCAAAACATGCCCATACCAGTAGCCTTCCCCAACTGCATATGGAGATTCATTTCCACCTCCTCCCCACATTTGGCGCTTATAACATACCGAACAATTAATTTACCCACCTTCTTGCTTCCCCTGTTCACAGCTCTACCCATATTTTTTCCTGCCATATCATTTATACCGCCATCTCATTTCCATAGTTTTACTTCAATTCCTGTTTAACATACATACATACCCCCCTTTCTTATTCATGTCTAAATAGGAGTATCCTAATATTTACTCTCTGACATGTGTATCATTTAGCCATGTTTCTACAACACTGATCACATCATACTTTTTCCTTTACAAGCTATTAGTTCTAGTTCACAGTTTTTCCAGACAGACTTCTTGCATTTGTAAATATACATTTTAGATTATCAATTGATTTACTTCCATACTTGGACGTACATGCCTTCTTATCCTCTATGCTGTCCCCTCCCCTGTCTCCTCCCTCTGTTGTCATTAGCCCCTGATCCCTAACTTCTCTATCTACCCCTGTGTAGTTTTCAAGTACCTTCCCCCATACCTAGTTTAAAAACTTCTCCAACCCCCTAGCCATCTTCTCCACCCAAACAGCCAATACCAAAGTATCGCTCTCTTTAAAGTAAAGGGAGCCAATACAAACAGACGGAAATTTCTGTCTTTTCAACCGACCATAATGTCGACCATAGACTTCATCGGCATTATGGTCAGTCAGGTTCACCCCTACACACTAGACAATTTTAGGTTAATCCCATGGGTCCACATCGGATTTATCTAATAATCTCTAATATGTATGGCCCAAATTACTCCTCGCTATCCTATGGAATAAAGTTATCCTTTGTTCTGCGTTAATTCGTCTGTATAATAGCAGTGTTAGCATGTTGAAATCCAAGACCAGGTATTCTGGACGACCGAGCAGAACCACCAGCAATGAGCAAGTCTGTCTCCGTCCTTATACTGACAGAATTAATGAGGCATTAATAAAGATTTTATGTAATCTGCTGGCAGTCCTGTCCCAGTGTGGTATAGTATTTTCATCCCTTTCCTGAAATGACAATGCTCAGGGAGGATTTTGCAGACATTTTTCAAATATAATTTTTCTAGTATTCAGTGTCTGCTTCCATTTATCTAAAGATGGTTCTCTACATTGGGTGTGCACTGAGTGTACCAGATCATAGACAGGTAGATATATGTGCCGGGCCTAAAGACCTATGCAGACAAGCACATTCAAAGTTGTTTACATTTGGTTTTATTTGCTGATGGCAAATGCAATAAGAGGTGGGAAATATTAGCATATACTACTAGTCTGATCACCCAATCAATCTTAAGATTTTTTAACTGGGTTCATGCAGCTAGATAACATCTAATTTGTTGCTGCAGGTTAACACCAATCAGCAAACATTTGCCTTTTTTATTGCACAAGACCCATGAACATATAATATAAGAGAAAACTCGTACTTTAAGATGTACCTTTTTAATTGTAGCTTTTAGCCATTTTTTCTGATCAGCTGAGAAATTCTGAGAACTGCACTTACTGTGTTTTGTTGGGGAGAGGGGACACTGTGGCATACTGACAGTAATATGTTTTGTTTTCTCGCCTCGTGTATCTTGACAGCTTCTTTTTTTTGATGTTTTCTCCAGACAGAAGCTTTATTTGATTGCTTCTCATTTTCTCTGCTGATAGCCCCCATCAGAACAGACAGGCTCCAACTATTAAGCAGAAATTTGTTCCATGAATACCAACCACTTTCCTCCTAAAACTCCTTAAGAAAGATCCCAGGCAACTGTGCTTCAAACCAATCCAAACAAGTTATTGGAAACAATAAAAATAGAGAAATATTTCCGGCACACTGTAAACCGCATGGCCTGCATACATACATTAAACTACATTAGGTAGAGAGAGAGGAATTCAATGGCTTGTGTGGGATCTGATATTCCAGTTTCATCAAACCCATAAAAGAATAATGATAGTAATTAAGTCAGGATCATAAAAGAAGTCTGATTAATTATTTAAAGTCAGCCTGACCAATTCACGCATAATTATTTCTTCTTTAAGCAATTAGACAAGTTGTCCCCCAAGCATCACGTGTAAGTCAGCAGAAAATACAAATATGTAAGGCAAAATTATTAGTGTAATAAAAACATAATTGCTTTCATCAGTAAAAAAAAAAAAGTAAGGCAAATGTTTAAAATGTCAATACAAATATTCTCATGGCTAATATATCAAAGCTTATTTACTAGATGTGTGGCTAACGTTCTGCCAAATATGGTGATAATATAATTTAAAGGAAAATGTAGAAAAAGTAGATGTAGATAAAAAAGGAAATTATGAAAAAGTTTGCCAAATACCAACCAATATGTGTGATAATATAATTTAAAGCGAATGTTGAAAAGTAGATGTAATATAAAAGGAAATAATGAAAAAGTTCGCAATACAAACATTAGCAGGATGTCATATTTAGATAGATTTAAAGTAATCTATTAACTTAAATTTTAAAATTGTATATAGGTTAATTAACCATGAAAACCAAATTGCAATATTAGACTGCTGAGCTGCCTGAATGTTCTGTTACCCTCTCAATAACTAATGCATTTCCCCTAGCTGCCTCCTCTGAGCATGCAAAACATGTAAAAACGACTTGAAGAGGGTGAGCAGAAGATCAAAGTTTTTTCTTGCAGAACAGAATGTAGCCTGTTTGTCACTTTCTAAGATTGTAGTTTTAGAGGGAGATCAGGTTTAGTGAGTATAATTGAAAACAGTCACCCGGCTGGTGACTAAAGGGGCTGACCTAAAAGTGGCGGGTGAACTGGAGGCTGACTTTAACATTGCTGCTGACTGAAGGCCTGACCTAACAATGTCCTGCTGAACTGGAGGGCTGAATTAACAATTCTGCTGAACTGCAGCCACTGTAAATGTCAGCCCTCCAGTTAACCACCAGTGTTTAGTTAGCCCATGACACCCACCTCCACAAGGTGGCGCACACATATACCAATAAACTAGTTAAAACAAAATGCAAAGAAACTAGGCAAATGATTATTAAAAAAAATCTAAAGATTTCCAATCTTATCATTCATAATCATACTTTTTTTGAAACTTTTTCAATAAATTTAATAAAAAAATAGTCATACGTTGCAACAATTTACAAGACAGTTCAATCAGCAATCATACAGATGGAGCAAAGTATAAAATGTGAATGCGTATAGATGGATATACCTGTCTTCAATGCAAATGCTTAGGCTATTCAAAAATAATAAGAAAAGCTGTCTGAGCTTAGTTAGTGTAATGGTAACAGACATAGTAACTATTCTCATGATAATTAAACATAACATCCACTCCCAGTGCTGGTTTATTATGTTTTCAAAATAGGGTGAAATAAGGAGTTGGCGCTTGATGGAAGTTAATATGTTACTTGAATCCATACTCATTCAGCTGCACACCATCAAACTGAAACCATGCCCTACTAATGAGCTCCCAGGAGCTCAAAACTAGTTAAGTGCAGCCCCAGCCCTATTCATTCTTTAACGGTCTTTTGGCATTGCACACTTGTCGATTTTTTATACAAAAATAAAATAATTGGTGGTAAACATGATTTCCATTTTGACAAAAAAATGTTTCATCAAGACAGAGAAACAGATTTAATTAAAAGGGATAAAAAAATACAAAACTTTGATGTAAAAACATGATAGGACTAATTATGGCCTTGGTACACCACGGCCCACTATTTTCCCACCCCAATTTATTTTCGGTCCGATTGGTTGGGGAACATAAGATAAAATATATCAACAGACCAACCATTTCCAGACCAGGTTGTGGCTTTATTTACTCAATGTTAATACCATGCTATTATATAGGTTTTTAACTATAGTTTATGATTACTATAATTTATAAGGCTGATAATGAACATATATAGTTTCTTTTGAACTAAACATTGACAATTTGAGGTGATAGCATCATTAAAATTTATTTAAATGCCCAGTAGTTTGCCCATAATTCTCATTCAGTCTTTTTTATTTAATGAAATAGCTGACTTATTTTTTTAACTTCATTAGCATACTTGCCTGGAGAAATAAGTATGAGCTTTTAAAAGACTGAAAATCTCCAAATATTTTTAGGGCTCAAGAATGTTTTGTTTTTGAGGGGAAAATGGAAAAGAAAATTACCCTTTTTTCTCATACAAATTTTATATCTACAAAGAACCTTAATGCATTTCCTGTCCTTGAGTAATTTTAAACTATATATCATTATCTCTGATAAAGTACTGCTTAGCTTTAGCGGTACTTAAATGCCCCCTTGCAATACACATTTCCACACAGAAAATAACATGAGAGAATATACTTATAGGGTTATTCAATAAAGTTCTTATTTTTAAAATGGTGCTAATTTTGGCCCCAACCAATCAATGTATTTAGATTTTAAGCTAACTCTGATTGGTAGGGCAAAATTAGTACCGTTTTAAATTAAGAACTTGATTGAATAACCCTGTTAATTTCAGGAATTTCTGAGTAGAAACATTTACAACTATTATAAATCAACAAAGCTTTAAAAGGAACCTGTGTCTCCAATTCTTCCAACTATTTAGGATTATATAAAAACCCTTTCATCGTACCTTCAAAAAAAAATGTAATCACATCTCTAGATAAAAATTGCGAGACGTTTATTGATGAAAGATTTACAATATTACTTACGTCAGGTGATGTTCACTCAACCTACTGGAGCAGGAAGTTTGATCATTTAAAACCCAATATAATTACTCTCAGGCTCCAGCCAGAAATGTGGCTTTACAATTACAAAGAAATATTATCAGGCCCTGTCCCAAATAGCTAACAGTCTAGTCCCTTTATTTCACAATACAGCCTTTCAGTATGGCTCTTTATTATTGTGGGGAAACCAGAACTAGAAGGAAACCCATGCAGGCACAGTAATAACATACAAACAGCCTCTGTGCTGCCCAATACACCACTAAATTGGTTGATGTAGGGGCTATATTGAAACATAGCTTGTCAATTTAGACAGACTGCATTGTTCCACCATTCATCACTCACACCACCATTGCAATCATAAAACCGTTAGGTGAGCCAGAGTGTAATTGCATTCAGCTGTGTCACACTCATTGGCACCTCGTCAGATGAGAAGACTGGACTAGTTATTTTTATAATTTTCAGCCAAAAATTCCAAACATACTTTTTGCATTTTTATGATTGCGTTTCAAACTAAAATCGCAACACAGTTATGTTTATTTAGATGATCTTGTGCATGGCATAAAGTCGGCAAATGTCAATGTTTTCTTCTGGTTAATGGTTAAATAGAAAATCCTACAACAATCCTGTTGTCAAATGACCCCCACTAGAAATTGAAGCAGTTTTTTTGTCTGGTTTTAATTGTCAAGACACTAAATCCAACCAATTATTGGATGATACTGGGTTTAATATCGGAGATGTTGATGTGTGTGTGGCCGAAATAACTCTGATTCATAGGATCTCTTTATATCAAAAGCAGGGAGAAAACTGCTTTTAGCGATGCCAGTTTGCGGATCATGTGAATTTCGGAAGGTATGCGACGCGCGGATCTCGCAGTATTTCCCGATCCCCTTTCTGAACTTTTTCGAAAATCCTTGAACGTTTGAGGTTTTCTGAACATTTGATGTCTTTCCAACATTCGGTAATCCACAACGGCCACGGATTTCCAAACTTTCCAAAGTCCTGCGGCTCATCCGGGACCCTCTCCTGTGGTGCTTAGAAGGACCATTGTGGCCCTTACAGGGCCTTTTGTGGCTTAAGGGGTCATGGAGCTCAAACCGGGACCCCCTCCCCGGGACTTAGAAGTGCCCTTGTGGCCCTTGGACTTTGTATTAGACTGTGTATGGGACTTTTTAATGGGGCTGGCGTATTGGACTTTCTATAAAAAGTAAGGTCCATAGGTTTATTTTGGGTTGGTTTATAACTCTGTACTATACTATCAGGGAGATTCACTAAAGTTCTTATCATTAAAATGGTGCTAATTTTGCCCCAAACCAATCAGATCTTATTTAGCATTTGAAATCTACATCTGATTGGTTGGGGCCACAATTTGCACCATTTTTAATGATAAGAACTTTTATTGAATAACCCTGTAATAACTTTTCTATTTTTTCCAGGGTTTGTGATGTCACATGTAGAGACGGGTGGACCTGCTGAAATCACCATTCTGCTTGCTAATTCACGGATTTTAAAATAAATAATAAATAAAATCAACGCGTTATACAATGTTAACTTACTGTAAATGACTCGGAGACCTGGGAAATGGTCAGGAGAACACATCTCAATGCCAGAATGTTTAAACAAAACACTGTCCGCATGTACTGGAAACCTTCACCTGCTTTCTGTTTTGGCATTCTGTGGTTAGTATTTTTGAGATTTCCTGGAAAATTTTGTAAATTTCAAAATTTCCTAGAAATACCAGAAAAAATTTGAACATTCGAGAATTTTCAAAAAGCTCTGTGGTTCGGAAAAAGTAAGAAATTACCAAAGTCCAAGTTAAGGCAGATTCATGATCCGCTTCGTGTTCCAGGTCTCCTCTAGTAACACGGTCCCATGGCAGTACAACCATATCTGTCTAGACAACCAGACCTACAATTTTCTTCAGTGTGGTCTGAACAAATGCTTCTTGTCCTCCATGCACTGGTACGTATGAAACAAAGTATCTTCTAATTATATTTTTATGACAGCAATCCTGGAATTATAGACAGCAATCCTGGGTTCCTAGATTGCTGCTATTTCCTACCCAGGTAATTATTTTAAATATGTCATATATTTGTTATCTCTCCTTTAATATTCAAAAATTATCCAATACTGTCAACTTCCACCAAGTCTATTTCTTAAATAAAATGGCAGTCAGATTAGGTTAGCACCGCTGTTTTTTGCATTTGCAGCAGAATTTTTTTGAATGTGCTTTTCTGAACACTCAAATCTTTCATGCCTATTACTGAATCTCTCTAAAAATGAAAGATGCATTGTCGTTTTGACTTTTATCATACTTTCCTTTTTTATTCTGATCAGTTTTGTTGTTGAAGGCAGGAAAGTTGAGAATAGACTCATTATTTGAGGATATTCCGTTTGGTTAAGGTTCATTTGGTTTTGTTATTGTTAGGAGAACAAACCATGTGCATTGTGAAAGCACTGAACTAAACCGCAATCCCCGTATGCTGAACAGTAGGAATCCTTTATAAAAATCCCATGGTTTGTTTTATGCTTTGCTCTTCATTACAGTAGTCGTCATTGTTCTGTAAGCAACATTAACCCTTCTCAGCTGACATGATCCCGGCCACTTACCGTGAGATGCAATTTACAACTGTGATGGGAAAGGATTAGGTCACAATCTGTGCAGCCGTGCTGAAGATTCATCAGTGTATAAAGCGAGTTAGAAAATCTTCTGTGTTCCAAGGCTGCTCTGCCTGCTGAAGCCACTAGGCATTGCATTCATTTATTTATACGTGTGCACGAGGTCAGGCCGCTAAACTGGCATATTTTAGCCGTATACCTCAAAGGATAACAGGGCACACACTAGAACCGTGAAAGGAGCAGATGCAGGAAGGAAGCCATGTTTTTTATAATAATCCCGAAGTTCCTATACAAAGGACACTGACCAATTACTTGACTGCATAGTTTCAATGGCTTCTGTGCCATAACTATTAGCAAAGTCCTAAAGGTGTAAACTCTGCAGCAAAATATGAATTTTTGGGTGCATATAACCTTTAAAGGGCATGTCCACCCTTATTATCAACTTTCCCCATATAATAAAATACAGTCCCCCAGCCCCAACTGCTATAAAATTAATTTAAGAAAGTGACCAGATGTTTACTTACCTTCCCTCTCTCCTCCAATTCCCGGCCCAGCCTTCTGCTTGCAAGACACTGCAAGCAAGGGGCGGGACTGGCAGCCGCGTCCGTGATTGGCTGAGAGGCAGCCAATCACGTACGAGGCTGCCGGCTTCTCAGAATGCTGGAGGAGAGAGGGAAGGTAAGTAGAGTTCTGGGGACTTTCTTCAAATTATTTTTTTGCGGTTGGGGCTGGGGGAACATATTCTATTATGTGGGCAAGGGGTTTTATGGTTAGGGGGGAGGATTCAAAACGGGAGGGAAGGAGAGGGAGGGAGGGGAGAAGGGCTGCAGTACGCATGCCAAACTTCTCCCGGAGGCCAGATAGGAGGCGAGTCCATATGGACTCTGCTATCCTTCTGGTGGGCAGTTTTTGGACTTTGGGGGGGACTAAAGGAGAAACTTATGGAGCTGGGATGTGAGGTAAGGATTTTACTACACTACATGGTGGGGCCAGTAGTGGGGGGATTATAGTTTGGGGGTGGACATGCCCTTTAAGAGTGACATAATTAGATCAATTGTCTCTAAACAATTCTAAACTTTAAAATAAGAAGCAAATGAATACTGGGTTATCTGCTTCATTACTTGTTTTTTTTCTATTTGCAAAAGTTTAATACTTTTACAGGAGATTCAATTGAACTTCACAGAATTATTTTTTAATAAATGATTTATTCAACACCATTTTAGAAGTATTATTTAACCGTAAAATAAAAATTACAAGGCAGAATAGCAATCCATAGCTCATTTAAGATGGATAGAAGGCTACAGTAATTCACTGTTGCTATGACATTATCATTTATAAACTCTGCAGCATGTTAAATCCACATAAATTGTAAAATGGTAGGCCTCAAGCTATGGACAAAGAGCCGTCTATAAAAGATGCGCAAACCTTTTTTACTATCAGTTGATGTTCCCTGCAACATTTCTACCTCAGCCGCACTGCTGTGAAAATAAATTTATGTCTTAGGAAGCACACAGAACACTCCGGCAGTGAAAGAATGGTTACATAGTAGAAGTTATAAACAGAGATGGAACAAGCTTTGCTGCAAAGTTGGTTTTGGTGCAAAATGTTGTGTTTATGTAATTTTTACAGGTAATAATAATGGCAAAAACAACCAATCACAGCTATTTTATTTTATGTCAGCCTCCTGGTTATAAAATTCGGTGTTACACTTCCAGCATTCAGTAATGTAGTGTGTTAAGGATAGCTGACAATCAGTTGGGAAAGATGCCAATGCATTAGCCACCCAGCACCACTTGCAAATAATACCTCTCTCCCTGACTCTTTTTCTTTCTCATTGTGTTGTGTCCAGCATTTATGTATATTGTCTGATATTAGTTTGCTTTTAGACTTTGAAATTATTTCACATACTGTGTTTTTGTGAAACTTTTTGCAAGTTTAAGAAGTTTGAGGAACTGTACAGTTCTTCATGTACTAAAGAAAGTGCTGTATCTGTAAGGATTTGTCGGATAAAAGGCCAAGTAGTGATCTGGACCAGGGAGAAAACAAAGTCTAAACCGTCAAGTTTAAAAGGTAAGGCAAGGCAAATCTGGAAGGCGCCACTATATTGAAATACCTCCTTCCACAGGAGGGGCCTCAGGACCCACATGACACAGCTTTAGTGGATAGTATCTGTAGAACTTTTGGAACAATCAAGGAGAATTGACATCTGAGTGTTTGAGCCAGGAACATTTGTAGCACCAAAACCTTTCCACTGGGTGAGATATTGAAAAAAGCCTCTGAAGAACCTGGAATTAAGGATGTTTTATATTCCTGTTGACCCTCCACCATTACTTGGGCTGGGGAAGGCTTACTGGAAGAAAAATGGTTGGTAGGCACAGGTGTAAGCAAAGACACATGAAATACATTAGCTATTTGCACTTTTCACCCCTCCAGAGAGAGCTGTAAATGGAAAGCAGTGGGGTTAATGACTTCTATGATGGAGTAGGAACCAATACATTTTGGACCCAACTTCGCAGAAGGAAGTTTGAGGTTAATGTTCTTAGTGGAAAATCATATATTATCTTCAATAGAGTATTTTGGTGATGGTTTGCATCTTTTATCAATATAGTTATTTTGTACTAAGGAACTCCTTTCTAGATATATTTTAGTAACACTCCAGATAGAGGACAGATGAGCTGTACAATCATTTAGAGCAGGTGCATCAGAAATAAGAAAGTCCTGAAGGAAAGATTAAGGGTGTTGACAATATTGTGAGAAAACTTTGCCCAATGGAGACCATTATCCCAGTCATCTGGGCTTAAAGAAACATGACAACAGTTCCTACCTTTGGAACGCTCTCTCTCTCTCTCTTCACCTGGTGACATCCATTAATACTTTCAAATCTAGACTGTTATCCTACCTTTCTGAGCATCAGCACAACAACAGCAAATGATTGTTAGCCCTTTAAGCACTTTGAGCTCATCCCCCCACATCTGTATGTTGTCCCTCCCACTTAGATTGTAAGCTCTTCGGGACAGGGTTCTCATTCCTAATGTGTCAAGGCTTGTTGCACTTATATCAATTTATACATAATTTACATATATGCTTTCTTAACCGATGTATGAAATTGTATTTAATTTAATTTTTATCTATCTGTATAACGGTTTGCACTTATCCCCTTGTTTGTATGTTGTTAATGTCTTGTTAATCTTGTTAATGTACAGTGCTGCATACCCAAGTGTCACTTTATAAATAAAATTATACATACATACAACAGAGAAATTGTTCAAGAGCCTGATTAACTCATTCTGCTGCTCTGTTAGATGGAAAGAGATTCTTAAGATCTTACAAAGGAAGCCCCAAAACTTAACGAAAAATGGACATCTTAGTTGACGGGATCCTGGACAGTTTTTTTTTTTCTACATTGGCCAGGACACCCTGTAGGGATCAGCTTGGTAGATAGCAGGGATCAGGGCACAGAAAGATATAGAAAACACCACTTAAGTCTTTTTGGGTTAAACAAAAAGGGAAAATATGGGTTGTGTGCCAACCCCTCACCTTGGGTTATCTCCACAGTTACTCTGCTGTAACCTTAATGTCTTTCTCTGGCTCACTTTTGGCCACACACCATGGGCCTAATGGCACCTGCTTGTCCGGATTCCTCCTGTATACACAATCCTAGGGCCTAGTTCACCCCAGACCATCATCAGCCACTCTGTTGCACAGGCCCCACCATCTGAGAACATGCACCACTTTATTAAACTCTGCCAGATGAGCTTGTTTCCATATTGAAACAAGGGAATGCAATCTTTCAACCAATACATGCTGATCCTGGATCCCATATAATCCACTGACAAACAGATGTTTCTTAGCTGCATCAACTAATACATTGGACCATTTGCCCCAAATCCAGACCAAATCAGTGCAGTAATAGTAAAAAGGCTACTAAATCCTGCTTAAACAGCCTATGGATCTCACAGCCTCCAAAGAAAAGGCATAAATATTTGCGCAAAATTGTTAACCTAGCCTTTTCAACATACTGTAGCTATGATGCGCAAAAAGTTGAGTTGTGTTTAAGTACAGGGGCAAAGTAGAAAGGCATCTTCAAGGATTAAAATGCTTATAAGTAGAGATGGGCTCCAGGTCCTATTCAGACCCCGATCCGACACAGAATCCCTTGGTTCAGAAATCAGAATATTCAGTCCAAAATCAGACAGATCATTCAGATTTTGGGACTTCAGAGTGCGTTTTTGATTTTTATCGAACATTCAAGCTATATTTGAAAATTTCGAAAATAGCCTTGAACATTCAATAATACTCGAAAATACAATTGGTAACTCGGAAATAGTTTCTGATTGTATTTTTGAGTATTATTAAACTTTCAAGGCTATTTCGAGAATTTTCTAAAATAGCTGGAACGTTAGATAAAATCGTAAATGGGCTCCAAAATCCTGAATTTAAGTTCTGTTTCCAGATTTTTGGGATTTTCCCGAGATCCGAAAACCCAAAAAGGGAATAAAGCCTGGCAGTTTTGGCCATCTCTACTTATGAGGAGACCAGGGGTTAGGTCTACTGCACAGGAGATGCAGTTTAACTAAGTTCTGTGTAAAATGAGAAAAGTGGGTAAGGAAATGAGTAGGAAATACCAAATATCAATAGTTTTGGGTCAGTCTCAAAAGTAAAAGTCAATTAATAACAATAATCGTTAATGAAGGGATTTGCTAATCCTGAAAGTTTGCGTGTGATTTTTTTCCCCCAGCAATTATTGTAAGGAATTTTTTTTTATAAAGAGAATTTCAGGTTACTAATCAGTAAATTATTGCCTAACACAAAGTTAAAATGTTTATGCAGCAGATTAGATAACAGTGTTCTTTTAAGACACATAAAATAGAAATTTACCAGCTGCAGGCTATTAGGTCAGACATAGCATAATTGGGGAACTAGTTTGTATGTTTGATATTATGCAATGCTTTTTTTAATGACCAGTCAACGTTTAGCCTGACGTATACTTTCAGATGCTCAACTAAAAAAGTACTGTGATACTTTTAATGGACTTAGGGCTAGGCCACACTGCTGCGTTTTTTTTGCGTTTGCGGTTGCGATTGCGTTTTTAAAAAAATCATTGAAAACGCGTCAACGCAAAAAACGCACGTTTTTCGGTGCAATTGCGTTTTGCGTTCTGCATTTTTAATCGCAATCGCATGCGTTTTCCTATACTTATTGAAGAAATCGCAAGCGCAAACGCAAAAAAACGCACATGAAATCGCATGCGATTGCGATTGCGTTGCAGTGTGGCCGTTTCCCTCACAGTTTATTTTAGTAGACAAGCTTTCGAGGGATCTACCCTCTTCCACAGGTTAGAGCAGTTACTACATATATTGGACTAATATGGCAAAACAAATTTTATTTTTACCAACTTTGGTCATACTCTACATTTACATTCACTCTTAATTAGTTTGTTTTTGATGCCAGTACACTCAAATAATGATCATAACTTAAATGTTAAGTAGAAGCACATACAGTCCAAGCACGTGCTGCGATTTTATTATGTCACACAATGTTAGAGAGACCAAAGTTTGATTCTGTGTCACTATAAAAGTGGTGTGACCTCCCCTTAAGGCTGGATTTAGACACCCATATAATCATTTTAAAAACATTTATCTAAAGAGCCAGGTATGTACAGGCTGCTGGTCACTGACTCAAAGATTAAACCTTAGCAAATGTAACAAGGCTTATTTCGTAATTTATGCAGGTAAGGTATGTAGGGATCCTTCTAGTTTTGAAGGTTTAATCTATTTCACAGCATGCCCAGTCATACCCTTTGAAACCAATTACTCAATAATAGAGATGGCCAAACTTACTGAAGTTCAGTTCGTTTCTGGAAATGAACCCATTGAAGTCAATGGGGAGCTAATAGCTCAAAAATTCAGATGAATAACAAATAAAATAGCAATGATAACTGTAAATGGTAAATGTCTGAGGCACCTGGGAAATGAATTAAAGGGCATGTCCACCCCAAAACTATAATTCCCCCCACCACTGGCCCCACTCTGTAGTAAATAAAAATCCTTACCTCACATCCCAGCTCCAAATGGTTCTCCTGTAGTCCCCCCCAAAGTCCCAAAAACTGCCCACCAGGAGGATAGCAGAGTCCATATAGGAATCTGCCTCCTGTCTCCCCTCCAGGAGAAGTTTGGCATGCGCACTGCAGCCATTCTCCCCCTCCCTCTCCCTCCTGTTTTGGACCCCCACCCCCTAGCTACAAACCATTTTATATAGTGTAGGGCTTAGTTCCCCAGCCCCAACCGCTATATTTTTAATGTAAGAAACTTCCCCAATCTTTACTTACCTTCCCTCTTTCCTCAGATCTACCAGCAGCCGCGTCTGTGATTGGCTGCCTCTCAGCAGAGGGCTGGGCAGTGCGGCGGAGGAAAGAGAGAAGGTAAAAGAAGGATGGACATACCCTTTAAAGAAAGAAAGAAAGTATCCCCCTATCAGATTATCCCATCCTAATGCACAATCCAGAGACTAAAAATGGGTTAAACCATAGAAATCCTTTATTGGGTATACATTAAAAGCTAAAAGAGCGAAGAAATAACACACAATTTAAAACATATAAATGGTGGGTGTATACAAATGTAAACCTACAGAGTATGCAGATAAACACAAAGAAGGGGGGCGGGGTAATTATCTTCCAAATTACCAGTATGTGCCCAAATATGAGAGTGGGTGGGAGAAACCTCTCTACCTCAGACTAAGTCTGTGAGAAAAACAGGGGTGAGTGGGCACCCCTAAAGCACTCAGTGCTTCTAGAGACCAAGGGATCCCTGGCCTGGGTCCCTAAGTTAATTGCAAATACACACCACCAAACCTTAAATTAGCAGGACATAGCTTTAGGTCCAAACAGGCAGCATATAGCTATAATCGCAGCCCTACAACACAGGAAGGGTTACCTCTATTATGCCCTCCTCATTAGTATGTCATGAGGAGGATCAGGTAACCAGAGGACTAGGCCAGCAATGATACAGGAAGGTTAAAATATCACACACATAATAGGGGTGATATTGGGAACATGTCACTATCACAGAAACTTGTTTAAACACTTCTTTCTTCAAGATTGGGCAATTGTCGGGTTTACGCACACTACATTCGAGGCATATGGCCAATTCAAGGGTTACTGAATGATAAATTTGAGGGTTATCGAAAACTGAATATTACATTCGAGGGTTATGGAATTTGAGGGGTAAATTCCAGGGTTATCGAAAAACGAATATTAAATTTGAGGATTACCAAATGATACATTCAAGGGTTACCGAAACTGACCACTACCGAAACTAGGGTTATCAAATTCAAAGTTAAATTTGATAATTATTAAATTTCTTGAAGTTTTAACTCGGGTTCGGGTCCACCACTACCCAATAACTGTTTCCAAAATAAATTAGATTGATATACTTGATCCATTAATACAATTTTCCATTATTTATACATTCACACACACACAATTTGCCTGTTTAATTGGATTATTAGTAAGAATGTTGTATAAATTATCAAAGTAAATTGTGTATCCTTTTCTACAAATTACTCTGTTATTAAACCTGGACTTTACATTGTTTCCTTTATGTTGTCTATCTGGTGATAAAGCTACAGAATACAGATGATAGCTGTATGCATAGTGAGATGTAGCTTTTGTGTCCTGCTGTTAAGTTAATGTTATGAAACTACAGTACTGATTTCCCCTCCCCATCTTATTGGAACAATTTTTTATATGTTTCTCTTTGGAAATATGAAATAGCTTAAAAGTACATCAACAAAAAGACTTTCAAAATACTAACAGCACCCTATTGCGTTATACAGATCATTTCCTTTTATTCTTAGTTGTGTTTTCTTTCTTGCTTCCAGAGATTTTAAGGAAAATAATAAGCAGTCATTTTGCATATTCTATTAAATTTAAAAAAAAATAAAAAATTATACCAAGCTTACCCTCATATAGAATATTAATATTAAGGTATTTTCACCATTCTACATAGATAGATTTTTGAAATAGAAACCAACAGGGAGATGTAAGTTCTTATTGTTAAAAATGGTGCTAATTTTCGCCCAAATAATCAGATGTTCTATACCATTTGAAAGCCAATTATTTATGATTGGTTTAGGCAGAATTAGCACCATTTTTAACTATAAGAACTTTTATTACATTTCCCTGCTAGTCTGTAGAAAAGTGAGCTACAACACATACCTCATAGTCCAAATTCTGCTGATTAAAATGATATATATTGGCTTTCAAATGGTTTACATAGAGAGAATGCTTGGGACTGCACATTTCCCTCAGCTGTGGCCGAATCACCGTACTTTAAGTACAGGGAAACGACTGTGGCTGAGGGAAATTTCCAGGCATTTCCGAACGACCGTAAGGCCGTAAGTCAGTAAACGTTCAACAGCCCCCCAATCATTCGGAAAATTCCCTACCACTAATGTTAGGCTTACAGGTGTATAGTTACCAGGCTGTGAACGACTACCGTTTTTGAATATTGGTATTACATTGGCTTTTTTCCAATCCAGCGGCACATCCCCAGACCAAAATAAATCTGAAAAGATGAGAAACAGTGGTCTAGATAAAACTGAACTAAGCTCTTTGAATCTGGTCCTGGGGCTTTATTGATATTTACTTTGTCTAATTTTTTCGGTACCATATCCTCCGTCAGCCTATGTGAATACTCCTCATTTCTCCCCTGCATATTATTACAATCCCTGCTGTAAGGATTAGGATTCTCTATAGTGAAAACCGATGTAAAAAAAACGGTTCAGCAGATTAGCCTTTTTGGCATCCTCTACAATAGTGATGGCCCAGTTTGCGGATCCGAACCCAGACCCGCGGCGGATTTACCTCATTCACGAACGGCGGATATCATGGATTTTCCAGTTTTCCGAGGTTTTCCGAGGATTTCTCGTATTTTCGAAAATACGGGAAAATACGAGAAATCCTCGTAAATTTGAAATTTTGTGGATTTTTCACATTTTTGAACGGAGCAACCCACATTTTCGGGTCCGTATTTTCGTAGAATCCTCGTATTTTCGAAAATGCAGGAAAATACGAGAAATCCTCGTAAATTCGAAATTTTGAGGATTTTTCACATTTTTGAACGGAGCAACCCACATTTTCGGGTCCGTATTTTCGTAGAATCCTCGTATTTTTGAAGAATCCTCGTATTTTTGAGGAACGGATTTTGACAAACTTTCATTTTAATAGGTTTTCAATGGGTCCGCATGTGGATTTTCGAATTTTTTTGAAAATTCGCGGAAACCTCGAGTGGACCGGATTTTGCGAAGTTCGGACATCTCTACTCTACAACCATCTCAGCCCCATTGTTTAATGGTCCCACATTTTCAGTCCTCATCTTTTTACCATTTATATACTTAAAAAACATTTTGGGGTTGGACTTGCTTTGTTCGGCTATCCGTATATCATTTTCTATTTAAGCTAGTTTAATTGCTTTCTTGCACTCTTTATTACAGCTTTTATACTCCCTGTAAGACTGTTCTGTTCCCTCTGATTTCAAAATTTTATTTTTTTCCATTTCCCTTTTTACCTGAGCATTAAGCCATGCAGGAGTGGACCTAATTTTTTTACAATTGTTCCCTAAAAGGTACAAATTTAGAAATGTAATAGTTTAATATCCCTTTAAAAGTGGTCCACATCTGCTCAGAATCTTTACCTAGAAACAATTTCCCCCAGTCTATGAGCAGGAGCGATTCCTTTAAAGGGGAACTGTGGTGAAAAAACATAGTTTTTTAAATCATAGGCAATTATCTTACCTTTCAAACGATCCCCCTCTTGCCTCTCTATCATGATGAGGTCAAAAGTTATTGAGACTTAAATAGACTGTTATATAACACCCAGGGAGCAGTCATTATTCATCTCCTCTCTGCACTGCTCTATATGCTGAGTGGTGCAAATATGGGCGGGCTTGGTTTTCCCCTCTACTGGCTGCATTCCCCTCCTCCCCTTGGACACATGAAGTGAATGGGCAGAGATTGTAACAACTTTCTCCTGCTTATCTCTATTGCTACTAATCACTTTGCCGGTTAAACTCTCCTCTTCCTCTTGTTTTTATGTGTTTGCTCCTGTTACACATTCACTGTTTGTGTCTCAGGGGGGGAGAGTATAACTGGCAAAGTGATTAGTAGCAATAGAGATAAGCAGGAGAGAGTTGTTAAGATCTCTGCCCATTCACTTGATGTGTCCCAGGGGAGGAGGGGAATGCAGCCAGTAGAGGGGAAAGCTAAGCCCCGCCCATATGTGCACTGCTCAGCATATAGAGCGGTGCAGAGTGGAGATGAATAATGACTGCTCCCTGGGTGTTATTTAACAGTCTATTTAAGTCTCAATAACTTTTGACCTCATCATGATAGAGAGGCAAGAGGGGGATGTTTGAAAGGTAAGACAATTGCCTATGATTTAAAAGACTATGTTTTTTCACAACAGTTCCCCTTTAACAACATAAAATTAGCTTTCCTAAAGTTAAAAGTTTTTGTTAACCCAGTGCACTTTTTTTTAATTTTTTGCAACCTATATTAAATGACACTATATCATGATCACTATTCCCTAAGCTTCCCATTACCCTAATTTCTAAAAAATGAGATCAGGGTTATTTGATATCAGGTCCACCTGCCTGATGCGTTTCGTGGGTCAAACCCACTTCCTCATAGCCTCTGAGGAAGTGGGTTTGACCCACGAAACGCGTCAGGCGGGTGGACCTGGAGTCACTATCTGCCCTGTGATGTTGTACCGGTTGTCTCTGGAAAATATATGTGAAAAATAAATGGACTTACACATTTATCCTCATGAGTAGCGTCCTTCCTCACATGTCTTGGAGTAATTAGTACCTGCAGCTGGGAGTTATCCCACATGGAAGTGATCTGCACCATGAGGCGGATTGTAATATGAGTGCTGCCCCTCAATTTCCCTTGAGTTATTATTTATTTGATATCACCAGATCCAACAACGCATTCTGTCTAGTAGGAACTTCTACCATCTGTGAAAGAAAATGCTCATATAGGAAATTTAAGAACTTGGTTCCTTTTGAGGTGCTGGCAGTTCCCCTACTCCAATCTATGTTAGTGTAGTTAAAATCCCCCATAACCAAAACATGCCCCATACCAGTAGCCTTCCCCAACTGCATATGGAGATTCATTTCCACCTCCTCCCCAGCATTTGGCGGCTTATAACATACCGTAACAATTAATTTACCCACCTTCTTGCTTCCTGTTCACAGCTCTACCCATATTTTTTCTGCCATATCATTTATACCCCCATCTATTCCATAGATTTTACTTCAATTCCTGTTTAACATACATACATACCCCCCCTTTCTTATTCATGTCTAAATAAGGAGTATCCTTCAATATTTACTCTCTGATCATGTGAATCATTTAGCCATGTTTCTACAACACTGATCACATCATACTTTTCCTTTAAAGCTATTAGTTCTAGTTCCACAGTTTTTCCAGACAGACTTCTTGCATTTGTAAATATACATTTTAGATTATCAATTGATTTACTTCCATACTTGGACGTACATGCCTTCTTATCCTCTATGCTGTCCCCTCCCCTGTCTCCTCCCTCTGTTGTGTCATTAGCCCCCTGAACCCTAACTTCTCTATCTACCCCTGTGTAGTTCAAGTACCTTCCCCCCATACCTAGTTTAAAAACTCCTCCAACCCCCTAGCCATCTTCTCCCCCAAGACAGCCAATACAACAGTATCGGCTCTCTTTAAAGTAAAGGGAGCCAATACAAACAGACGGAAATTTCTGTCTTTTCCAACCGACCATAATGTCGACCATAGACGTTCATCGGCATTATGGTCAGTCAGGTTCAGCCCCTACACACTAGCAATTTTAGGTTAATCCCATTGGTCCACAACGGGATTTATCTAATATCGCTAATATGTATGGCCAAATTAACTCCTCGCTATCCTTATGGAATAAAGTTATCCATTTGTCTGCTGTTATTCGTCTGTATAATAGCAGTGTTAGCATGTTGAAAATCCAAGACCAGGTATTCTGGACGACCGAGCAGAACCACCAGCAATGAGCAAGTCTGTCTCCTCCTTATACTGACAGAATTAATGAGGCATTAATAAAGATTTTATGTAATCTGCTGGCAGTCCTGTACCAGTGGTATAGTATTTTCAATCCCTTTCCTGAATGACAATGCTCAGGGAGCATTTGCAGAATTTTTCAAATATAATTTTCTAGTATTCAGTGTCTAGCTTCCCATTTATCTAAAGATGGTTCTCTAATTGGGTGTGCAGCTGAGTGTACCAGATCATAGACGGTAGATATATGTGCCGGGCCTAAAGACCTATGCAGACAAGCACATTCAAAGTTGTTTACATTTGTTTATTTGCTGATGCAAATGCAATAAGAGGTGGAAATATTAGCATATACTACTAGTCTGATCAGCCAATCAGATCTTAGATTTTTACTGGGTTAATGCAGCTAGATAACATCTAATTTGTTGCTGCAGGTTAACACCTCCAGCAAACATTTGCACTTTTTATTGCACAAGACCCATGAACATATAATATAAGAGAAAACTCGTACTTTATAGAGTGTACCTTTTTAATCTGTAGCTTTTAGCCATTTTTTCTGATCAGCTGAGAAATTCTGAGAACTCACTTACTGTGTTTGTTGGGGAGGAGGGGACACTGTGGCATACTGACAGTAATATGTTGTTGTTTTCTCCGTGTATCTTGACAGCTTCTTTTGATGTTTTCTCCAGACAGAAGCTTTTATTGATTGCTTCTCATTTTCTCTGCTGATAGCCCCCATCAGACAGACAGGCTCCAAACTAATTAGCAGAAATTTGTTCATGAATACCACTTTCCTCCTAAAACTCCTTAAGAAAGATCCCAGGCAACTGTGCTTCAAACCAATCCAAACAAGTTATTGTGACAATAAAAATAGAGAAATATTTCCGGCACACTGTAATCCGCATGGCCTGCATACATACATTAAACTACATTCAGGTAGAGAGAGAGGAATTCAATGGCTTGTGTGGGATCTGATATTCCAGTTTCAACCCAATAAAAGAATAATGATAGTAATTAAGTCAGGGATCATAAAAGAAGTCTGATTAATTATTTTAAAAGTCAGCCTGACAATTCCAAAGCATGAATTATTTCTTCTTTAAGCAATTAGACAAGTTGTCCCCAAGCATCACGTGTAAGTCAGCAGAAAATACAAATATGTAAGGCAAATTATTAGTGTAATAAAAACATAATTGCTTTCATCAGTAAAAAAAAAAAAAGGTAAGGCAAATGTTTAAAATGTCAAATACAATATTCTCAGTGGCTAATATTAGCAAAGCTTTATTTACTAGATGTGTGCTAACGTTCTGCAAATATGTGTGATAATATAATTTAAAGGGAATGTAGAAAAAGTAGATGTAAGATAAAAAGGAAATAATGAAAAAGTTGCCAAATACAAACCAAATATGTGTGATAATATAATTTAAAGCGAATGTTGAAAAAGTAGATGTAAGATAAAAAGGAAATAATGAAAAAGTTGCCAAATACAAACCATTAGCAAGGATGTCATATTTAGATTACGATTTAAAGTAATCTATTAACTTAAATTTTAAAAATTGTATATAGGTTAATTAACCATGAAAACCCAAAATTGCAATAGTTAGACTGCTGAGCTGCCTGATGTTCTGTTACCTCTCAATAACTGAATGCCATTCCCCTAGCTGCCTCCTCTGAGCATGCAAAAACATGTAAAAAAAGAACTTGAAGAGGAGTGAAGCAGAAGATCAAAGTTTTTCTGCAGAACAGATTAGCCCTGTTTGTCAGCTTTCTAAGAATTGTAGTTTTAGAGGGAGATCAGGGTTTATGAGTATAAATTGAAAAGCAGTACACTGGCTGGTGAACTAAAGGGGCTGACCTAAAAGTGGCGGGTGAACTGGAGGGCTGACTTAACATTGTCTGCTGAACTGAAGGCCTGACCTAACAATGTCTGCTGAACTGGAGGGCTGAATTAACAATGTCTGCTGAACTGCAGCCACTGTAATGTCAGCCCTCCAGTTAACCAGCCAGTGTTAGTTAGCCCATGACACCCACCTCCACAAGGTGGCGCACACATATACCAGATAAACTAGTTAAAACAAAATGCAAAGAAACTAGGCAAATGATTATTAGAAAACAATCTAAAGATTTCCAATCTTATCATTCATTCATACTTTTTTATTGAAAACTATTTTCAATAAATTTAATAAAAAAAAGGTCATACGTTGCAACAATTACAAGACAGTTCAATCAGCAAATCAATACAGATGGAGCAAAGTAATAAAATGTGAAATGCGTATAGATGGATATACCTGTCTTCAATGCAAATGCTTATGCTTATTACAAAAATAATAAGAAAGCTGTCTGAGCTTAGTTAGTGTATGGTAACAGACATAGTAACTATTCTCATGAGAATTAAAATAACATCCACTCCCAGTGCTGGTTTATATGTTTTCAGAAAATAGGGTGAAAATAAGGAGTTGGCGCTTGATGGAAGTTAAATATGCTATACTTGAATCCATACTCATTCAGCTGCACACCATCAAACTGAAACCAGTGCCCTACTAATGAGCTCCCAGGAGCTCAAAACTAGTTAGTGCAGCCCCAGCCCTATTCATTCTTTAACGGTCTTTGGCATTGCACACTTGTCGATTTTTATACAAAAATAAAATAATTGGTGGTAAACATGAATTTCCATTTTGACAAAAAAATGTTTCACAGACAGAGAAACAGATTTAATTAAAAGGGATAAAAAAATACAAAACTTGAATGTAAAAACATGATAATGACTAATTATGGCCTGGTACACACGGCCCACTATTTCCCACCCCAATTTATTTCGGTCCGATTGGTTGGGGAACAGAAGAAAATATATCAACAGACCAACCATTCCAGACCAATTTTGTGTCTTTAATTTACTCAATGTTAATACCAATGCTATTATATAGGTTTTACTATAGTTTAATGATTACATATAATTTATAAAGGCTGATAATGAACATATGATAGTTTCTTTTGAACTAAACATTGACAATTTGAGGTGAATGCATCATTAAAATTTATTTAAATGCCCAGAGTTTGCCCATAATTCTCATGTCATTTTTTTAATGAAATAGCTGACTTATTTTTTAACTTCATAGCATACGTCCTGGAGAAATAAGTATGAGCTTTTAAAAAAGACTGAAAATCTCCAAATAATTTTAGGGCTCAGAAGTGTTATTGTTTTTGAGGGGAAAATGGAAAAGAAAATTACCTTTTTTCTTACAAATTTATATCTACAAAGAACCTTAATGCATTTCCTGTCCTTGAGTATTTTAAACTATATATCATTATCTATGATAAAGTACTGCTTAGCTTAGCGGGTACTTAAATGCCCCCTTGCAATACACATTTCCACACAAGAAAATAAACATGAGAGAATATACTTATAGGGTTATTCAATAAAAGTTCTTATTGTTTAAAATGGTGCTAATTTTGCCCCAACCAATCAGATGTTATTTAAGATTTGAATGCTAACATCTGATTGGTTAGGGCAAAATTAGTACCGTTTTAAATTATAAGAACTTTTATTGAATAACCCTGTTAATTTCAGGAATTCTGAGTAGAAACATTTACAACTATTATAAATCACACAAAGCTTTAAAAAGAAACTGTGTCTCCAATTCTTCCAAACTAGTTAGGATTATATAAAAACCCTTTCATCGTACCTTCAAAAAAAAAAATGTAATCACATCTCTAGATAAAAATTGCGAGACGTTATTGATGGAAAGATTTTACAATATTACTTACGTCAGGTGATGTCACTCAACCTACTGGAAGCAGGAAGTTTGATCATTTAACCCAATATAATTACTCTCAGGCTCCAGCCAGAAATGTGGCTTTACAATTACAAAGAAATATTATATCAGGCCCTGTCCCAAAGAGCTAACAGTCTAGTCCCTTTATTTCACACATACAACCTTTCAGTATGGCTCTTTATTATTGTGGGGAAACCAGAATACTAGAAGGAAACCCATGCAGGCACAGGAATAACATACAAACAGCCTCTGTGCTGCCCAATACACCACTAAATTGGTTGATGTAGGGGCTATATTGAAACATAGCTATGTCAAATTTAGACAGACTGCATTGTTCCACCATTCCAACTCACACACTTGCAATCATAAAACCGTTAGGTGAGCAGAGTGTAATTGCATTCAGCTGTGTCACACTCATTGGCACCTGCGTCAGATGAGAAGACTGGACTATTATTTTTATATTTTCAGCCAAAAATTCCAAACAATACTTTGCATTTTTATGATTGCTTTCAGAACTAAAATCGCAACACAGTTATGTTATATTTAGATGATCTTGTGCATGGCAATAAAGTCAGGCAAATTCAATGTTTTCTTCTGGTTAATGTTAAATAGAAATCCTACAAAATCCTGTTGTCAAATGACCCCCACTAGAAATTGAGCAGTTTTTTTGTCTGGTTTTATTGTCAGACACTAAATACCAACCAATTATTGGATGATACTGGGTTTAATCGGATAATGTTGATGTGTGTGTGGCCGAAATAACTCTGAATTCATAGGATCTCTTTATATCAAAAGCAGGGAGAAAACTGCTCTTTAGCGATGGCCAGTTTGCGGATCCATGGTGAATTTCAGGGGTATGCGAATCGCGGATCTCGCAGATTTTCCCGAGATCCCCTTTCTGAACTTTTTCGAAAATCCTTGAACGTTTGAGGATTTCTGAACATTTGATGTATTTCCAACATTCGGTAATCCACAGACGGCCACGGATTTCCAAACTTTCCAAAAGTCCTGCGGCTCAATCCGGGACCCTCTCCTGTGTGCTTAGAAGGACCATTGTGGCCCTTACAAGGGCCTTTTGTGGCTTAAGGGGTCATGGAGCTCAAACCGGGACCCCCTCCCCGGGACTTAGAAGTGCCCTTGTGGCCCTTGGACTTTGTATGAGACTGTGTATGGGACTTTTTATGGGGCTGCGTATTGGACTTTCTATAAAAAGTAGGTACCTAGGTTTATATTTGGGTTGGTTTATACTCTGTACTATACTATCAGGGAGATTCAATAAAAGTTCTTATCATTAAAATGGTGCTAATTTTGCCCCAACCAATCAGATCTTATTTAGCATTTGAAATCTAACATCTGATTGGTTGGGGCACAATTTGCACCATTTTTAATGATAAGAACTTTTATTGAATAACCCTGTATAACTTTCTATTTTTCCAGGGTTGTGATGTCACATGTAGAGACGGGTGGACCTGCTGAAATCCATTCTGCTTGCTAATTCACGGATTTTAAAATAAATAAATAAATAAAATCAACGCTTATACCAATGTTAACTTACTGTAAATGACTCGGAGACCTGGGAAATGGTCAGGAGAACACATCTCAATGCCCAGAATGTTTAAACAAAACACTGTCCAGTACTGGAAACTTCACCTGCTTTCTGTTTTGGCATTCTGTGTTAGTATTTTTGAGATTTCTGGAAAATTTTGTAAATTCAAAATTTCTAGAAATACAGAAAAAATTTGAACATTCGAGAATTTTCAAAAATAGCTCTGTGGTTCGGAAAAAGTAAGAAATACGCAAAGTCCAAGTTAAGGCAGATTCATGAAATCCGCTTCGTGTTCAGGTCTCTCTCTAGTAACACGGTCCCATGGCAGTACACCATATCTGTCTAGACAACCGCAGACCTACAATTTTCTTCAGGTGTGGTCTGAACAAATGCTTCTTGTCCTCCATGCACTGGTACTGTATGAAACAAAGTATCTTCTAATTATATTTTATGACAGCAATCCTGGAATTATAAGACAGCAATCCTGGGTTCTAGATTGCTGCTATTTCCTACCCAGGTAATATTTTAAGTATGTCATATATTTGTTATTCTCCTTTAATATTCAAAAATTATCCAATACTGTCAACTTCCACCAAGTCTTTCTTTAAATAAAATGCAGCAGATAGGTTAGCACAGCTGTTTTTGCATTTGCAGCAGAATTTTTTGATGTGCTTTCTGAACATCAAATCTTTCATGCATATTACTGAATCTCTAAAATGAAAGATGCATTGTCGTTTGACTTTTATCATATTTCCTTTTTTATTCTGATCAGTTGTTGATTGAGGCAGGAAAGTTGAGAAATAGACTCATTAATTTGAGGATATTCCGTTTGGTTAAGGTTCACTTTGGTTTTGTATGTGTTAGGAGAACAAACAATGTGCATTGTGAAGAGCACTGAACTAAACCGAATCCCTGTATGCTGAACAGTATGATCCTTTATAAAAATCTCCATGGTTTGTTATGCTTTGCTCTTCATTACATAGTCTCATTGTTCTGTTAAGCAACATGAACCCTTCTCAGCTGACATGATCCGGCCACTTACCGTGAGATGCAATTTACAACTGTGATGGGAAAGGATTAGGTCACAATTCTGTGCAGCCGTGCTTGAAGATTTCAGTGTATAAAGCAGAGTTAGAAAATCTTCTGTGTTCCAAGGCTGCTCTGCCTGCTGAAGCCACTAAGGCATTGCATTCATTTATTTATACGTGTGCACGAGGTCAGGCCAGTCTAAACTGGCATATTTTAGCCGGTATACCTCAAAGGATACAGGGCACACACTAGAACCGTGAAAAGGAGAGATGACAGAGAAGGAAGCCATTGTTTTTTAAATAATCCAGAAGTTCCTATACAATAGGACAACTGACCAATTACTTGACTGCATAGTTCAATGGCTTGCTGTTGCCATAAATATTAGCAAAGTCCTTAAATGGTGTAAACTGCCTGACTATGAAGACATCCCAGAAAACAAGGGCTTTGGCAGATTTTCAAATAATAGTATTTGGATTTTACAGTCCCTCTATTGAGATTCATGGTCATCGAAAGTCTGGAGTGTAATGGTCAATACAGTGCCAGTTACTTTAAGTGGAAATCACTTAAGGCATGTGTGTCTTCTGTAATATTATTACTTTAGGGCTTTCGTACTGAATTCAATAAAAAATCTCTGATGCCTCAGGAGCAGATGGAAAATCTACTTGATATAGTGTATGAGCACTTAAGGTATCAACTATTTCTGATGAAATTACCCACCTGGATCAAACTGAAATCTTGAAAACCTCTGTGTATGTATCAAAACACTATCAGAAAATATAGCTGTTTACCCGAATACTAACCTGCCCTGTCAGTCAGTACTGAGCTTTGATGTATTACCTGCTATTACAGTGCTAGCTGCACACAACCAAGTACAAAATCCCTAAATCCCCTAATTAATACATGTAAAAGAAATGAATGAATGTTTTTGTGGGTGAAATGCATTTAATATGCTTAGTAAAGCAGAAACATATGGCCTGGTAAGATTTTTTTCTCCTCAATTAAAAACTGACAGACTACAGATCAATAAACTGATTGGTAGTCTGACGAATAGAAGAAAAGGGTCCGCAGCCAAAATTGTGGTCAGTTTGTGATGGTACAGTAAATTCTGCAAAATTATTGGTCAGGCTATCAACTCCTATCAGTCAAAAATCTACCATTTTTTTACAGGGCAATTCTAGTTCACCCCCTTTTCAACATAACATCCTTCCTTAGAACAAAGCTGCATTTCTTACCTTCCCTGTTATTGTTTAGCGCAATGCAAAATGTATCATAAAATGTAAATAGTTCAAATACCTGGAGCATCAATTAAGTTTTAAGTATATTATTAAATTGAAACATTAATTTCTCATTATCTAGCAAGCAAATAGAGATGGCCTCAAAACCGAACTCGAACCCGAGTTCGAGCCAAACTTTATGAGTTCGGACGAACTCGAACTATTCGAACTAGCTTGTTTTTCCGGACTCGCGGCTGTATTTCAATTTACGGACCGTTCGATAAATCTGGAAAGTATTGTTCGTTTTCGATAACTCTCGAATGTACGGATTGTTTTTGCTAACCCTAGAAAGTATCGTTCGCTAACCCTAGAATGTAGCCTTCGATTTTTGGTAACCGTCGAAAGTATCGTTCGTTTTCGGTATCCCTCGAATGTATGGATCATTTTCGATAACCTTCGAAAGTATCGTTTGATTTCGGTAAACCTCAAATTTATGGTTCTGTTGCTGCTAACCCTCAAAAGTATCGTTCGGTAACCCTTTGAATTAGCCGAAACCCTCGAATGTAGCTTGCACAAAACCCAACAATTGCCTGCTCGTGTTCAAGAAGTGTTTTAACAAGTTTTGGTGATAGTGACATGTTCCCCAGACCATTTCCCAGGTGCCACAGCCATTTACAGTAAGTTACCATTGTTTGCTGTAAATCACCCAGACTTTTCGAACTATCACTCCCCCATTAACTTTAATGGGTCAAAAACGGACCGAACTTTAAGTTCGGCCATCTCTACAAGCAAATTATATTTATGGTTTTCTTATTTCATCTACTGTTGGGCTATAGCCATAGTATTGCCAAGAGTAAATTGCTAAATCTTTAAAGGGCATGTCCACCCCTTATAAAAACTTTTGATATGCTGTAGGGCATGCTCCCTCAGCCCCAACCGCATTAGTATATTTGTTAGAAAGTTCCTCGATACTTACTTACCTTCCCTCTCTCCTCCGCCGCAGTGTTCCGGCCCTCTGCTTGCATGGAATTGCAAGCAGGGGGCGGGACCAGCAGCCACGTCCGTGATTGGCTGAGAGGCAGCCAATCACGGCCGCGGATGCTGGCAGTTCTGAACAGCGGAGGAGAGAGGGAAGGTAAGTAAAGATTGGGGGACTTTATAACAATTATATTAATGCAGTTGGGGCTGGGGGAGCATGCCCTACCGCATACCCAAAGGGCATGTTAGGGGGAGGCAGAGAAAAACGGGAGGGAGAGGGAGGGAGAGGGAGGGCTGCACTGAGCATGCCTCAAACCTTGACACAGCAGTTTCCTGGACTTTGGAGGGGCACAGCAGGGGAACTATTTTGAGCAGAAATGTAAGGTAAGGATTGTTTTAAACTACTTGATGTGGCCAGTAAGGGGTTAAATTTTAGTTTTGGGGGTGAACATGCCCTTTAATCTGGCTGCTTCTGAAAGGAAGATATTGTATATGAAAATTGAATTTCTGAATTGCACTCCGAGAACAGGATTACGAAATCAAAGAACAGAAGTTGGAACTTCTAAAACAGAACCATTGGAATAAGATTAGGAACTCCAGTGTCAAAGGAAGCCCTCTGCAAAATAAGGCTATACAGGCAACACAAGCTCTGCAGTTTTCAGGGATTTATTTTAACGCACCAGTTCCAAGCAAAACCTTATCCTACCAAACAAACTCCATCCCTGGGATGCAGTTCCTAAGGCTCCACCTCCTGGGATTAAAAAAGTCCTGGGCTGCTGCTGGAGTTTCCTGGTCTACTTCCTCCTGTAGACTTGGCTCCTGGATTCCTTGCTCTCAAGCTACAAGGTAGAGTTTAACAGGTCTCAGTTGCAGGACACTGCCTAAACATGTGTCCCAACTCTTTTCTCTATACAACACAGTTACAGGGGCTGCTAGTGCATCAAACACCTCAATAAATCAAACCTCTAAATTACCATAGACAAACAAGATAACAAAGACATCATGGCATTCTCATATTGCTAACCAGAAAATAGCTTTATTGTTAGGAATCTGACCATTTGTATAAAGTGGTTGTAGTGCATAAATAAAGTGATTCAGTGCAAAAAAAGTGACAAACTGATTAAAAGCACAAAAGCACAGATAAAGAACTCCACTCTGGATAAATTATATGTGCATTGTAAAAGTCAATATAGATATAAATATAGGTATATGCACACGATCTAAGTATAAATGTAGAACCTAGACCCTCCTTTTTCCTCCTCCTTTCCCCCAAATAGAATAACCTATAGTGTGTATAAACCCACAGAGAATGACGCCCCTGAAAAGTATTAGGGGAAACACATAAATCCAGTCAATGTCACAACAGTGAGACAGATCTATAGGTTATCAAATACAAATACATTGCACAAGAGGGAAACATATGGGGCCATATTCATAAATGCACGGTATAGCAAGTTAGCGATACCGCACGTTAATGCTAATGTACAACAGCGGACGTAAATGTATGGCCATGTTGTACATTTATGCCAAACGTTGGTTAATTAATGAACGTCCACTTGCAGAATACCATGTGCTAATAAACTACAATGGTATTCTATGGAGATCGTAAACGTTGAAAATCGTTAAAGCTAATTTACGATTGTTAAACCAATCAGAAAGTAACGATCAGTTTAACGATCGTTAAACCGATCATTAAAGGCGCGGTACCGCTTTTAATTTTTATGTTTTATAAATATGGCCCATAATGATGTTGCTTAGTGTGCCTGGCAGATCAAGAGCACAAGTCCAAGAGTCTACATCTCCCCAAGACACAACCATGGGCTTCTTCCGCAAAACTGTGTGGGTGTCCATTCCCATTAAATACCCTTGCAGTTCCGCAAAATGTCTGAGATCTCGCAATACGTGGGAACTAATCTTTAACATACTTACGCATTAACAATCCCGCGATTGCGAGAAACCCAGGATTAAAGTAAGGGGAAGTCATACAAATCCCTTTAATAATAAGACTTATTTTTATCAACCTTTCTCAAACAACATTTTATCAATCCAAGGTCTTAAAATCCAAGGTCTCAAGACACATAACGTGTTCAAACATATTCAAATCAATGATTTTAAGGCTTTTTTTTGCCTCTGTTTAAATGTAGTTAGGATAATTAAACAAAAGTCCCACTCAAGTCCTCAGTAGGTAAAGTTTCCCATCAAGTTCCACAGTGTTGAAGGAACATCCCAAATCCAGGCTTATCTGTCCTGATATATATACATATATAACCTTACACTTATCTCTCATCCAGCTCTCTCTTCTGGCAAGTCCTGGTCTGGCTCCTGGATCATTTGATCTCAAACTAATCCTAATTTTGAAACCTGCAGTTCCGCTTTGAAACCAGTTAAGTTCGAAACTGAGACTCATCAGTATTAAAGATCCACAATAGATGTCCCAGACTGCTCCTTTAACAAAAGATATGACAGGAAGGTCTTCGCTACCAGAGATACAGACTGTTGCAGCAGGCATATTACCTTATCCTTGTTAATTGTAGGGAACAAGTGGTTCCCCATTCAGGAATCAGGCTTCTACTATAAAGTGCCCAGTTCTCCTGTAGAATAATATTTAGTCATTTATCACAGCAGTCTTGTTTCGTTTTAACCAGTTATAACACAGGGCAGATGGGAACCCTGGACATTTAAGGAGAGATATGCTGAGTTTACAGCAGTGAGAGTTATTTCATTAGATGCTGATTGATTGGTCTGCTGCTGTCACAGGAAAACAACACAGGTTGTTTGGAGACAGTGCCCCCTGGCATCTAGTTTCGGATAATAATTTAATTATGGTCTAGAGGTGAAGAGCTCCAAGAGGGTGGGGAAGAACAACCAGATTGTTTTACTGAGCAAATGAGAACAGAAAAAATAACATTGTATATTAATTTATAGGGGGGAAATGCAATTTCAGTATCCAGACCTTTAGAATGTTGTCAACATTACTTCAAATACTCACCATTGGCAATGCTCCCAAGCCTTAACATTTAGTTCCTTGTCTTTACATACTTTTAGCCCAGTTGCTATATACAGAGCACAGGGCAGCCCAGCAGATTGAGGCACATGCCCTTGTTGCCTTAGTTAAATAATTCAATTGGAATTATCCAGCAAATAAATAATTAAAAAAAGATGATCACTGCATATTCCAGGGACCTGTGTATTAATATAGTATGTATCATGTGACCAAATATAAGAGTTTAAGCATGCAAAACCTTTACCCATTGGTAAGGTAACTTTTGTATGGAAGTTTGTGATGAGTTACTCAGGACATTCTTCCCTGAATACTACGCTCAGGCTTGGTTGCATTGTTTTGGCAATGCTCCCTTATTGACTCTTTGCTCTCTTATTTGTCTCTATGCAGTTAACATAAGTAAGAAGCAGTGAGCATCAGGGGGTTTTGTGAATTAAAGGAATATATTATAGAGATGTTAACAGTGGCCATAAAAATTCAGTGTGTTTGTTTCTTCCAAATCTGAAGATTAGAGGCTTAAATATATCCTTTTATCAATGAGTTTTAGATACTTAACTGTATTTTATTGCTCTTATTGATTATTATATTACTCAAATGCACAATTTGCATATGTGAGACATTTTATCAGCAGAGTTGTTTGCATTATTTTGTTTTAATAACTCTGATACCATCGATAGAATTAAACCTCAAAAATTATTATTTTGAGTATAAAAACCACAATTTAACTATGTGGCATTTAAATCGATGCATAAATGGACTTTTCGTTGGTGCTGAATCTACAGAACCTTTACAAGTGTCTCAAAACCCCCAGTTAAGTTGAATGCAGCAGGTTTGTCTTGTAGGGAGAATGTGTCTGTTTTCAGCACAAGGCTAAGGCCTTGTCACACCCCATTGAATCAGAACAACAAAAATAAGTACTGACTGCAATTTTTCATTTTCCTCTAGTTAAATTGGACTCAATTAGTTAGCGTGGAGTAATATACATCTAGGATGTCTGACTTTTAAAGTACCTGTCTTCCTACAGTTAAGAGAGGATTAAGTGATATGTCTATTCCAATTTGGAATATATGAAAACCAATTTGACTAAATTGCATTTCCTAACTCAGGCATTTAGTGGTTCAGTGTCATATGTGTGTTGGTATAGAAATATATATTTGTGTGGGGGGGGGGCACTCTCCCTTGCTTTTCAGTATATATTTATACCTGCCCTTGGTGCTCCCTTAAAGCTGAAGTATATAGCAATATTGTGATTCAACAAAGGGCACTCAATCAACTTATTCAATGTGCAAATAGCAACATTTCGGTCCTGTTCCTTGGACCTTTATCAAGCTATTAGCTTGATTGAAAAAGACCCTGTTGAGTGGCCTTTGTTTGAATCACAATATATATGTATATATATATATATATATATATATCCCTTATATTATATAAATATATATCCCTTATATTATATAAATATATATCCCTTATATTATATAAATTTATTTATATCTTCATAGGAGATTGCATTGAGTTTTAGGAGCTATAATGTATATGTATGTGTGTACTATCTCACTATTACCATGACATTAAATGACTATCAATAAATGTATATAAAGCATAGCACTGACTTATAATAGGTACAAGACAAAATATACAAAATACATAATCTTACTTACAGAGCTGAGACCCTATTTTAATATGGAATGGTCAAAATTGGAGGTTTTTTCTCCCTTTTTCCTCTGTATATTTGTTCTCTATATTAAGCTATGGAGGCTTCTACTGATAGTATTGATTTAAATCCTCCGGTCCTTGTACCTGCAGATGAAATTCCCCAATTATACTCAGTAGCTCTACCAGGCAAAATTGCCAATCCTATTTTTAAACCTGATCCATTTGATAGGGTAACTAGGGAGTGGACTGATTGGCTAGAACAATTTTAATTGGCAGCCACTATTAATAGTTGGGATGAAGGTGCTCCCTTGCAAGTCCTTAGCCTTTTGCTTAGTGGTAAAGCCAGGCAGGTATACCAAGGATTTACTGTAATACTGAAATAAAAAGCAGTTATCAATTATTAAAAATAGCTCTGAAGCAATTTTTTTTCAGAGAGTATATAAAGGATAAATCCATTTCTTTGGGTAAACTGGGAATGAGAAATGTTTGTTTATACGTTAGATTATTAGAGCAATGCTATTTTAATAACATGATGCTGTGAGGTACCTTCTGTTATAATATATGAGGTACCTTCTGTTATAATATATAAGGTACCATCACCGCAGTGAATACTAATAAGTATTAACCTAGCATGTTTAGTTTCAATCCTGCAGGTCTACTCTCAGACCTGCAGGATTATCCTATTTGGTTCCTCTGGAAGCTGGTGACTGTCTGAGTAACAGTTTAAAATATACCTGTGTAAAGATTCTTTATCCACTATATCCACACATAGCAAAACATACACACACAATTTCCATTCATGTATTTGGCCTTTGTCAAGCCGAATCACTAGGTGAATGATGTAGAATATACTGAATAATAGTATAAACTATGGAAATAATAAGCCAGTACTAATCTAGCATCTTCTAGCAGTTTATATCATAATTAACATTTCAAATTACTGGTAAATAAGATTACTTATGCTTATTAAAGACACTTCAACACATTATGTTATAAAAGGGCCCTGTCCTCATAATAAAACTTACTCCTGGCCTTGAAATTAAATATAATGTATACACAGGAGCACCGTCTGTATCAGTTTCCTTTACTGTCCTGCCCTTGACTCCCCTGTGAGATTAGTTGCTCAGAAAAAATGTAAGCATGTTTGAATGCGCAAACTGCTAACTACTGTTAGGAACATTTCAAAAAAAGTGGGCATTCTGAGAAGGAGGTGGGAAGGAAATGGGCCTTTGCATGATCTAAAGGGCATCTCATTTCTTACCTCAGCCGGGCATAAAAAAAGAAAATGAAATCCATTATTATGTGTAATAATATGTGTAATATAAATATTTTATTTTACAAAATAATTATATTTTCCACTGAACTCATTTAAGTTACCCCAGTGACTTGATATCCTTATATAACACTGCGTTGCACTATCTCTAACATAATCTATCACTGTCACTCTACGTTAACCTGGTACACAAGGGCACCTTAAATGCATTCCCAGGGCAATGGGTTCCAAAGGCTGAATTATCTACTACAGGAACTTTGCTAAAGAACATTAATTGATCAGACCCTATCCATAGTTACAGTATATTGTAAAATATAATTATGCAGATGATTCAATAAAATATACATAGGAAATGCCTATTGTATCCTAAAAACGATATGCACACTTTAGTATGTTTAAGCATATATGTTCTTCTTTCCAATTTTCACACATGTTGCTCCTCTTGTTTAGTTATTGTATTATTAATGCAGAGCTTTTTCATTGATTAATCATTTGGCACAGCAAACATCTCTTTTAAAATGTATTGACATGAGGATGTTCTGGACATAAATAATGTCAGCCATTAATGAAGTCTTTTTTCAAACAGCAAATGGGTATTGTTTGCTATTTGCCAAATCCTTACAGCTGTGGATCATTCTCCTAATAATAATCCACTCTAAAAACGAATTGCCGATCATCAGTAGTTTCTATGTTAATCTTGAATAGAAAGAGAACTATTAAGTTATACTGTACGCATTCATTTTTCTTGAATTAGTGAATAATTCTTATTATTTAGGCTGGGTACAGACCAGCAGAGTTTTTTCCCAATCGAGCGTTTGCTACTAGAAAGTGCTCGGACCGAACAACTGACTGTCGGTCACGGCAATAGTGGCAGTGGTCCCATAGGGAACAACATGATTGTCCATGATTTACCAACAGGCCCCCCACACCATAAGATACCGTCACTATCAGTTGATCAGCAGGAAATATCTTATGGTGTGTACCCAGCCTAAGAGTTAAGCACAAGCTAGCAAGATATCATAGCATGCGGTATACTCTTTTTTTTTGTCCATTAGCTGCCCTTAGCCCCCATTGTGCTCTAACACATTAAAGTCTGCAAAATTAAACCTAGTTTTTTATAGATAGTGCCTTTCCTACTCAAAAGAAATGTGTTGGTGGGTACACATTAGGGGCAGCTAAGTCTTACCTCCCATTCTGCAATTAAAGGTTAAGAATGTTGTAAAACAAAGTTAATTTGGAAGCTGCAGCTTTAAAAAAAACTGTTGCCATTTTTTTCATGATTCTGCTTAGCTGAATGTTTCGCTCCGCCCCTTCGAGATTTGCTGCTTCCTCCTGCTTCTTTAGTCTCAAAAAATAAGGTCTGTTTGTTCCAAGAGCACGCGCCCTCGCCGTGTGCACGCTCATGACATTGCGTCGCACACAACGTGATGTCAGTTTGTGCACAGGCATGTGCACGCATGACGTCATCTTGTTGTGCCGTGTGTGCGCACAGGGAATTAATGCTGCAGCTTCCAACTGAACTTAACTTTATTTTACAGCATAATTATCCTTTAATCAAACAGGAGCAGACAGGGAAGTGTTAAACTTACCTGTGATAGCCTGCCTCCGCTGCTTCGCTCTCCCCTATACTTTATCCACATGCACCCTTTATATAGGGGAGCACGCATGCAATCGGAATTGTCAGTGACTTAAACCTGACGGCTCCTGTTTGATTTATTCTGGTTTCAGTTTCCCACTTTGCCACATTTTTATAAATTTAATGCAAGAATTTTAACACAGAGAAAAATTGTGATATCTGTCTAAAAAAATATAAACGTAGCCCTGAGTGTATGTTTAAAAGGAGTCGGTTCTTGAAAAGCACTTTATATAGTCAACCTATATTTATCTCATGTTAGCAAATAGAAATTGTAAAATGTTACAAAATGATCCACTTTTATGCCCTATCCACCCCACCAAATCATTGTTGCTGCAGCAAATGCTTTACATCTGTTAGTAGTAATATTACTATGTACAGATCCTATATACAGGATACATTTATTTCTACAGTTCATTAATAGCACCATTTGAGAAAATAAATCTAACACTTGGGACTAATGCAATAAAGGTTTGCCCGTACTATTAATCTAAATTAATCAAACAGATGTTATCTAACTAAGAAGCACAGCTGCTCACACATTCTCTCCAGTCAAATGTTTAACAGGATAGCCCTTATATCAGATGTACACTTACCAGGTGCTATCTGTATGTCCTACTGTAGCAGTGTTTCACTCCTCTTGGATGGCAAACTCCCGTTGACAATTTCTCAGCTATCAACTTCCCTGCACACAATAAACAGATATCTAGAAGCAGCACCATGATATAGAATGGAAATGAAAAAGGAATGCTCTTCGATTTTTTTAGCAGCTTTAAAATTCACTTGCAAAGACATTTCACCTTTTTAAGTACCAAGCTAGATAGAAAAGAATTGTTTAACGGTGGTCATATGACATTGGCAGGCAGTCTGCAAAGATGATTCAAGCTATTTACATGTAAATATAGTCTCTTCACGAAGGCAAAGAATAAAGATTTTAGATATTTTTACAGTATTTGGTTGAAATAAAATGTAGCTATAAACTTCGAACCTCCTATTTGTCGAGTCACTTTCAGGCAAAAGTAATTTTCCTGTACTCATGAATTGCTATAATAAAACGCGCTGCAAATGGTAGATGAATAATACATTTATTTTCCTGGTAACTTTCATATTTTTTAAAGGTATCGTTTTTTACTTTTCCCACTTTTGAGAAGAGCAATCTAACTGAAATGAACCAAACAAAGGGGAAGTAAATGAAAGTAAAGTAAAAGTAAATAAAATATATACAAAAATATAAATGATTAATTACGTGGGTGGCATGGCTTCCAGACAAAAGCCAAAATATCTTTTCTGACAAAAAGTATAGTATTTACAAGATAATATAATTAAACCTGCAATATAAAGGGCAAGTATTTTTTATAATTTTATATTATTTTATAATTTATTATTATTTGCCTTGTGTTACTATGCTTATTATATATTTGTATGATTATGCCATAAACATTAATCTGGTATGTTGGCTTAACCCCACAAAATATAATACAGTAGGTTTATTACTATGCAGTCCATGCATAAGATGGGAAAGATTCTGGCTATATTTCTTCATTTGGCCAATTACCCATAAGTAAATGCAGTAAGTAAAATTACAAAATTATTCCAATGCTATGTATACAGTTCAATGTCTTTAGAATACACAGTTCACTACACATCAGTACAAAATTGCCATGTAGTGCTTCATAGTTTCATTTATTCAGTTATTTTATTTTTATTCTCCATGCTGAAATATATTGTTTTTTAAGTTAAATATAATTTTTAAGTTAAATATAAGGATTTCCGTTGTAGATAATAAATGTACAAGATAACAGAAAGTGCAAAAATTACCCTATAACATCAACATATCATCTCTGCTCTTGGAAAGCAACCTGAGTTCCAGACGAACTTTATGAGTTCGGACGAATTTGAACTATCCGATCTAGTTCGGTTTTCCGAACCCGCGGACTTATTTTCAATAAATATTGAATGTAATGTTCGGATTATTTAACCCTGGAATGTAGCCTTCGATTTCGGTAACCCTCAAATGTAATGGTCGGTAACCCTTGAATGAAATGTTCGATATTCGATATGTTAGGGGTTGTATATTGAGATAATAGTAGGAAACTGAAGTCTACCAACTATATAAAGTATCAATACACCTGTCATCCACATAAGAGTTGGAATTTAAAAACGTGAAGGGCCCCTATTTATTCTAAAGAAATTAAAGGTTATCTTTACCCTAAAAAAATTAAATCTTCAAAAATTGTACCTTTAGATACAGCAAGATCCCACTACACCACAAACTTTTTCAGAAGTATAAGTTGTAAATATTGAGAAATCATCATTTGAAGTCACAGAATTTACAGGGAAAGACCTGTAACTCCAGAAGCAGAAATTATAATATGTTCCCTATCCCTGACCTCTTACTAGGATCTTTGGCTGCCTGCCAGCACACTTTCTGCAACAATTAAAAGAATCAGCAGAGAAAACAATGTTGATGCTCTTATGACTGCTTTGCACAATGGCATGGGAACATACATAGTATATAGCATATTTATTGATGTTTGTCTCAGGTGGCAAAAAAGAAACGCCCCTGCTCTATGTTATGGAAAATGGTTTTTATTTTAGGGATAGAAGCAGCCAGATGGGATCTAGAGGGAGGGTGAGGGATGAAAGGGCTCCTCCCTGAGGACAAGGAAATAGCAGGGACCAGATAAATCACAGGCACATCCTACTCATCGCTTTTTGGGATTTTGGACAAGCACTGCAGAAGAGCCATAAGAAGCAGAGAGGTAAGGATTTTTAAACACTACACATTGGGACCAGTAGTGGGTTTAATTCAATTTTGGGGGCAGACTTGCCCTTTAAGGAGTCATTGATAAAGCTAAAGATTTATTGTCATAAAGTATAATTTTATTTACAGCAGTTTATAATGCAAGCAAGTTAACTGAGAGAGTTTGCAAGATTTCAAGTGAATAGTTACAGCTAGCCATACACTAATTAATGTTCCTGCCTACAAAGTTCAGTAACTACCTGAATTAACTAACTAAATGTCAGCAAATGTGTCCAGCATTAAGGAGCAGAATACAGTATGTGAGTCCTCTACAATATTCAGTGTTAACTCCACGTAGGAAAAATAATTAGAAAAAAAAGTTTTTCTTCAACTCTCCTATCATGAGCAAATCTCCCTCTCCCATTGCCTTTTTCCCCCTCTCCCCCAAAGTGGAGGCACCCAGGGTACCAGCACTTTTTCCAGTTCTGTGTTTAAATACCTGCTTATTTTCCATTTATAGCCTTAGTAGTCTTGCTTCCTGGGTGCGCTCTGGCTCTTCTCATTGGATTTCTCGGCTCTTGACCCTTTGCTTTGATTATTGGACTTTGTACAGTTCTAGTGGTCAATGTACTATTCTAACTCTTGACCCGTAGATTTGGCAGTTTGCCCTGCCCCTCAAACTGTTTCTGAATTTTGTTTGCCTGCCACCTCCACTAGCCTTTTTAAAAATCCTAAAAAATGAAAAAAATAAAAGCTTTTCACCACAGAACACCTATACATTGTAATATTTTTCTTTAGTAATTTGCTGTTACGTACATGTTAGTGATAGATCCTGAAACTAAAAAGGCTTCCATGTTTTGCCAATTCAACTTACAGCCCATGTTGCAGGTCTTAAAGTCATCTAAGAGGAAAATGGAGATCACAATGCAACTAGAGATGAAAACTTATTGGATCATGGTGGCAGAGAAGATAAGAAGCAAATGCCGGTCTTTGTGCATGTTACCCTTTTGTATTTAAAGGGCATGTTCAGCCACATAACCAAAATGTAGCTATATGTTTAACATCCTCCCAAATACCATTTTTGTTATACTTACCTTCCCCAAAGATGCCTTGGGAAATACTTTCAAGGCACCGTTCCTCGTCGCAAAGCTCCTCTTCACCACTCTGCTTCCTGAAGATAATGTTACAGCCAATAATTGACAGCTGCAATTGGTAAGCACTTCCCTGCTGTGTGTGCTCAAAATCAATATAATACATAAGTGATTGGAGCGTGCCGGACGGTTTGTGAACTGGATCCCAAATTCGTAATTGATACGGAAAGCGAAATATCCGATTACAAGAAAAGTTCTAGCTATTAAGTCATTCAGACGTTACAAAATTAGAACATAACAAAAGCAAAAACTTTGTAGCTAGTCTCTAAAAAGACTTACACACTATGACGGGGTGGGCCGGGTGGACACTCCCCCGGACCCAAACACTCCAGTGTGCAAATGCTTAAGAACCAATGGTAATATTGACATAAGAGCAATGTTGTTAAGGGTTAAGAAGGATCTCACCAGTCACAAACGGTGGTCCGGGTGCTGTCTTGCCCCGGACCCCTCGCAAATATCCATTTCTCATATTAATACCTATTTATTAATTGATTAATATTTGCTATCTTTATAACATAGGTCTATGCATATATTGACAAGATTTGTGGAATGTGTTTTTATTGGGTGTAATGTATATATATATATATATCTTTTTAACTATAACCTTCTTTTCATTATATTTGTGTATGTTCCTTATATTTGATATAACAGCTTCTCTTGAAAATTGAGTGATTCCCCTTTAAGGGGGTGGGATCCATCCAATTAAGTGACTCACTTGTACTTACCTATTTAAGCTGTATCCTTACCATTGTTCATTTGTCTCTGACGAAGTGCCAGGCTAAGGCACGAAACGCGTTAGACATGTATCCGTCTGTATAGATATATGTGTTAATAAAGAAAGTTTTTTTACCCACTACCTCCGCGTGAGATCCGTTCATAGGACTGCTGCAGCCCGTCTCTAATTGTATTGCTCAAAATCAGCTTGAAGCAGGAGGCAGCACCCAGGCGTTGAGGGATCGGGTCTTTCAATATTTCCAGAAGCATCTTTGGGGGGAGGTGAGTAATGAAAATGGGATTTGAGTGGGTGTTAAACCTATAGTTACATTATGGTTATATAGCTGGATATGCCCTTTTTTGCTTCAGCAATTTAAATGTTTTATTTTTTCTTTGTGACTATGGAGCATTAAACACTTTCCCATTTCTTGCTGGTCGTTTTGAAAGGCAAGGAAAAAAAATCCTGATATTGTAAGCCAATACTGTGCTTACAGTAACTAAGATGATGAAGTGACAGCCCTGACGCATGATAAATGACAGCATGAATATGAACAAGTACCAAGTGACATTCCATCACTGTCCAATATTCTTTACAATATTGAAGGACAATGCAATCTTCCTAGGCAAAACTACAGTGTAAACAAGGACAGATGCCTAATATCTTCGGTCGTATTTTGGATTTTTCATTGGAAACATTCCAGACTGGAAAATAGATTAATTTTAATGCAGATAAATAGAAAGATGCACAAATGTCGGGTAACGGACAAACAGACAGGACAGAGTAACAGACACATTGTTATGGGAAGAATATGCTACATATTTAAAAAAATAAACTCCTTCCAGCATGCTGATTTAAAAACAAAATGTGGAATAAATGCTGCTTTTAACATAGGTTGCCCTTGAGGATATAAACTGACAATAAAAAACATAATTAGATTGCTAACCTAGACTAGTTTGGTTAGTTAGGGACATGCTGAAAGAGTCTACCTTGACGTGGTGGCAGGTTAACAAATGTTTTGGGTAAAATCTTTTATACTACAGAATGCATGGTATTTCTAATGTATTGTAACAGTTGAGCCAACATGTATAGCACAGGCTGTAAAATAAATTATATTGATTAGAGCAACAAAAACCTGGAGCAATATGGTAGTGGCAACACAAGCTGTTTGGGAAAGGGATGTAATATCTGTTTCTAGTACATTATAGCTAATTGACTGTCTGAGGAAGTTCAAAATTGTAAAATTTTCACCACGCCCACCAACAAACCTCAGCTACCGAGAAAGCCGCACTCAATTTAACACAGCGATGGCACACTTCACACCTGGAAATAATCGAGGGTAGAATTAAAAATTTTGTCTCAGGCAGCAAAAACCCTAGAAGTGCCCCTGATACTAGTCTATGGGGAAGCAAAAAAACCTGTCAGACTAAGAGCTGGGGGAGCGAGTGAGCGGGTAAGTTTCTGAACTGCTCACCAGTCTCTTGTTTGTTCTATTGAAGAACAGAAGGTAAGGCACAGCTCCTTTACCTCCCGTTCTTCAATAGAACTGGATGCCTAAACCTTGAAATTATGAGTGGAGATACCCTTTAAGTCCATTTAAAAGAATGTCTAAGTTTACAAAATAAACTTTTTTTTTAAATTAAATTCTGTTTCATACTTAAGCCCTTTAGTTGCCTCCTTATTGTCTCTGCCTCCACCCAGTGGCTATTAGATATGCCCAGGTCTTTTTGTCGAGAAAAGATAAAATAAATTACAAACCCAAAAATTGTATTTAAAAACGAAAATTCTCAAATTGCCATGGAAAGTTCTACAGCATCTACATGATACATTATTCTATTGTTTCAATAAAGCTACAGCTCTCTCCTCTTCTCCCCTAAACAATTTCCTGCTGTGAACATACTAATTAATTCATCTGCTATAAACTTGCAGCGCTTCTATATTATGGTTATGTAAATTCCAACTTTCCGACGTTAATGACATTTTATTCAGGTGCCGATATATATACTTTCAGGGAGATTCAATAAAAGTTCTTATTGTTTAAAATGGTGCTAATTTTGCCCCAACCAATCAGATCCTATTTAACATTTCAAAGCTAACATCTGATTTGTTGGGGCAAAATTAGCACCATTTTAAACGATAAGAACTTGAATGAATAACCCTGTTTATCTGCAAATGTTGAGATATTTCAATATATAATGCATGCCAGTAATGATGAAATATTGTATCTTTCCAAGTGTAATCATTTTACACGTGCTAAATTTTAGAAAGTCCTAGGCATTAAAGAGTTTTCCCATCTATATAATGCTTATATGCAATTTAATCGGCCTTCTTTTGATCTAATATCCTCATAACATGTATTTTATACATTCTGAGTTACATCCATATGGTAGTGTTTTATCACAAACTAATATTCATTAAATGACTCCCTCATGGTTCTTTTTGTAAAAAAAAAATGTTTAATTTTCATATTGGTGCTTTGTTATTTTCTGCTGCAGTGTTTGTAATATGTTGAAATTTAACAAGTCAGTCTGTTGTTTGTTTGCTATTAAAGCAAGCCTACACGTTACAAGCCTAAAGATATTAAATACTTTTCATAATTGGATTTGAGAAAAAAACTTTATCCTAACAGTGGATCAGTATTAGTGACAATGTGTGTTGATACAGCTGCTGACTGCCTATTAAAATAAAACACTGCACAATACCATAATAAAAGCCATATTAAAGGTATAAACAAATTCATGAGAAATAGTGTGGGGAACAAGCACCAATGGCTGCAATTATTATTATTATTTTATGTATATGTAAAAATAGACCAGGGAAGTAACTACCAGGGGAGCAGGGGGAGCAGGAGCAAAGGGGGCCTCCTCCTAGAAAACCCTCGACTTTCACGGCTGGTTGAGCCCCTTTTTCTTGCTTCCGTGCATGGAAGGCACAGGAGACAAGCAGAAGGCAGCGAGGAAACAAGAGCTGGTAAGTATGTAATGGGGCTGATTTAAAAGATTTAAACCTAGCGAGGTCTAGGTTTTGGGGGGTGATCTAGACCTCGCCACTGGGCGTCCAACTTCCTCCCCGTGGCTTCGGCGTATACCAACACCTGAAGAACCCAGTCCAGATTCTGGGGCAAAGCAGACATATAATTAAATAAATATAGGTGGGGAAAGGAGTCCAAGCAGACGGCAGGAGGGAATGTAATAAAATGTAACCTTTATTCAGCCATAAAAGACACATAACAGTACCAAACAAAAAGGACACGGACAGGTGAAAGAGGGGGCGTGGCCTGATGAATGTCCCAGAACTTCCGCTTCCTAAAAGGAGGGTGATCTGCTAGAACTGAATTTTTTGTTGGAGGGGTGGACACGCCCTTTAAGGATTTTAATATATAGTACACATAAGTGTCATTTCAAATCTGTTTTTATAGATATCTTGAACTTAAACGTTTTGATTATTTTTTATCTCTACCACTTTCCTCCGAAGCCGTCCCTATTACAATAGAAGTCAATGGCGGCGCACTCCCAAGATCAAAAGCATGCTGCAATTAACTTGAATAATGGAGGGCTGTACCCTCGAGAAACTTTTCAAAACTATATATACAATTCGGTGGACATTCTGCAGTGCTAAACAACATTCCCCATCATACTAGAACATAGGAGTAACCCCTTCTACTACAGTAGTTCATTTGGAGAAACCTTTGTAGAGGCACATTGGCATATGATGCTGCATACTGCATGCAGGCTATCATAATATTGAAGAAACAATATGGTTTTGTGATTTTGCAAATACAGTGAAATGTGATTAATTTGACAGATTTCCGGAAACTGAACAAGTATTGCACAAAGCAAAGTTTGTACCAACAGTTAGCCTATCTCTAATTTTTAGCACTTGTCCTTACCCCACAATTTTGAGGTTTTAAAGGGGAACTAAAGTCTCCAGACAACATTGTCCCAATAGACAGAGCTCATTCACAAACATACAACAAGCTGTATCTCACCTCTCCCTTTGCTGTGGCCATTGGGGGATTTATGAAAATAACCTGAGCACTAGAGGTCAGCTCCCACAATCCACCTTAGCTGGGTAAACCCCCAGCTAAAGGATCATACACATGTGCGATCATGGGTCCCGATCGGCCAGTGTATGGGCACTTTATCGGCCGAAAAGGCCGGTCGTTCGGAGATCCGCCCAGACGGTCGGGCAACGATCCCCTACCGAATGTGCCCATACAGGGGTCGATTATCGACCAAAATGAACGTTCATACACATAGTGTGTCGCGGGTCAGGACCCGCGATCACACGTGTGTACGAACCTTAGGTGTCTGCATACAGGCACATGCTCTGTAGTGCTCAACAGATCAAAACAAGGAACTTGCATCCTTGCTTCCTAGAAGCTGTCAGCCAATCACATTACAGCACAGAAATCCTTCCTCTCCCTGACTCAGTAGAGGGATTTCAGTTTTTTGTTTTTAAACACATTCAAGGCTCCTGTTCTAACGATATAATCCTGACCTCCACATTTAATGCAAAAGGAAAAGTAATCTTTGCAGTGTATTTCATATATAGCATGGATGTAGGAAACGGAATAATAACTTTTCAGCAAAAAAAATAAAAATAAGTCTGGGGAACAGAACCTGCAACTGGTACATTTACTCTGTCTTGCTAAAAGCAGCTCTTACCTCTAGGATAACAGAGATACTATATAGATTGCTGGTACATATAGAATCTTTTACTACATAATGGAAACAAAAAATAAAAGTAAATATGGGGATTTGAACTTGTGACCTTCTGAACTGTGCATTTCTAAAACTGGCTTCTTACCAGGTGAGCCACTAGGGAATAAGCTAAACTTTTAGGTACATATCATTTTTGGAATGTAAAAGAAACAAGAAAAGGTAAGTCTAGGGTATTGACCTTATAACCTTCTGAACTGTGGGTTTTTAAATCTGCAGGGAGATTCAATAAAAGTTCTTATCGTTTAAAATGGTGCTAATTTTGCCCTAGCCAATCAGATCTTATTTAACTTCTGGCTGGTTGGGGCAAAATTAACACCATTTTTAACAATAATAACTTTTATTGAATAAACCTGCTGGTGCCTTACCCAGTGCACCAACACTGAATAAGCAGATAATCCAGGTACATTTTGAAGCTTTATCTTTAGGTAGGAAAAATATAATTTAAAAAAATGGAATATGGAATCCCTGATAAGGCTTTGAAAGCTGCTTGTTACCCTGCAGTTTATTTTCCAGCAACTCACACTGACTGGTATATAAACTGAAGGTTAACAAGCAGCTTTCAAAGTCTTATCAGGGATTCCATATTGGTGTATAGAAAACACACTGTGCATAGAGACAGTGAATACTGGGGTCAGGGGGCATGATTTTTTGATGACTTCATGGGCTGTGGTTTGTACTGGCAACAACATGGAAGCCTTCTTAGCTATAGAATCTATGACTTATATGTACTAAATGCAATTTAGAATCTTACAATGTATAGGTCTTCTGGGGAGAAAAATGTTCACATTAGGTTTTAAAAAATGTAAGTTTAGTTCTCCTTTAAGCCACTTCTCTCCCCCAGTTACTTTCTTTCACCTCCTAAAAAAATTGTGATCCATAGGATACAATGCCAGGCCACCTATTAGTGATTCTGAGTCTTTTTTTTTTGAACAGGAAAGCATTTATACTGTTACACAAGAAATAGAAATGCAGCAAGGATGATCATCCGTGTTCTTTCATAACATTCTAAATGACACTTCCCCTTTAGATTTCACCTCTTAAAAACATCCGATCTTTGGATTTTTCTAAAAAAATCAGCAAATGAAAATGTAAATCTGTGTTTTAGTGAGGATTATTATTTGATTTATTTGCAGGAAATTCTACTTGATTCGTGACATTCTACCATGATGTCCTTGGAGTAAAACAAATTAGAGCAGGAAAGCCCTAATTAATGAGCACTTTTCTGTGGTGTAACATAAATAATACCATTATACAGCCTGGTCAGGGTTTAATACCGGTTTCCTTGTAACCTAATGAAAGGAGATTGCATTGTCTACTTAGAAATACAAATAACTGGTTTTAATGCATTAGGTATGTCATTAAACATAATTTACAGTGAATGACTGAAGAAACATTCCCTGATTAAACTTGCTGGGTTATACATAAATACACTTAAATCATTCATATAACATTTTAAGACAGACATCATAAGTGGTCTAAGAGGAGCTCCTATTGCATCATTAAGCTGGTGGTAATTGCTTAAAGAAGAAGGTTGTAATAGTTAAAATTAAGAATTGTCCGTAACCCTCGAATGTAGCTTGCGCAAAACCTGACAATTGCCCACTCGTGTTCGAGAAGGTTTGAGTATCAATGGTGACAGTGGTAACAGAGCCACCAGAAGAACAGGAGCAGCTGAGGTAATGAGTTGGTGAATAGCACTGCAGCAGGAGACCAGTAGCAGCTGAGGATGAGAGGATGGGTATTACTGCAACAAGAGACCAGGAGCAATAATGATAAACTTAAAATAAATCTAGCAATTATCCTGACACAATCAAATTACATGATTTTTACATCTTAGGAAGGCAGCACTATTAATGAGCTAATCTATATATATAAAATCCCAGAGCTGATTATGTGATTCAGTGTGTGTGTCACTGCAGTTCCTACAAACACACCACTAGAGGGAGATGGTAAGATTGTCTCTGCAGTTCCTATTGGCTCACCACTAGAGGGAGAAACACAGGAAACACGCAGGAGACAGAACACAGCAATTACACAGACTGGATTTAGGACAGAGGGGAGACTCTGGCCTTGGGACACTAAGGGGGGACTCTGGCCTTGGGACACTAAGAGGGGACTCTGGCCATGGAGGAGGGGGCTATGGCCTTGGTACACTAAGAGGGCACTCTGGGCTTCTAGCACCCGTTAATGTAACAGGCTTAATGTCTAGTATAGTATAAAGTGCACAACCCAAGTATGAATTGTCACTTAACCATTGATATATAAAATATTGTTTGTGTAGTGGCAGGGAACACACCTATTTCCCTCTTAGGCACTGTATCATTATTCTGACCCTTTTAATGATATATCAAACCAGTATTTGCTCTGGTGTTACAACATGCCTAACGAAGTCACAAGAGAAGTGATGAAAAGTACGCCGGCGTGCAATGTGGCTGTGGATATGTGATGTGATCGCGGGTTTGGAGGAATGCTCCAGGAGCAAGGAGGATAACAGCTACTTTGCCATAAGTATCGTTCCATGGTGGTGGTATAGTATACATTCATAATAAAGGAGAGTGCTCCCGGGTATATGGGGCTAGGCACCCAGTGCTTGACTAACAATTCAAAAAGTGCTGATTTCCTTGCATTAGAAACAGGTTGATATTAATGTACAGTCGCAGCTTTGTTTTGGGCCTAATGCTGAATTAGTGAGATCACATGACCACCCGCAATCTATGTTTTACTGTTTTTATGTCTTTTTTCATGGATTTCTATGTGGTTTTTTTTTCATTTTTGATATAAAGGGGGTATTGGTGTGAGAGGGTGTGTGTAAAACCAGGGCAAATACTGGTTTAAGATATCTCATTAAAAGGGTAAGAATGATGATACAGTGCCTAAAATGGAAATAGGCGTGTGCCCTGGTACTACCCAAAAACAATACTGTATATTATATATATTATATCAAAGAGTAAGTGATCTGATCTGACCTACTTATGTTATGCACTTCATACTATATTAGCTTTATATAGTGGGTAATGTATAGCCCACACTACTCTTTTAATTATTAGCACAATTAATTAATTAATTAATTCCACATATAATTGATATCTGTATTCAGAAAAGAAGGGGGACAATCCAGGTACAGATCCAGTAGCAGTGGCTCAGTCAGAAATAATAAACAGGGTGTATACAGACCTGTAATATTCTGAAAGATTTGTGTTCCACAATCTAAGGCAGGGGTAGGCAATTAAATTTCCCAGGGGGCCACATGGGAATCTTGGATTGTCTTTAAGGGCCGGACCAGAAGGTTCAACTCAATTCTCATTATAGAGATTGCAATACTGTATTTTATAAACAGATTAAATTTACCTGGTTTATTGAATTTTTTTATTATAAGTTGCCATTCATAAAAGGTGTGTAATATTTTAGATCCATTCCATTAAATTCAATGAATATTTTATTTTATTATTAAATAAACTTAATAAAAAGAAATCGATTATCCAGCCTGAGACAATCAATTAATATTACGATTTTTTTGGGCACAGGTCTAGTATTGAGGGGCCATTTAGGGGCAGCCAAAGGGACACATGTGGGCCCCAGACCTTACTTTTCTCAGGTCTGATCTAAGGCTTATTTAATGGCACATTTTCCATTTCCTATGGGAAGTTATTATGTGATATTTTAATATCTTTCTTAGTTTTAATATCAAAAGCAACTAATTCTATCTAGTTTTATAATTAGAGTAAATTACAGCCAAAGAACAAGATCTTAGTTCCACTATGAAGCTATGCAGGGCTCTGTCTAGAATTAGAACAGGCAGATTTGACAAGCTGCACATGTACTTTGTAAAGTTTTTGCCTTTATTACAATAGAGAAAAAAATGACTATTGTCTTGATGCCACTCAATTATTGAATCCGACTGAAAGAAAAGTCAGGTTATAAAACCCATGAATAAAATTATTGCAATATTCAGTGTCTGTGGACCTTTCTGACTACCATGGTCAGGCTGTTTCCAAACAGAGTAAAAATAGTCAGTTTTAATTTTATTTTAGCACTGTGAAGAAAATGCTATAGTAACAATGCCATCTACTGTAACATTGGTGGTCAGGTTTTTTAGAACTCTGGAAATATCTGACAATGTTTCCTTTGTGTCTAGTCAAATGCAAATTGTAAGGATTTTATCAATATAGACATTCTATGTAAAGTAAAATCCAAAAGAATAATTTCTCAAGCTTTCAATTTTTGTTTTATTTACTAGGGACATTATAGAGGCCTGACATAGTAGCCTTGCATAGAAACCTGCATAGTAGCCTTGAAATGAAACTGGCATAGTAGACTTTTATAGAAACTGGCATAGTAGCCTTGAAATGAAACTGGCATAGTAGACTTTTATAGAAACTGGCATAAAAGCCTTGTATAGAAACTGGCATAGTAGACTTGTATAGAAACTATCATAGTAGCCTTGAAATGAAACTGGCATAGTAGACTTTTATAGAAACTGGCAAAGTTGCCTTGTATAGAAATTTTCATGGAAGACTTGTATAGAAAATGGCACAGTGGACTTGTATAGAAACGGTCATAGTAGACTTTTATAGAATCTGGCATAGTAGACGTTTATAGAAACTGCCATAGTAGCCTTGTATAGAAACTGGCAAAGTAGCCTTGTATAGAAACTGGCATAATAGACTTAAAATTAAACTGGCATAGTAGACTTAAAGGGCATGTCCACCCCCAAAACTATAATCCCCCCAACTACTGGCCACACCAGTGTGTAGTTTAATCCTACTCACCTCACCAACTCCACAAGGTTCTCCTGTAGTCCCCAAAGTCCAAAAACTGCCCACCAGGAGGATAGCAGAGGTCATATAGGACTCTGCCTCCTACCTGGCCTCCGGAGAAGTTTGGCATGTGTACTGCAGCCCTTCTCCCTCTCCCTCCCTCTCAGGATTCCCTCCCCCTAGCGTTAAACCTTAAGATATAGGATTCCCCCTGTCCCCAGCCCCAACCGCTCTATTTATACTCTTGAAAGCTCCCCAAACTTTACTTACCTCCCCTCTTTCCTCCGCCGCACTGAATGACGGCAGCCGCGTCCGTGATTGGCTGCCACTAGCATCAGAGCGACACGTGCCTCTCTGCATTTTCTCGCAAGCAGAGGGCCGGCAGCGCGGCGGAGGAAAGAGGGGAGTAAGTAAAGTTTGGGGAACTTTCTAAGAGTATAAATAGAGCGTTGGTGGGGGGGGGACAGGAGGAATCTATAAAAAAAATGAATTTTAGGGTGGACATACCCTTTAAAAATGAAACTGGCATAAGACTTTTATAGAAACTGGCATAATAGCCTTGTATAGAAACTGGCATAATAGACTTGAAATGAAACTGGAATAGTAGACCTTTATAGAAACTGGTATAATAGCCTTGTATAGAAACTGGCAAAGTAGCCTTGTATAGAAACTATCATAGAAGCCTTGTATGAAACTGGCATAGTAGACTTTTATAGAAACTGGCAAAGTTGCCTTGTATAGAAAATATCATAGAAGCCTTGTATAGAAACTGGCATAGTAGACTTTTATAGAAAAATGGCAAAGTTGTTGTATAGAAATTTTCATAGAAGACTTGTATAGAAACTGTTCAAGGAGACTTTTTAGAAAAATAGCATATAGACATTTATAGAAACTGGCATAATAGCCTTGTATAGAAACTGGCAAAGTAGCGTATAGAAAATAGCAAATAGACTTGAAATGAAACTGGCATAGAAGCCTTGTATAGAAACTGGCATAGTAGACGTTTATAGAAACTGGCAAATTAGCCTTGCATAGAAACTGTCATAGTAGACTTTTATAGAAACTGGCAAAGTTGCCTTGTATAGAAATTTTCATAGAAGACTTGTATAGAAACTGTCATAGTAGACTTTTATAGAAACTAGCATATTAGACATTTATAGAAACTGGCATAATAGCCTTGTATAGAAACTGGCAAAGTAGCCTTGTATAGAAAATAGCATAATAGACTTGAAATGAAACTGGCATAGAAGCCTTGTTAGAAAAATGGCATAGTAGACGTTTATAGAAACTGGCAAATTAGCCTTGCATAGAAACTGTCATAGAAGACTTGTATAGAAATTGGCATAGTGGACTTGTATAGAAACTATCATAGTAGACTTGTATAGAAAATGGCAAGTAGCCTTGTATAGAAACTGGTATAGTAGCAGTGATAGAAACAGCATAGTGGACTTGTATACAAACTGGCATTTTAGACTAGCATAAAAACTGGCACTGTGGGCTTGTATAAAAACTGGCATAGTAGCCTTGTATAGAAATGGCACTGTATACTTGCATAGAAACTTTTAAGTAGACTTAATAGAAACTGGCAAATTAGCCTTGTATAGAAACTGTCATAGTAGACTTGTTAGAAACTGTCATAGTAGACTTTATAGAAACTTAGAAACTGGCATAGTAGATTTGTATAGAAAACTGTCATATAAGACTTATAGAACCTGGCACAATGGACTTGTTTAGAAACTGTGTAGTAGACTTTATAGAAACTAGAATAGTAGCTGTGTATAGAAACTGGCAAAATAAACTAAAATGAAACTGGCATAGTAGACTTTTATAGAAACTGGCATAGTGACTTGAAATGAAAAATGGCCATAGTAGAATTAATAGAAACTGTCATAGTAGCCTTGTATAGAAACTGGGACATTAGACTTTTATAGAAACTGGCACAGTAGACTTATATAAACTGGCATAGTAGACTTATATAAACTGGCATAGTAGACTTGTATAGAAACTGGCTTAATGTTCTTGTATAGAATCTGGCATAGTAGTAATGTATAGAAACTGGCATAGTAGACTTGTATAGAAACTGACAAAGACAGTAGCTGCTTCTCTGAGCCCTTTCTAGTTCCTTTTTAATGCATGTAACAGTAATACTGTCCATCTTACTTTGTCCCCAAGCTCCCTGTTTTCTTTTCTCTTTGATTTTTCCATGAATATATTAGTTATAGACACCATATGCATTTAAATGACAACTTTTCAGCCAACCATTAACCAGGTTGGTTTTACCATAATATTGCTAAATACAACTGCAGTCAAAAGGAGAATATTTTCTGCTGCTATATGTCCAATAGGATTGATCATATAATAATTTTATGCATTTAGGTTTTTTTTTTTTATTGCGAAGATTTGCAATTAGCAACTAGAAACAATGCAATATTTATCTATAATTTGCATTAAAAAAAACACAGAAAGCAACTGCCAGCTCTAGGTCATTGAGCAAACCAACTCCCCCCCTCTGGAATTAATCAGCCACTAGAAATGGTAGAAAGCAAACAAAGAAAAACTTGCCAGTGCTTAGTTTGCCTTTAGTTATTTATGTTTGGTAACTTCATTTTAGGCTGGGTACACACCACCCAAATTTTTTCGGCCGATGTGGGGTGGCTGGCCGCGACCGTCCTCGATTGTTCATTCGTCCGGACTGTGCGGTTACCTATGGGAACGCTCAGTGCAAAATAGTGTCCACTGTGCTGTAACAGGCACAAAATGTTCAGGCAGTGGTGCAATAATATCATATAATTTTAGAACGGTGCTTTTCTTGAGAGCTACGATACAAAATATTTCATTCATTTGAATGACTGTTCTGTTTAAACTTCTATTCTTATGGTTTAATATTATAAAGTAAAAAATCAATGGGAAACTCCGAATTCTAAAAGATTTTTTCCACTTTTTTTGCTCGTTGTTCTACAAAAGTATGGGCAAAAAATGATGGTTGAAAGGAAAGTTTTTATGCTCTGTAATAAAGGCTTCCCGGATACTTGAAAACTCCCCCTAGTCATTGCCAACCATTGATCATGTTATACTCAGCATCTTTCAACTCCACCCCAACAGCTGCGTTGTCTTCATTACAACAAGATTCTGTTTGATTTGACCCTCATAGAAGACAGGCATGGGAAAAATGAATTTGGGAGGTAATATTCTGAAGCATCCATCTGAAGTTACTCATCAAAGAACTTAAGAACTATTTAACATTCTTCTAAAAATATAAAATAAAGAAACCGAGCCCCTTTTGAATAAACTGATTAAAATGCATTGTTCGTCGCCTCAGCAGATTTGCAGAAAATAAAGGAAAAAAAGAAAGAATCCTTAACAGTAGGCGATGAACCTTTCAAATGTTCAAATGCAAAGTAGAACAGAATCTCAGTTATATCATTAACACAATCCTGTGTACAGTATCTGCAACGATTTTCAAAGCAGAGTTAGATCATCAACAAACATTTAATTAGTGAACTTTCATAGTAATGTACTTAGAGATTAATGATAGCTAATGAACTTTAAAGGGTAATTAAATTTTTAATCAAAACAAATTAACAACGTATTATGGTAAAATGTTTTTTGTTTTGTGTAGGTTTGCAGCCAAACAAATGATACGATACACAAATCGCAAAATCCGGTTGATTCTAAAATAAGAGCAGGTGATTTGACAAAGAAATGTAAAATAAATCACTAACGCATGCTCACCGTAATTTTTAGATACTTTTTATGGGCCTGTGCATTAGCTGATCTCTGATGATTTGGAGTTTTACTGCACAGTACTGTAGTCTGGTTCTGCCAGTCTCTAAGTGGCTTACCACAGTGCAGTGGATGTGCATTAAGAAGTTTTTTCTAAAAATGCCTACATAACATATGCAGGTGCCATGCTGTTTATCTATATCCCATAGCTCTGTGTTATTTGTGTCTTTCACATTGGTCTGTGTTCCATAGGCTTTTCTATCTTATCAGCACTCTGCCTTCATTTCTCTTTCTCTCTCAGGGTTGATTTTAAAATTCCTTGGACCCTCAGCCTAATAATAAGTAAGAATAAAAATAAAAAAAATTGTCAAAGTTTAGTGTTTTCTGAGAAATCTATGTTCCTGGTGGCATATCAGGGTGAATCTCTCAGAAAATATGATTCTTTGACAAGAATAGGATGACAATTCAGGGTGCTGTACAGCTTCCTTTTTTCATTATAGTTAAATGTGTTTTAAAGCTCTAGTTCTCTTTTAAAGAAGAACTTGTACTTTTCCAACTCAAATTTAATGGTAAAGCTACAAAGGAAAAAAAATCACATTAAAACCTTCTTTATGTTGCTTATATATGTACAGTACAATGTGGGGAAGTGTCAGGAATAAATCTGCAGAGAATTATAAAGGGTACTTTTTTGTTTTGTAACCCAAAGGGTCATATTTATAAATCGGGTTATCGGTAATGGATGACAGCGGCCATAAATGGGTGGCTAAGTTCGTACTTTTAGGGTGAGGCCACACTAGCGCATTTTTCACGCATTTGCGCACGCGTTTCGCTAAAATGGAAATTGCAGGAACGCGAAAATTCATGCATTTTCCGATGCGCATGCAATTGCACGTCCGTTCGCGTTTTGGTAACGCAAAATGCGCGTGCAACACAAAACGCACAAGAATCGTGCACACGATAATGCTCGCGATTTGGTGAGCGATTCCTGTGCATTGCAGTGTGGCCTCAGCCTTACACCAAACCTTTGTCAATTAATGTTCGGTCATATAATTGTGTTATCGTATATTTAGGATCCTTATCGTTAATTTACAATTGTTATCATCATAGATTAACTAACGTCAAATCGTAAATTAAGATCAGTATAATGATTGGAAATGAATGATCGGTTTAACAATCATTAAAGGCATGGTATAACTAAAAAATCAATACCGCGTCTTTATAAATATGGCCCAAAGTGTCTTACTAGCGGATGTGGGGAATAAGTCACTGTAATCAAGTTTATAGTGGAATTATACCATAAATTCCATTTTATTTCAAAATCTAAAATGTTGTATGTACAAGGCAATGTGACATACATTTCCAAATGAAGTTTTTGAAGAATCTTAGACATTATTAAAGGACAACTAAAGCCTCAGAAGAACTTTGAATTAGAAGGCAGATCTCCTTGATATAAAAGCAGTAATCAGTGTCTCACTTCTTATTTTAATATGGTTGTTGAGAAATTTAACTTTATAGCATGAGGTTTGTGTCTTATTTCCCAATGTTCCGGTATCGCACAGTGTGGTCACTGACCATTATGTTCTCTACACATGCTCAGTCCTAAGACTCTGCAGGAACTATTTACAGTTGGTCACACCCACTAGGAGCCTCTAGTCAATCCTTTTACAGCACAGAATAGGAAAGGGAGAATGTGACCGAGATCAGGGGTGTGGCTAGTCACTCTGTACATACACATGGTTATTTCATTTCTTCAAGTGGTAACATTTACTTTAATGATTTAGTTCTCCTTTAATAAACCCCTGAAATTATTGTTACTACCAGACAAAGAAGTGGTTTAATTTGCCATTGATTTGTGTTACAGTATGTCAGCAATCCAGCCCTGGTCATATGTATTAACTACATATAAAGTTCATAGACATATAATCTGTGAATCTAGATTAAGAAAAAAACATCTCCAGGTGATCCTAAGAGATGTTAACCAAACTATATGAAGACTGCCAATTCAATCTACAAATAAATGGAAAAACATATTGCTGTATAGTATAAGGGGAAAGTGCCACTAAGTCAAATTGTGTGACCTGTGCTGCACATAGAATCTACTTATTCCATATGTAAACCACATTTCTGTAAACTGGCTTAGCAACACATTCAAATTCAGTTTATAAGCTAAACAATAAGAATTGGTAGAACAGCCCAATCTAACTACCAATCAGATAATGTCACTACAGCTGATTTATAAATATACAATATATTAGAATCCAAGGGTGTTTTTTTTTTTTTTTTTAGATATCCTTTAATATGGGAAATTGTCACGTATTCCATTTCTAAAATCAAAAGGATATTTTAGCCTTCATCCAGTACCTTATTTTTAAACAAAAAAGGCCATATCTTGCTCTGTTCTACTTCCAGAGTCTGATTAAAAGGATATAAATCAGAGACAAAAATTTCAATTGGTAGGAGAAAGGAAGAGGTTATTTGCTTGCAACTGGATGAAAGGTTTGGTAAGATTAACTCTCGAGAGAAGATCTGAGGATTCTATTTCACAGGGAAGAAGCCTTCAATGCAAAAATAGGGCTACTGTCTCCTGTGTTACAGGTCAAAATAATACTCCTTTGGTGAATTTTCAAAGATTTAAAAGACAAAAGTCTCTTTGCAAGACATGAATGTGAAACAAAGCACTAAATCTGCTCATTGCAGAGATTTAACCTTTTTATTTTTGTATGTATAATAAGAATGTTTAAAATCTAAAATCTAGCTAGAGACACTTCATTCTGTGTAATCTACTTTTTATTTTATAAGGTAAATAAAGTACATAAGAATGTTTGCTTATATATCATGTAGCAGCAATAGGGCAATTTAGTCTTTATAGTATACAAGGCATAAAGCAATGAGCTGATAAGGTAAGAGAGTTAGCCCCCGGGGGGCTTGTAGCACCTAACTGGGATTGGCTGCCCCCTGGACTTAGGCTGGGTACACACCAGCCAATATTTTTGGCCGACCGACTGATTCACGGCACTTTCGGTCGATCAGCCGAAAATATCGGCTGTTGTGGGATGGGCGGCCGTGACTGTCATCGATCGTTCGTTTGTCCCGATCGGACAAACGAATTATCGGAAGTGCCGGAGAATTACGATTGATCGTGAGGTTCCCTATGGGAACCTCACGTTTGCAAAGTCGGCCGCGGGCAAATTTGCCGCAAACGACGGACATTTGTCCCGGCCGACAAAAAGTCCCTCCGTGTGTACCCAGCCTTAGACTGTGTGGTATCTGAGTTGAGGCCAAGAATACACTGAGGTCAGAACACAGAAGATCATTCAGCGAGGTGAGGTACAGAAGGGTTGAGCCAGAGCGTAATCAGGGACAGCAAAGGTCAGCATAGACTGCGGGTTATCATAAATGGTAACAGGCAGGAATTGAAAATCTGAAACACAAACCAGATCACACAATGAGCAAGGGATTAACCACAGGCTATAACGGGCAATGAGACCAGGACCGAGTGAGCTCACAAACCAGAGAGTTGTGCGTGCGAACCCGAAAGCGGAGCAGGCACTGGAAGGGAGACACTGTGTGAGCTAGGGCCTGGTAAGCTGCATTGGCAGATTTTTAAAGAATAGTTTTGGAATTTATGAAAATAACGAAATTTAAATTCACAAAATGTCAAAACTTTAAAAAAAATTGTGAAATTTCCAAACCTGTTTTACAAGTTGCGAGTTCAGTAATTCCACATCATAATTGTGTTTGTAGTTTTGATTACATTTTGAATGTGGAAAAGGTATTTGCGAGGTCAAAACTCACTAGATCCCCAACCTTGACTGTTCATCTATGTGGACCACTCAAATTCTGGTTTGGTAAACATAAATCCAAACAAATTATTAATAAAGTGTAGAGTTTCATAAACTTTTAGAAACTGTTGGTCAAATACCTCTTAGATATCATTTAGCTGCTCAAAGCTAGCGGTCAAAGCTGGCGGCACACAGACTGTGTGTAACACATTGAGTTGTATCCCCACTCCTTATTCCGATAAACAATATTGGTTAAACATCTCTGAAGATATTTGTAATTTCTCTTTATGGAAACTAAATCCAGTAGAATTAGAATCCAACAACTGCTTCGTTTTTTTAATAAAATAAATATATACTGTATTTTAAAGAAAAATGGACATTATACATAACAATGCTATTAACTTTTAAAAAGAATAATAATTGCCTGAAAAGAAAATGAACCACCCAGATAGTGTCATAAATTACCCCTCTTCATCTTTTAATAATTTCTGAATATAAATTAAATCAATCAGAGATCAGTATAATTCACAGGAAAATCCATTTTTGAAGTGCGCTGAATAAATTTGAGCAAAAGAATACAATCCTTTCAAGCTTTTAAATCTTTGAAGACTGTTGTAATAAATATAATTCTTCGGTGAAATGAATGTGGAAAACTGGATGGGGAACTAAAATAACCAACTGAGGCATGCCAATAAGGTAGACTATGGGCCTTTCCGTCTGTGGGCCTTTTCCTTTCCATCTAACATGCCTGAACCATCATGATTATTTTACACAAGGGAACACATATCTGGAGAATTTAAAAATTAAATCCCATGCACTTGGTCAAGCATCAGGCCCACATTTATATTCAATCTTATGCTGTATACACACAGACAGACTTCATGTCCAATATATCCTGCTGCTAATTTGATTTGTTTTCTGTTGGTTGGGAATTGAAGCCTCCAAACTGTTATTTCAGACAAATATATACTGCAATGCATTGATTTAATGACAGGACAAATCAATCGGATTGACAGATTTTGCCAAAAATGGTCAGATTAACAAGAACAAATTTAGTTGCATTGGTTATTCAGACTGAAATATTGACCCATGCGTGCACAGCCTAAAATAGTACTCTGATATTCATTAGGAGTCAATGTCCCCATTGAGTCCCCACCTGCAGTGTTATTTCAGTATTATTGTAGGATTACACCTAGATTCAACTAGACTGCCCACCTATTTGACCAATGACACTGGCCATTTAAGATACAAACAAATACCATAAAGCTACTCATACACAGGCATTTCACCAGAGCAAAATTCTTTGTGTATACATGACTTAAGATATAAACAGGGAGATTCAATAAAAGTTCTTATCGTAAAAAATGGTGCTAATTTTGCCCCAACCAATCAGATGTTAGCTTTCAAATGTTAAATAAGATCTGATTGGCTGGGGCAAAATTAGCACCATTTTTAATGATAAGAACTTTTATTAAATCTCCCTGAAAATACATTATAATATGTCTTCTAACATCCAATTGAAATTTTAAAATTAAAAAAATTTAAATGTCTATGATGTATCTACCTTAAACTTAGGGAATAGGGTCTCCTGTCCTTGAGAGCTTACAGACTATTTCTATTTAAATTTGCTATAATAATAGTAATCGTCCAATCCTCTGATTTCTTGGTGCATAAATAAATGGTTCTGATTTCCTGTACTGAGTTCCTGTATGCAGGATCACATAAAAGGTCCAGTTTTTGGCTTAGCCCAATGGGCAACCAGTTGCTCAGAAAAAATAGGTTAATGTTTTAATTCCCAACAATCAATAATTACTACAGTATTTGAAACAGTTTAAAAAAGTGAGAATCATATGAAAAAATGGCTGTTCCAGAACTTAAAATGCGAAACCACAGCATATCAAAAGAACTTAAATCAACTGTTTTTTTTTAAAATAAAAAATATGCAGAAAAAAATAAGTATGTAATATAAATAACTAGTTTAAAATATATTTGTATATAAATATTTTTTTCCACTGAACTTCCCCTTTGATTACAATGTCCAGCCTTTGCATCCATACAGTCTTGCTAGAGTTCTGCTACGTGCCGTGAATAATGTTCCATGTATGTAGTGTTTGCAGAATAATTTATTTAGCAAGAAAGAAAGATGAAATGCATGCCTGAACATTGATCTATTGCTATGTAAAACAGTAAAGGCAAATGCATAAATATGCCAGTGGGCATTTTTCTTTTACAAGATAAGATACGAATACAGAAATGTTACTGTGTGTTACATAGCAGATATGCAAGTCAATCTAAATGCATGGAATAAAGCAATTTTAGTTTTGATCTTTTGTCGATGATACAAAAAAAATATTTTCTCTTTCGTTTTCTTTTACTTCTAATTTTGCTTCCATCATTTATCTGGAGACTTGTTAAAATTGTTTTGATTATTGAACTTGTCCTATCAAAGAAGCCACGAGATGGATTTGTCTGTCCTTGTTTGTGTCTTTTTCTGTTACTCTGACTGTTCTGCTTTTAGTAACAGGGGATCACACTGACTGAACTTATGATCAGCTGTTTGAGTCTGCTAAATAAAACTGACACACACACAAAATCAATATCATTTTGAAAGATCAAGTTGAACTTGTGGCTATCAAAGTGACTCTCCCATCTGAGGATATCATTTTTATCCTTACTTAGGAAAGAAAAATACTTCAGCTTGTTGGACATGATTGAAATAGATATGTTTACTGCTTAACAAAACAACCATTATAACTACTTTTTTATTTATTGTTATTGTAATTACAAGACTATTTAAAATCCAAGTAAAATGCTGTTTTTTTTTACCCCAGAACACTTATACATTGTAAGATTCTTCTTTAGTAAGTAGCATTTAGTAAATGTAAGTAATAGATTATATATGCTTCTATGTTGTTGCCAGTACCAGTCACAGCCCATGTAGTCATCAAAGATCAACGTCCCCTGACCCCAGTATTCACTGTCTCTATACACAGAGTATTTTCTATACAGATGTCTCCACACCAATATGGAAGTTCATGATAAGACTTTGAAAGCTGCTTGTCACCCTGCAGTTTATTCACCATTTAGTGTGAATTACATTCAGCCTTTCTGGGGCTATATATAATATTCAGCTGATTTTACTTATATTTCTTTAACATTATTCTGTTCCTAGCCAAAGATAAAGTTTCTAAATGTACCTATATTATTTGCATCTGCAGTAGAGGCTCAAGCTGCAGAGGTAGCTCAACTGATAAAGCAGACAGATATTTGACAAATGTGTTGATAAACGGCAATAAGCAAAATGGCGATCATGGCCTAAATTACTAGAGATGGTCGAACTATTGAAAGTTCGGTCCGTTTTTGAACTTTCGAACTATTGTAAAAGTTCGAAAGTTCGAAAGTTCGGAAGTTCGAAAACGGACCCATTAAAGTCTATGGGAGGCAAATAGTTTGAAAAGTTCGAGTCAAATACAACTAAAATATTAATGGTAACTTAATGTAAATGGCTGTGGGACCTGGGAAATGGTCTGGGGAGCATGTTCCAATATCCAGGACTTAAGTAAAATCGATTTTACTCTCACGCGTGCTACTTTCGAGCTTTCGCGTTCGAACGTTTGAGGTAACATGGACATTTTACTCGCAGATTCGATACTCGCGTATAGGCTGTAATGGAGACTTTACTCGCAGATTCGATGTTCGCGCCTAGATACCATGTACATTTTACTCGCGGATTCGATACTCGAACGTTCGAACATTCGATAAATCATCGAAAGTCCGGGAAATATCGAAAGTCCGCGTCCAAGATAGTTCGAGAAGTCCGGGTCCGTTCTAACTCGAACAGTTCGGCTCGAACTCGGGTTCGAGTTCGAGTTCTATGCAATCCCTATAAATTACTTTTTGCTGCCGGTTATTGATACTTTATAAATAACACTAAATCCAATTTGCCGAATTATGCTGTGGTGTGTGATCGCCTGTGTAGATATGAAATTCTAGTTATAGCAAGAATTAGTAAACTTTGTTTTTTTACGGTGAGCAATTTCAAATTAGAAAAATACATCAGTGTATACATCACATGTAAACCAGAAATGTCATTATTACAGATATCTTGGTTATTAAAACATTTCAGGCAAGTAGAAGGTAATACTTGTGTGAACATTTTCCAGTCTTATTAGAATTAAAATGACAGTGCTTTGTTTTAATTTCATTGCAGAAAAGGCTGACATTTAAAAAAAAATTAACATATAACATAGAATCCTATTACATACGTACAATATAAACAAATAATATGAACATTAATTACATTTTTATACAGAGAGACAGAGCGAACGGTTACATCTACTACAGACTATGTCAATATGGTAAAATACTATCAACAGATCATTCTTCCTATTAAAGGGCATGTCCACCCCCCCAACTAAAGTTTGCCCCAATACATAGTGTAAAAAATTCCTTACCTTTCTCTTCTGCAACTTATGGTTGTCCTGCAGTACCTGCTGAAAGTCCAGGAAACTGAAGAAGCCTCTCTGTGTGTCATCAGGTATCTGCCCCTTTCCTGTACTCCCAGAGGACTCTGGCATGTGCAGGGGACTTCTCCCCCCTCCCCCAAGTATAAGAAAAAATAAAGTCCCTTTCCTAAAAAGGTTTACTAAAGGTGAATGTTCAGGAGGGTTAAAGTTAAATGAGCACTGATAACAAAATAATTTATTAATAAGATTATTCTTCTTCCTATAAGAGGTCCTATTTTTTATAAATTGCAGTGTTGATAACAGGCACCCCTCTTGTGGTTCTTGTGGCACGTGGGTTACATAGATGAAAACCAGAAACCCCTTGGCTCTTAAAATATTAATTGTTGCAGATTTAGCCAGGTCTGGCATCCTCGACTTAGAATTTAGTGAGTGTATTGGTATTTAGAATGCATCTATAATGGGTTATCAAGCATTGATGTAATTTAATGATCAGTAGAGTTTTCTTAAAGCCTCTTGTTGAATCATATTAAAACTTAATGCTCACATTGGTAATCATCATACAGTGTAGATAAGTGGATATTAAGAGTTTTATTATTTCATGATCAGTAACTTGTTTTTTTTAATATAAGCACTTTATTTATTTTAGGTATGTCTCTGGGTAAAAATCCTTTACAGCTACAGTCCTGAACTATGTGGCATTGATTTGAAAGAAACATTATATCCCAAGGGCGGTAAAAAAATTTTTTTCTGTCTTGGATGCTTTTCTACATAGATGTTGAAACTGTCTGAGTGGTATTTACCAGCCTGTGACAATTAAAACTTACATCTAGCTGTCACACTCTACAGATGGATGCCTTATTATAAAGAGTGACTAATCGCTAACATTGTACTTTCTGTCAAGTAACACATCAGATTCTATTGTTTAGCAAAAAAAAAAAACTGCTTTTGTGAAAAGTCTGTAAATTGCTGTACTTTATTGCAGAGATGTGCTACGGTACTTCATGTTCAGTATATTTTCTGACTTGTAAACTACTTGTGCAGATAATATCTGGATGGCTTGGTGAAATGGCAAGTTGCAATTTAAAAAATAATAATAATTGCATTGTCTGGTAAACTGAAGAGATCAAGTGACATTACTAAAGTCCATCAGATATCCTCTATGCATTATAGAGTAAAGGGTACATTTGCCTTTTCATGTGAGCTGTCGTTTTCCAGCATACCTGCTGGCCCAAGATGATGATTATCAGAGGGAGAAACCTTGAAAGTTGAGAGGTACTGGGAGTGGTTTATCCACAGACAAAATGCTGAATGGGCAGATTAAGGTCATTCGGATGGAAAAATACTGCTGTTTTTTCTGAAAAGCATATGTATTTGCACTGAACTTCCCCTTTAATTACTTTAAGCAAACTTTTGCATTTCTCATACTTGCGCAAAAGTTTGACCAGATCAGTAGCACTTCCACAAATTGAATTATAATTTAGCCTAAAAGTTTGTACACACGGTCAATCTGTGAGCGAGAAATGACCCCGCTCGCTGATCCGCCTGGCCTGAATGTAGCCTTCGATTTTCAGTAACCCTCAAAATTATCATTCTTTTTCTGTAACCCTCGAATGCATGGATCGTTTTCGCTATTCCTTGAATGTATTGTTCGCTAACCCTCAAAAGTATTGCTCGTTTTTGGTAGTCCTCGAAAGTATCGTTCGATTTCGGTAACCCTCGAATTTATGGTTCTATTTTCGGTAACCCTAGAAAGTAACCCTTGAATTGGCCCTAACCCTCGAATGTAACTTACACAAAACCTGACAATTGCCCGCTCATGTTTAAGAAGTGTTTAAAATAGTTTTGGTGATAGTGACATGTTCCCCAGACCATTTCCTAGGTGCCACAGCCATTTACAGTAAGTTAATCCAAGAGAAAAGGGGAAAGAAGATGGGGAAACCCCTACCCCCCAGACACCCACTAAACTCTGCAGACTACCTGCAGAGGCACTCATATGGCATACTACTAGGAAATAAATGTCCCCACAACTCCTGGGGATCCGGGAATCAGGACATATATGCTAATAAAGTCACCCAATCAATTAGAATCATGATAAAAACTAAACCTTTATTATAAATGTTAAAACTAAAACACTACCCAAATATCACAATGTACGATAAAATACAGTATACAATATTTATAATAACTGCCCGCATCCTGGGCGTCCCTAGTGGCTAGAAATATATTGAACTGGTGTCCAGGTAAGTGGCGGCGAATAAGCAGTAATGGTTAGTGGCAAAAGATGAATATAAATAAGCAATCAATTAGTAGCAAATGAGAGGGAATAAGCAGGCAAAAAGCACAAAGATGAATAAATGCATAGGTTACTGCGACCCCCGTGGATGAATGGAGGTTGCGCAGAGGGCCCTTTTACCTATGCATTTATTCATCTTTGTGCTTTTTGCCTGCTTATTCCCTCTCATTTGCTACTAATTGATCGCTTATTTATATTCATCTATTGCCACTAACCATCCATTACTGCTTATTCGCCGCCACTTACCTGGACACCAGTTCAATATATTTCTAGCATCTAGGGATGCCTAGGATGCGGGCAGTTATTATAAATATTGTATACTGTATTTTATCGTACATTGTGATATTTGGGTAGTGTTTTAGTTTTAACATTTATAATAAAGGTTTAGTTTTTAACATGATTCTAATTGATTGGGTGACTTTATTAGCACATATGTCCTGATTCCTGGATCCCCAGGAGTTGTGGGGACATTTATTTCCTAGTAGTATGCCATATGAGTGCCTCTGCAGGTAGTCTGCAGAGTTTAGTGGGTGTCTGGGGGGTAGGGGTTTCCCCATCTTCTTTCCCCCTTTCTCTTGGATTAGTATTTCTGTTTGTATTACCCATCGCACCACCACATATTTAGTGGTATGTGGCGTGGTTAGGTTATTACTCTATACCCATTTTATTCTTATTTACAGTAAGTTAGCATTGTAAATCATCCAGACTTTTTGAACTATCACTCCCCACTCCCCGAATTCGAACTCTCAATAAAGTTCGAAAATGAACCGAACTTTATGAAGTTCGGCCATCTCTACTCATCACCAGCAACAATATGCAAGATCAACCAACATAAGTGCATGTTCTGCATGGAATTTCCAGTGATTTTTATTATGACATATACACAATATTGTGATGTATGCACAATATGTACCAGTTGCTCTATTAAGATGTTACAGGAGCAAAGGCCATTATGGTTCTTTGTATAAAATTATTTTATGAGAAAGAAGTTGATTAGATCTGATAACACTGGCACCTACAAGCTAAATTTCTAGTTCATATTCAAAGCTAATAATTTGAGCTTGCGTATAAACAATGACTAGGTCCGTGGTAACTAGACAGTTAGTAAATTATAAGGCATCAACTAAAGAGCAGACGCATTTACAAATAGAATTTACACAGAATCAAACCCTTTCTATCTTTTTAACCTAGTGATTCTATAACAAAATGTGGCAGTACAATTATGTTAGTGGAAATGAAACAAGGCAGAGACCAATGTCAAGTCATCCATTGTATTCCAGTACATTGCAATTCTATTCAATTATTAAGCCTGTGTTTTACTTGCAGAAACTGTACCGTTTGTACTGGGATAATGCTGTTTATTTAGAGATTTACCAGATGATTTGCCGGTGAAATTAAATCCTATTTGTTTTTTTCTTTATATTTACTTACTATCAAATGAGAACTGTGAGTATCCATGCTGAATTCCTTCAACCACCAGTATTATGCTGGCCCTTTCCCCACTTCCTTACCTTTTGACGTTCCCAGCAAACCATGACCTGGACAGAAACTATTGCAGAAATCTAGACAGGTAAAACCTTACTGCACCCTTAATGATTAGTAATTAAATCAGCATAATGTTGGGTCAGTGTATGGCCAGCATAAGTTACTATCCTGAATGTGATTGAACATCTTTGGTACAGTACTATATGGGGGCCAGTTACATATTAAATAGTGTTGTGCAGATGAATGTCCATTTTCCTGTGTAATCAACTCCAGGTTTATTACATACCTGATGGCTAGGGCATAGCAAAGAACAGCACAGACTATAAAAAAAGCTATGACTGCAAATTTACTGTAGCATTAAGTGTTGTGCTACTATGCTGCTTCCTGGCACTCCTTAGCTTACTGCAAGGGATGAACCTCAATACTAACGGTTTTACCTTAATGGGCATGTCCAGCCCCAAAATGAAAACTTACATACAGGTAAATCACCCCCTCAAAACCCTAAATGGTAATAGTTTGGAATCTGAAATATATAAGTCTAAGCTGAAATCCTGCACAATGTCCTGTGGCCGCTGTTTCTGCTTCCTGGTTCTTCCAGTTAGCAACTGTCAGTTATGGATTTGACAGTTGACATCACAGCCAATGGCTGAATGTTAATCCCCTGTCTGCCTCTTCTGAGCATGCCCAGGCTCAGTACAGGTTTCTAAATTGGTAAGTTTTCATGAGGCATCCAAAAGCCTAGCAGGCATACAGTAATGAATTCATAGGACAAACTATGCTATATCAACATATTTTAAAAGAGGCCATTCTTTCTAAGAGATGTTATTATGAGGGTGGAGTTGCCCTTTAAAAATGTCACCAGTCAAAACTACTGTTAAAAACACCCGTGATGCAGGGACTGTCACAATAAGGTAAGCATTAAGCAACCCCAGTGAGCAATATTGCATTGCGCCAAGAGTGTGTTTTCTTGTGTATATGTGGCAGAATTCTATTAATCAGTTGGGTCCCAGAAAATGTTGGGATATGCCCAGTCTGCTAATTTATAGAGAGTGAGAATGCAAGCAATACTTTTTTCCTTTTTCCTCTTTGAATACTTTATTATTTTATTATTGTGGATTTATATACATCAGGGCATGGCATACACATCAGGTCGTGCCCTGATGAGCTTAAAATCTAAGCACATTTATTTGACACATGCAACCAGGGTTGCCAGACTTTTTTTGTCCTCAAGTGGGAGGGGGTGGGGCTGTGACATCAAAGTGGGCGAGAGTGGAGGCAGAGGCGGGGTTAGGGAGTGGCCGTGGCTGGAGGCACTGTTAGGGCATAAGTGGGCATTCAGGGGATGTGGCTGCCAGGGTCGGTGTTTGGATGGGATTTCCCGCTCGCTCGTAATGAGTGCTCAGTTGGGACAATAGTCCCTTCGTGTGTACCCAGCCTAAAGCCTCATACTCATGTGTGATCGGAGATCTGCCTGGTCGGTCGGGCAACGATCCCTACCCGAACGGCCGATAAAGTGCCCATACACGGGCCGATTATCAGCCGGAACGAATGTTCAGACACATTGTGCGTCGCAGGTCGGGACCCGTGATTGCACGTGTGTACGAACCTTTAGACTGTGAGAGACAATAGTGTATTGTCTTAAAGCTGTTACCAAACCTGTGCTGGGATGTTGGGCTTTTTGAGAGCAAGTTTTTATCATTTTAAGATGCACTATGCATCATGCGTACAATGAGCAATATGCCTGATATACATATTTATCACAGCATATGATTTGCATTGGAATGGGCAGCTCACATTTGTGATTTAATCCAACTCATTTAATTCATATTACCAGTTGGCTTTCATTATTTGTTTTCACTGGCACTTGTTTCTTAATAAAACAACATTCCTCCAGGCTGTTAGTAGTCATCAGTTTCAGCCACACATACAATCTCTTTGGCACCTTCTTATGCAACCATCTGCATAGTAAGTCAGCATCCATTCTATTGAAACAGTTCGGACACCAGCTCTGTCTCAAGCGGAAAGTGTATGGGAAGCCCATTATAAATCTACTTGTCAGTAGACAGAAGGAGGAAACAAGTTCTTCCTGTTATGTGTTTATTTTCAACACCCTTTCTACTGTCACATGTGGGGGAATTATAGGTAGAAGTATGAAAATGTGAGAGGGCTGCTCATGGAATAGCACAGTTTAAATGTATTACATGTATTATGGATAGAATGATCACAATCTGCTTCATTTTCTGTTCAGTGGTGGGCTTCAATTTCTGGATCCTTTTGGGACAGCCGCAACCACCACAAAACACTCTTTTTTTGCAGTTGTAATGTAGATCTCTATACATTATATCACATTAGATTTTAAAAAATAAAATGATTAAGGAAAACTTTTCAGCAGATCACAAAAAGGACAATTATACTTACCTAGTCCTAGACCTCTGCTCCTGCCATTCGTGACATCTCTACTAGACCTAGACCGCACTGTCCTCTCCCCTGGGTTAGCTATACACTTTGTAGGCTCAGAAGTCATCACAGTGATGGCAGAAGAAAGAAGACACCGGCAACACCGATATTGCCACCGGCTGATGTCGCGGTGGTGTCACTGGCGGCTGAGAAAAAAGAAGACGTTGTTGTCGCCAGCTGGGAAGAAATAAGACACGCCCCCAAAGGCTCTTTTAAGAGCCAATCGGGGTCCTGGATTTGAGCTGCAGGACCCCCAACAAAGGCACTTACTAGTGCAATCGCGCGGGGGGGGTGACCCGTAGTCCACGATGTGTATGCATCCGCGACCCATGATGTGTCTGCACAAACGTTTCTTCTGTCAATCGTGTCATGTACTCCTGTTCCGCTGGGCGGATCATCAACGAGCCCTGTACACAGTTCTAGCATACGTGTCGTGGGTCACTCTCCACAATCGCACATGTGTATGACCACATCAGCTGGGCAGATTAAAAACCACACCCAACTGAATGCATTCACATGTGTGACTATTGTCCAAAACAGCCGTTTGTCACAATTGTTTTATGTGGTCAGATGCCGGGTCATGTCTACACAATAATACAGATGTACGAGTCTTAATTCAGTAGCCTCTGGCCTACTGAAAGCCAAAGAGATCCGTAACATATTGTATTACAAAGCACTCCAGGACCTTCTGGCACTAGGTTAATTTTGCCATTATTTAATGAATAAGTGACTAATTGCTTTAATTTAACAAACTATAATTGAAAAGGTGATAGCAAGATAGACAAAAGCAACTTGCAATTAACCTTTTTAAACCAATCAGTATCTAAATATCAAGATGCTTAGTTTGATTAAATTTATGTTTAGCTTTATTGCTAATGCAGATCGTAACCCTTTGACTTGATGGTATTTCAAGGTAACATACATTTTTGAGCAAAGATTCCAAGATGATAATATTTTAATTATAGAATTAAAAAAGTGTAATGTAATTTATTAAAGTAAACTAATTATGAAAATAAATACAGATACACAATGTACCAAGTATAATTAATAAAACAAATCCCCCCACTAGCAATGATTCCATTATACCAGTGGCGTAGCTACCGCCCCTGCAGGGGGGGGGGGTGTACGGTAGTAGGACGGTAGTAAGGCGCGCCACAAGCCCCTAATCTGTGCGGTGACGTGAAGGTTTTAATCAGATGATCGCGCATATGAATAAAACAGACGTTTAAAAGACCGGACCCGAATTTCCGGTTCGGCTCCGTAAGTTCGGGTCCAGTTTTAAATAGCTGATTGTGCGTATATTTCATTCATACACACGATCAACTGATTAAAACCTTCACGTCGCCGCACAGATCTTGCAGTCTGGCCCAGCCCCCAAACTCGAGCGGGGGGGGGGGATTATACCATAGCGAGAAGCCATTTTACTAGTTAGTCCACGTAATCACATTTTTTCCCACAGAAAAGAAGCCACAAAACATGTTTTATTTATTCTCATTGACTTTATAAGTGCAGCACAGATGATCATATATAGTTCGGGTGATTTAATAAGGACCTGAACTGCTATATTATTACCTTTCAAAATGCCATCACTCAAAATTTAAAGGGCATGTCCACCCCAAAACTAAAATTTAACCCACTACTGGCCCCACTGTGCAGTGTTAAAAAATCCTTACCTTACACCTCTGCTCCTTATGGTTCTCCTGCAGTGCCTGGATTACAGCACCAGGAGTTGCGACTCAGGCACATCCCTTTTATTCAATCAGTAGTCTCTAGCCTATATGGTAGTTGGGGGGGTTGTGGTTTAGGGTGAACTTTTCCAATAATCGCAATTATACCACATACATATATAACATATATAATTATATCCTCCAACTTTCTACTGTGCTAATTTTTCAGGAACTGTATATAAAATATAATATAACTTACAGAATTCATTTCCTGTTCCTAAACATCTGGTTTAATATTTAGATACCTGTCTTAACAGGGAAAGGAAACTCTGCATGTTGAATTATTGAAAAGCTTAAAGGGTAACTCCAGCCCCAAAATAACTTAAGATATTTCGAATATTACCCCTCAAGAGGCCATTTTCGTTATAATCTAACCAGTCTCAGATGCTCCTACTGTGATAATTAGCAACTTACACATAGCCGATCCCTCGCTTCGCCCTCTTTCTTTTCCGGATAATGACTGTCAGGCATGAGCACTACGGTGATGTCATTGCCAATGGCTGACAGACATTACTGATTGAATGGTTACAAGCTCGCTCCGCAGAGGAGGAGGGACTTCCGGGAAGGGATTGGCTGTGTGTAATAGCTATATTTCAGCGTGAGAGTATCTGAGACGGGTAAAATTATAACGAAAGTGGGCATTTGGGGGGGGGGGGTTTGGGGGGCTGGAATTACCCTTAAAATAATAATATATGACAGGATAATAAGTGATTGTACACGCACAGAATGCATTAGGAAAAAAATACACGCACCTATAACAATCATACTTTGCAGCATCCTACAATTGTTATTGGTCCGATTAAATAATTTCTAATCTGTCCGATAGGAATGTGAATGTTCTCATTTATCCAGGTCATGGTATATCTGATTTATTCAGTTAGATCAACTGGACTTCAGAATTCTGAATTGAGAAAGCCAGTCGGATGACTAGCGAAACGTCTTCAAGAACTAAACTTTAAGTCCAGTTGATCTAACTGAATACATCAGATATTTCGATTAGGAAAGAAAATCTTAAAATCGCCTATACTCAGTCCAACAATTATATGATATTGGGATATGTATAACTGATATTGGTGTGTGTGTATGGTTCTCACTGGGAATGAACAGACCAACTGAGGTGTGGTGGGTGTAGACCCAGGTTTTTGACTTGAGATTTATCTGGTAGATCCTATAGTTTTATCCTGAAAACAGGTTTGAGTTTAAATTTTGGGATGTAATTTTTTTTTTATTTTTAAATTCACTATTTGCTTATGTTACCTGGTTTGGAAAATGGATTTTAAATAGATCATTATAAAAATAAGCCTTTCATTGTTTCTTACTTGAATTGTATTGGGAGTCATGGATAACTGTGCAATTTTGGTTAATACTATCACGGGGCAAAGAGCCAAAGGCAAAATGTTATGCCGAATCAAGCAAAAAAAACAAAAAAAACACCTTGTCTATATAGAAAAGCAGGGGCCCTGGAACTCCAGGAGATAAAAGCATTACTAGCCCTGCTTCCAGAAGCAAGTCTACTATAATCTATATATAGTTTAAAGGCAGTGAGGCAGGAACATTTCCCAGCATGCAGCTAAAACCACTTGCAGTATTGGTGTGTAAAATGTGAGTGAAATAGTGCTTTTTGGACCAATAAGCATTTCTCTGCTGTCACTCTATGCAGTGGCATACATTGCATTCAATAATCTAGATAAAATCATTTGAATATTCATTTCAAGAAAATCCCACTATTTACAACTGTCCCTATAGTTTACATGACGGCCAAATTTTCATGGATGTGCACTCTTCATTTTGTATGATGGCGTGCGCCAGATATAAACAGAGAAAATGTAAACAGACCCTTTGACTTCTGTATAAGTCAATTTTTTAGCAAACAATTAAGCAGTTTCTAATATAGTAAGTGGGGATTTTTTTAAATTTGATGGTTTATAGGGGTGAGGAACTAGGAGTCCAGGGAATTTTTGCAATCTGAGACAAACATTGAAAAGTCGCACGCCCCCCCAACAATACCCCACCCCACCCCCATCCAAAAAACAGCCAGAAATGATATGGATGCATAATGGAAGTTACTTTAACAGACCCCGTGTGTAATAACAAAAAAAAAAATCTGCAGCGTGAACTGTATGAAACCGCTATTACGTGCCTTATGATTTGTTTTAGTTTTTTTCTGCTGTTCAGCCTGACGACCCTCTCAGGTACCATGGTACCTGCTTCCCTGGGACAAATGTTTCACCTTGTCTCATTAGAGATATACCCCTGCAGCAGTCATAACACATAATGTGTGTCAGGGAACATCCTGATTTACTAATGTCCTCCTCCTTTTGATAATATCGGATTTGTAGCTTTGGGTAAATTCCGCTTCAGCCTTAACCCCTGCGTGATTAATAAAAATGTCTAGCATGACTTTAGCAAAGGCATTTCTGCATTGTGTCTCTCAGTAAATGTCCTTTTGTGTGGCTAAAACAGCATCTAGTATTCGATTTGCACTTCACTTTTCACTACATTCACTTGGGTTAGTTAAATGCACATTTAAAGCACATTAAAAAACAACATCATTTAAACAGAAAGGAGTAAGAAAAAATAAAACGCCAACAAATGGCCCTAGCCATTTTTTATTTAAATTACATTGTGGCCATTCTGTGCAATTTAGCCATCTGTGTTAATGAATGAGGCCATATTATCCTAAAGAACTATTGTCACTTTGCTATTTTGATAAATTGAAGCTGCAAACCCTTTTGCTTAACAGTAAGCACAAAACAACAAGCCTCTGCTGAATACAAACTTTCAACTTCACACCTTTCACAGCTGGTTTACCTTGTAAACGCAGCAAAATAATGAAATAAATAAATTGCAGGTTATGTACAGAAACATTTTCTTTGCATCACAGAGCTTTTCAGGAATAAAAAGGGGTCTTTTTTTTGTAAAAAGAAATTACGCTTGAATAAAAAAAGCCCTATGTTATATACCAGCTGGACCTTCCTGTTAAAGTAGTTAAGTAGTCATAATAACAGCGATGGCAAAGTCTTCGATGTTCTCTCAAGCTGGTACAATACTTTCAAGCAGCAGGAGAATTTTAATTTAAAATGTGCCAATTTTTTTTTTCTCCCTTTAAGGATTGAAGTTCGAATTATGTAAGTTCTCATTAAGGTTGACTTTTATATGAATAAAATAGATTAACCCTGCCTAATATTTAGGGATTTCCGAGTCGCTTTCATTGCACGTTGAACATGAGGATGGTAATTAAATGCCATTTAGAACCATTCATTTGACAATTAGCACAGATGTCAACTCCTATTAAAAATCTATGAGCCTTAATGATTTTGTTCCTTTTTCCCCCTTTAGTTGATGGTGTATTACATGTCTCATTAGGATGGTACCTGATTTAAGATATTTTTCTTTTACAGGTGTTGATTTGTATCAACTGAAATATACGTGACGATTAAAGGGATACTTATTGTTAATTCCCCAACAAGTTCAAGCATATGTCAGGGGTATTTAAGGTGACTTTAAGGGTCACAAAACCCACTTTTATCAGATTTATATTTGTCAGGGAGACAGGACCATTTTCTCCTGCCTCCCATTTTAATTTCTAAGCCGAGATCTTTGCACCTACCTCTCCACAATCCTGCAGCACTGCTGTTTCTCTCCTCCCATTCCTCCATTGATAACCCCCAGTGAAAGACGCAGTAGCTATCATTTGCTTAATGTTTGTGCTTTAGGGATTGGAATGTTGAATGTCAATTAGGAATTTAACATGAAACATTGCAAGTAACAGCAAACTTAAAGTGAAATTGGCAGCTAGTAGGCCTCTCATTAAAATGGCACCACCAGGGGTCATAACGTAGTGGATGGTAGAGGTGGATCTGATTTTATAAACGTACATATTTTCGACAGCTAATCAAAATGGATTCAACCACAAATCCTGTTTATTTTATGCCACCCCTAAATATAAAAATCTTTGTTCCCACTCCCAGTGTGCTAGGGAGAGCTTAATGTTGTATTAGGTAGAGACAGGAATCCCTGTATTATTGCTCTTGTGTGTAAATTGCAAAGCCAATCTTCAACCAAATTTTTAAGTCAAATTGTAGTGTAGTAAAGTGGTTATTTGCACATAATCACTTTACTACGCTAAGATTTAACTTTCAAATTTGACCACAAAGAGTTAATATTGCTGATGATGTCATAATTGTGGAGATGTGCCTAAAGTTTCAATTCGGTTAGGCAGCACTAATTGTTGTATTTGGCTTGAGAAAGGCTCTTAGAAAGGAACCAAAACGCTGCCCTTTTCTGATGTGCCAATAAATATATTAACAGACCCAGTGTGCACTGTTTTACAATTGAAATGGATTTGGAATAAATGGTAGCGGGAGGGAGGGAGGAAGGGAGGTATAGATGGATACACAACATGGCTAGAGTGGGGAAAGGAGGAGCTAAATGATGAGGATAAAGCCTCATGGGTAGAACTGTACACTAAAAGTATATATGTAAATTGGTTGTATGTATATGTAAATTGGTTGTATGTATATATGTAAATTGATTGTATGCATATATGTAAATTGGTTGTAGCTGTCCTTTACAATAAGCCAAATGCTAGTGAAGAAGATCAGCTCCAAATGCAGTTGACAGGGTTTTTAGGGTAACTAATACTGTCTGAATGTAATAGAAATGCCAGCAGAAGTTTATTTATAGCTGTAGTTTTCAGGTGCTGCTTTTATAATATAAAACGCAAGTTATCCCGCGCTAAGTAAAAAATGAAAACACATATAAAATATATACTCTTATATAAAATATATATTCATATATTTATTAATAAACTTCATAGGACACTAATAATGTACTTACTAGACATTTATACTATTAAAATATACAGTTAAAAATGACCCACCCTCTCTCTTGACCACCCTTTTATTCTAAAATAGAGACTATATATAAACTAATAATCAATGTGCTAGATATATATCTCTTATATTGGAAAAGATAGATTAAATGGATCCAAATAAAACTTTTCTAGGGGCCCCTAGTCCAATTGTCAGGAATCACTGAACTGGAGATAGGTGAGTATGAGGAGATGAGACACACTCAATTGATTTCAGTAGGTATCAAGAGTATATGTTTTATATGTGTTTTAATTTTTTTCTTAGTGTGGGATAACTTACATTTTATATTATATTTAACCTGGTCAATATATCCTCTTTATCTGACTATCCAGGCGCTACTAATAATAACTATTACTCACAACAATAACTTCACATACAGTTTATCACTGTATAATTGGTTTTGTATATTAATTTGTTGCCAAGGTGATCATGGGGATGTAGACACATGGATTTTTCTATGTGCACTATACCAACCTGGACCTACATTTATATTTAGATTTTAGGTAAGCTGCTGGTTTTAGATAGATGTCCTCAGTGATTTTGCCACTTAGGTGCTTCCAGGAAATGGGTCATGCTGCATTACAAAAAGAGTGACCAGTGGCAATTCATAATGGTTAGATGAAACTGAGCAATGCTGCGAGTATGATACATTATTAAGGACATTTTTATTTGGTGAGTCTTCTGATAATGCCACAGGAGTTTCTTCTTCTAGTACACCCCGTATTGTGCTGACTATGCTCACCGGAGATACCTTCATCTTATTTGGTTCCATGCCATGCACTTTTGAAACCTATGTGTATAAGGCATAAAACTCCTAATAAATTATTTTCAAAGACTGGAGAATTATCATCATAGATTTTCTAGTACCTCTAAGGACTTGCCAGTCAACACCACAGATAATAATTTTTTCCTTTGTCATCGGTGCTAGGACATAACACACTCCTGCGAACATTACTCAAATTGAACTAAAAAGGCTACAAAATAACCTGCACTTACGCTTCTGATATTTTACAGTACTTCATTCTCTAAAAATAGATTGTAGACATCCCACTGATAAAAATGGTTTGAAATCCACTTGTGCAAACCCTGTTGTACTGAATTCATCTTGAGATGAAAGAGTGAAGACTAACGAAAGGATCATTTTTAACAATATGCTAATTAATTCTCCCACATGGACTATACAAGCAGATCACCGTAGGAGACTGATCCGAGAGATATTAAATGAAACACAAAGACTTTTGTTCATGATGTAAGTTTTTGTAGTTTCTTTTGTAAACTTGATTTATACACACACTTCATGTAATCCCACTTTACAAGTAACAAATACATTTGAGCTTTGTGTGGGTAATTAGCATAAAAATGCAAAGATTCCCCCCCTTCTTTGATGGTTTATATAAAAACTACAGAAAAGAAATATACTTGTCCCCTGATGCGTACAGTCTAGTTAAAGTAGCATTAAAAAGAGAGACACTTTCACAGGTGTTACTCATTAAGTAATCTAATTTTATGATATTAATAGGATATTTTTTATTCTAGTATGATCAATGAATATCTTTTTATATAGGATACATAACCTCTTCAAGTTATATATATATATATATATACAAACTTCACTAATAAATTAAATAAGATAGGGAGAGTATAAGGCATTGCAGTTTTCCTTCACAATACGCAAATAAGGAATGGAGACTTCTGGGTCATTTTCATCTTTCCACACTCCATCACTCAAAGACACGTGTAGCTTATAAGTGAAACAGGTAAAAAAAAAATAGCATTAAGTTGCTAAGCTCACTATTTGATTCTTATCCCCTATTTTGGGCAGTGCAGCTAGTCCTCTGTAATCATTACTGTATGTCTGGTATGCTTTTGGCTCCGTAATGGAAACTGAACAATTAAAGGACAACTCCACCCTCATAAGAATATGTTTTAGAAAGAACGGCCTCTTTTAAATATGTTGATATATCATACTTTGTCCTATGAATTCATTACTGTATGCCTGCTGTGCTTCTGGATGCCTCATGGAAACTGAGCACTTTAGAAACCTGTACTGAGCAGGTACTGAGCCTGGGCATGCTCAGAAGTGGCAGCTAGGGGATTAACATTCAGTCACTGGCTGTGATGTCAACTGTCAAATCCATAACTGACAGTTGCTAACTGGAAGAACCTGGAAGCAGAAACGGGAAACAGGACATTGTGCCGGATTTCAGGTTAGACTTATATATTTCAGATTTCAAACTATTACCGTTTAGGGTTTTGGGGGGTGATTTACTTGTATGTAAGATTTCATTTTAGGGCTGGACTTACCCTTTAAGTGAATTGGTTCTGAGCTTTAGTATGCTCAGATGAGGCAGCTAGGGGATTAGCATTTAGTCATTGGCTGTGATGTCAACTGTCAAATCCATAACTGACAGTTACTAACTGGAAGAACCAGGAAGCAGAAACAGGGGCAACAGGACATTGCGCAGGATTTCAGGTTAGACTTTTATATTTCACATTTCAAACTATTACCGTTTAGGGTTTTGGGGGATGATTTACCTGTATGTAAGTTTTCATTTGATGTTGCTGTGACCACTTTATTTTTCTGGACATGTATTGCATTGAACATTGCATTTTTTAACTGTTGTCTACACAAATGTATATTAAACATTTTATTATTATTTAGTAGCTTATTAAATAGATCTGGACCCCAATTTTAACATACGGTCTCTCTTTTTCTGCACAATTTAAAATGTTTCTTTGGATTTTGTCTGTAGCTTGAACTAGAAGCATTTTGAAGGCCAAAGTTACAGAAACTTTGTTCAGAAGTGGAACAGCCCTGCACCTTCAGCGAGTATTTTTAATGTGTAAACATTGTCACCCACCTTAGCCTTAAAAGGCAGCAACTCTCAAAATGTTTTGTTTTCAAATTATGCCTTTGTAGTTTTACCTAGTATACCTAGTGTTAGGGATGTGGTGGCCGCAGCTGCCAGCTTTGCCAAAAACGAGAAGACAGTATTTTTGCATGAAGCCACAAGATTCCACCTCTACTTACAGTGGGAAAGCAGCAGCCAGAATGGAATAGAATTTGATTTTAAAACCTTAAAGGCCAAGTCCAGCCCCAAAACGAAAACTTACATGGTAAATCACCCCCAAAACCCTAAACGGTAATAGTTTAAAATCTGAAATATAAAAGTCTAACCTGAAATCCTGCACAATGTCCTGTTTCCCTGTTTCTGCTTCCTGGTTCTTCCAGTTAGCAACTGTCAGCTATGGATTTGACAGTTGACATCACAGCCAATGACTGAACGTTAATCCCCTATCTGCCTCTGGCATGCCCAGGTTCAGTAAATGCTCAGTACAGGTTTCTAAATGGCTCAGTTTCCATGAGGCATCCAGAAGCATAGCAGGCATACAGTAATGAATTCATAGGACAAAGTATGATATATCAACATATTTTAAAGAGGCCATTCTTTCTAAAAGATGTTCTTATGAGGGTGGAGTTGTCCTTCTTTTAAAGTTTTGTGGAAGTTACTTCTTTTAAAGTTTTGTGGAAGTTGCTAAGCTCTCCCTTATTTGATTATACCTATTTAGGTCAGTACAGATAGTAGAAATGTTTAGGTGGTCTGCTCTGGTGGTCACCTGGAAAACCAGGTACAATAGATTAACAAAAGTATTTTTGTACTATTGCAGGATGGGACCCTCCAGCTGATAAAATGAAGTGAACATGAACTGCATTTGAGTTCTGTGCTAATAATACAGAAAGTGTGTTGACTCTAGACAACTGGAGCCTATGTGACCTTAATTCAGGTGCTGCATCACTGCCTCCACTTTACTTTCCCTACTTTAATATTATCCCTTTCCACATTTTTCTTCATACTGGACATGCTCTTTAGTGCTCCACAAAATTTCACAGGGCTGTATGTTTGCTCATTTATTTGAATGAATTGAAATACTTACATTCCAGGTGTGTCTACTTTTTTTACTCAGACTTAGAAGGTACTGGGAAATTATTACTAGTGTCCACACTTGCTGGCCGTCCTCTCACAATGATGTTACCCCTTGCTAGTGTGTTAAAACAAGCATGGTATAGGTGTCATTTTGCAGAATTAAGCAATGCGTGTGCATGCCCTGTGACGTTGCAGCGAACATGCACTCCTGTGACGTCATCGCACCACGCAGATATAATACAGTGGGGTACAATGACGTCATGGGGCGCAAGCTTCTGCCAACGTCATGGGATACACACACATTGACGTCACGCACACCGTGTAACACAGCCATGGGATTCTCAGACCAATGATGCGTTCGTGAGTTGCAAATCTCAAGAGTCCAAGCTAAAAATGATAATACAATGGAGGAGGGAAGACAGGAAGTTCACAGTAAAAGGTATGGTCTGTAAGGTTACTATAAAAAAACAACCTTATATTTAAAGGCAAACCTATACAATAAGCCGAACTTGTTATTACAGTGTACATGCCCTTCAATTGTCCTCTAATAACATATTTACTTTTAAAAAATAGAAGTTGAAAACATTTTTCTAAAAAGCTTTCTTAAGGATCCATTTTAAAGGAATTTTGGAACTAGACTATTTCAATCCAACCTACACATTATGGACAAATAGCAAAGCTTATACAAGTATTTTTCCAATCTTGGCTGTGTAGATTCTGTACACAGCTTTTTTTATCTAGCATTTATATATATTACAGAAAATAGCTTCCAAAGCTCTCTGAGAGAGATACAATTGTGATGATTACAAAAGAATCAACTCTATAAAATATCAAAACATTTTTCAATATAAAGCACAGTAATGCGAATGTACAAATAATGAGAAATTCATTTCTCCTCTTCCTCTGGGTAGTTTGTACAGGAATTCGAAGCTTTATTTATCAGGCAGCTCAGTGTGTGCATTTTATAGAACCAGCATGGTTTCTACTTATATTTTTATTTTCCACATTTGGTCTGATTTGGTAGAGTAAAGTTGCCCACAAGAAAGTGTGACTTGAGTTTAATAAGCAATGGGCCTGTTTGTAAATGTTAAGGTGGCCATACACCAGCACGATATTACTCTCCCAATCTTATATACGACCGACATGCGATTGCAAAATCCATGGGGATATGATTACTGTGTATAAATACATTAATGGCCCATACAATAAACTATCTGGGGCATTGTTCACCAATAGAACATGTCAGAGGACACAAGGACATCCCTTAAAACTTGAGAACGGTAAAGCTATGGAACTGTCTTCCAGTGGACGTTGTTATAACAAGTTCATTGGTCAGTTTAAAAAAAAAAAAGCTGGATGAGTTTCTGCAAACAAGGAATGTTGCAAGTTACTGGTATTGATACATAAAGTAGAGTTGTTCCAGGGAAATGTCCGATTGCCACTTGGAGTCAGAAAATATTTTTTTTCCCCCTGTCAAAAATTTGTTTTGTTTTTTTTTCCTTCCTCTGGATCAACAGTTAGGCAGGAAATGAGGATATTGCTAGATGGGTTGGACTGGATGGAACGCATGTCTTTATTCAACCTCAAATACTATACTATAATAAGCTCTACACTACTCTTTTTAGGAAACCCACAGATCGCAACAAGATTCTACACAGAGACAGTTTCCATCCACACAAACAAATTAGAAGTGTTCCATTTTCTCAATTTTTGCAAATCCTTCGGAACAATATGGACCCTGAGTTGGCATCTGTCCAGACTTGTGGCCGGAGCGTACAATAAGGAAATGTTAGGACAACAGTTGTCCAAGACTTATGAACGTTGTGCTGGTAAAATTGATATGCCACGGAAAAATGTGTATACAAACATTGGGAGATACTTAAGGATGGTAAATTTCTCCCTTTCAAAGACACAGAGGTATGGTTTGCATACAGGAGAGCTCCGAATTTACGTAATTTGTTGATTAAAACCGATTTAAAATCTTCAAAGGCAGCGGATAAAGACAATTGGTTGAATAGAAACAAGCCAATGAGTTGTGTAGATTGCTAGGGTTGCCAGACCTGTAGATACACCTTGGTTGGTAAAGACTTCCTGCAACCACACACGGGTAAGACATTTTCTATTAATTATAAACTTACCTGTACCACTATGCATGTGGTGTATATCATTATCTGTCCTTGGGGACTGTTTTATGTGAGCAAGACCGCCACAACCATCAGGGAACGTATGAGTAATCATAGAGCGTCCATAAGGGCGGCACTTTCTGAACAGGGTCCAGTGAAAGAAATGGGCAGTAAGCATGGCGAACATTCAGTGGTGTGACATTTTAAGATGGTCAGCCACAACCTATCCATGTTTAAATGGATGGCCATCGATCACATTCCGCCCATTATTACTGGACCGTTGAGAGATAAAAAAAAACTGTTACAAATGGAATTTCAATGGATCTGGAGGTTGGACACCTTAGCCTCTTGGGGTTTGAATGAAACCATGTGCCTGTCTTGCTTTCTGTAAGTTATGCAATTTCCTGAATGGGGTCTTTATACAGCTCTGTAACTTTCCCTTTGATGCTGTTGTTAACAATATGATACAGTTGGCATGAGCGGTACATGGTGTTCGTGATATAACAATTGATTTTTGGGTGCTCAAGGTGTTCGTTTTTGACTTATGAAGCCTACTTGTTATGCCAAGTTCTGGCTTGACAAAGGATCAAAGTGATCCGAAACGTTGCAATTTTGTATCTGAAGGAAAGAAAGCCATGTGTGTTTGGCAGAAAATGTGTAATCAATAAATCTCTATGTTTTAATGAGTGCTGCTCGTTTTGAAACTGTGGATGGAGTACAGCAGGTGAATGTGCGGAGCTTGCACCAATTATATCCCAAGGAGTCGTGTGCTGGTTAATTTGGACTTCATATCAAGTTCTGCTCCCCCCATGTGTTTGGACGAGGTTGATTCTCAACCTACATTGTTTTATGTGGTGATAGTTTATACTATGCACTTTAGGGGTTAAGGTATCGAGGGGACTTGTCTTTCCAGGCCTTTAAGATGATGAGAGTAACAATGAACGGACGATCCTGATGATTTAATCAATGGCCAAAATACATCAATTATAGTTCACACACATGGTTAGTTTGAAAAGACCAGCGAGTGCCCTGTGTTTGCAATGGTTTCTATATACATTTGTTTTTAGGTTTTTTTATATAAATATATTTATATATTTATATGTAATGGATTAGGAATGAGATCAATGCCCCAAAGAGCTTACAATCTAAGTAATATGTTATGGTATATGTGCATGTACAGTATATACATAGTTTGTGTTCCATTGTGGTATACAATAGTAGTGTTCTTTAGAAAGCAGCGTTAAGCCAAAATAAACCGTTTTACTTTTTTCTATGTATTTTCTTAACTCGTGATTGGTGTTTTTTAGCAGTGCCATTACCCTTTGCAGAGAAGAATCTTGTGTGAATACCATTTGGATAGCAATTAGCCTTGAGCTTGTGATAGAGCCCAGTGAGGTAACGTATAAGGCGCCTTTCCTAATCTGTGGTGTGTGATGAATCGGATAATGAAATAATCACTTGATTTCATTTCTCCTGCTGATGCCACCATTTTTTTTTCAACCTCAAAAGCTCAGACACTGAGGCTATTTGGATTGTCTGCAAGGCTCAAGTACTGATGAGAAAGACAAAATGCAGACCTAACCAATAAGATGTAACAGCAAAGATACACTGAAAGGTAAGGTATTGAGAATTACAAAATTATTTACACAAAAATGAGTTTGGAGGCTGTTTCTACCTCCTTAATGTGAGGTTTTAGTCTTTGTTTTTAATTTTTAAAAATTTTTTAAATTTTAAACTGTAGAAATCTATGCACAGTAACAATATTATCCCCGGCCATATAAACAGACATTGTTTACATCAATTTTTTTTTTAAATTTTCCTTTTTTTTGTACAGTACAAAAAAATAAGCGTAAAGGGCATTTCCACCGATAAAACAAAAAATTTGTATTGTATTTGGTGTCCATTAAAAACTTCATCTGCGTTTTTATAATTTTTAAAATCGTTTGTTATTGAGTTAAATACCCCTTAGTACCTTAGTCTTGCTGTTCCTACCAGACATTACATTCACGTTCAGTGTCATAACTGCTTATGCTTATCCTGCCCCCAGCTCACAATGTTTATGTTTTAACATCGCTATTTTAAATTACTTTGTTTCCAAAACATTTTTATTTTAATATAGACTTAATTTTTATTGTGGGCATATTTTTGTTTGTGTGTTGCTATGTATGATTCTGTGCTTTTTTGTATACGAGTAATGAGGTTTTTCATTTTTGTGTGTAGAGTGTTGTTTGGTAGTGTGTGTACGGGAAAAGATTGTTGTGTTTGAGGAGTTTGTGTGTTTTATATGCAATTAAATTTGTTTTACATATACTTGCCGAGCATTGAGTAACGTACTGGGTTTAAGAAGGTTAGAAGTTAGGACCTTCCAGACTGGGGTTACCCTGACGTGGTTGGAAGGCTTTTCATTCATGTGATCACAGTAATGTATACTAAAACCCCTTTGTTTATTAAGTATGCCAGTGTGCAGATAATATGATATTGTATGGGGCCTAGGAATGTGCATTGATATTCACAATATTCCATCTTCTCTTTCTTCTTATAAGTCCCCTATTCCACCTGGGTCATAAAAAAATATATATCACAATTGGAACAGTCCTATAAAACAAACTTTTTTCTTATATAAAGTGCTCAACCACATAGTGCAGATAAGAAGAAAGAGAAGATGGAATATAACCCTTGAAAATACTACTACTGTCGAGCTTCCGATTGTATATTCGAGGGTTATCGAACATTCAAGGTTATTTTCGAGGGTTCCCGAAAATAACCTTTTACATTCTACAACCCTCGAAAATATGCTCCAAAGTTCCGAGATCTTAATGAACCTTCCAATATCGGACAGAACATTCGGATTTCGGAACCAGGGGGTTCTGTGTCAGATCTGGGGTTCTGTGTCAGATCTGGGTCCGAGTCAAACCCAGTCTGGTGGGGAGGCGAGTTCAATATATGGGAATCATAAGAGCAATGCGCAACTCATTACATTTTTTTTTTCTGGTTAACCAAATTTTGTGTCCCCACTTGAGAGATGGCTGTACATTATAAAGTATACCAGAAGTTAAAAGGTATGTCCAGCAAAAATGTAAGTTTGTTTCTAACTGATTTACTGAAGAACAGGAGGTAAATGCACTCTCTTACCTCCCGTTCTTCAGTAAATCTTCCAGGAGAGGAAGAGACACTTACCCGTGGACCCTTAAATTATGTAACTGATTCTATGAATAACTATATTGTATTCCAATGAATATGGCTTTAAAACAAACAGCATATCAATCATTCACTGTTTGGATATATGGTTTCCTGGGGAGAAGAAACAGGAAACCAACCCCTGCATATGTAGTAAACACCACCCAAAATGCATTTTCTGACCCCAGAGGACGATACACGGGGTTCATAAGTGCTCGAGATTGCTATGAAGAGAATATGATATATGACCTTGTCTGAAAAAGAATAATGAAAAGTTCTGTTAAATTTAATTTTTTTTTAAAAGGTTTGTTCAATTTAAAAATGTTAAGTTTAATGGTAATTGTGTTGTACCGTAGTCTTTTATTGAATTGTTTTGTTTTCATTCATGTTCAATGTTGCATTCTGTATTTAGTAGATTACATATCCCACCTTTATTAAACAATCAGAGAGATTCAATAATAGTTTTTATCATTAAAAATGCTGCAATTTTTGCCCAAATCAATCAGTTTTTAGCTTTCAAATGTTAAATAAAATCTGATTGGTTGGGGCACAAATAGCACCATTTTTAACTATAAGAACTTTTATTGAATCTCCCTGAATGTATGATTCAGAATATATTATACTGTACACTGTATGTGATATAATAAAGAACATAAGTAAATGTCAGATGTGATTTTGAATAGTGTGTTATGTGCAGTATGTCTAAAATCAATCCAACAATGTTTTCCTTGTTTTCTAATGGACCTTGCCCACATTGAGGGTAATTCTTGAGTGAAGGAAAGGTATGTTTGTTTGCAATGTGTAATATAGTCAAGAGACCGTGCACACCACTCTTAATGATATAAGGTGTTTATTGAGACATCAAACATCACTATGTGATGTTTTCGGTGTGAGGCACCTTCATCAGACATACATATTTGTGTATATGTCTGATGAAGGTACCTCGCATCACGTGGTGTTGTTCGATGTTTCAAAAAATACCATACACCATTTAGACTGGTGTGCACGGTCTCTTGATTATATTACAAATTTTCGACATTACACCGTAGCACCCAGCATTGTCGTCTCTGACCTTGGAAGGTATGAGTGTGCAGGATCATTTTCTCTGTTTTGTTTGCAATGTGGTGCATGAGAGACTTCCACCTGTCTGCGATTTGTTCCTAGTTCTGCGGGCAGCTTTGAGCACACCTCCAAAAGTGGTTAGTGATGGGTGTAATCCAAGATTTTTTATCATTGCAACCCTTTTTTTACTAGCAGACAACAGTTTTTGTGTTTTTTTTTAATTCCCTTGACAATGTACCTCGAGTTATATTTCTGGATATTCTGTTCATAGGAATTGTTTAAATGTCCACCCCCAAAACTATAATTTCCCCCACTACTGGCTCCACACTGTAGTGCATAAAAATCCTTACCTTACATCCCAGCTCCAAATGGTTCTCCTGCAATGTTGCCCCAAAGTCCAAAAAACTGTCTACCAGGAGCCTAACAGAGTCCATATAGGACTCTGCCTCCTGTCTCCCCGCCGGGAGAATTTTGCCATGTACACTGTAGCCCTTCCCCCCTCCCTCTTCCATTTTGGTTTCCCTCCCCCAGCACAAAACCCTTTTTATATGTTGTAGGGCTTCCTCCCCCAGCCCCAACCACATTATTATGGGCAGAAACTCCCCTGATCTTTACTTACCTTCCCTCTATCCTCCGCCGTTCTGAACTGCCGGCAGCCGCGTCCGTGATTGGCTGCCTCTCAGCCAATCACAGACACGGCTGCCAGTCTGGACCCTGCTTTCAGTTTCATGCAAGCAGAAGGCCGGGCAGGATAGAGGGAAGGTAAGTGAAAAAGATCTGGGGAGTTTCTGCCCATAATAATTATGCGGTTGTGGCTGGGGGAGGAAACCCTACAACATATAAAAAAATTTTTAGAAGGGTGGACATGCCCTTTAATTGAAAGATGCCTTTCCATGATGATAACATAAAGATTAATATCTTTACCCACTAATTTATTGAGACTGTTAACAAAAGCCTCAACAGACGACATTCATGTTCTTGACTGTTCAAAGTTATTTTCGACAATCTGGTCATTGTACCGATCTTGAAATAAATAGACATTATTTTACTGAGTCAGTTTTTGTTTTCTTAAAAGATAATCCACTTATTAGTATCAAAGATGACATAATTGAGTTTCTGACAAGAAACTAGAAAGATGTTGACTATTACACCTTAGGGACTCATGATCATCAACACATCTTAGTATTACTTGAAGTATTAGTATTGAAGTATTAGTATTACTTCTTTCAAATTTTTCTCTATAGCAACAATAGGTTTTAGACAGTGTTTGATCAATGTGTTGACAACTAACTAGATATAAAATCGTATCCATATTTTCTTCAAAAACAAAGAATTTCCTTTGTAATACTGGACTTTTTTCCATCATAAACTTTAAATCTTGTGAATCTTCTTAACTGAATTTTGAAGACCTAATTTATGTTTAAGCCTGAAAAAAACTCCTCATGGTCGTATGTGTACTCTCCCTCAGAGTATGCATCATACAAGGGAAAGTGGATGAAAGTTTAACATTTTACAAGGCGCATTTTGAGTTGCCTTTTATACCCAGGGGGTTGACACTGTTAAAAATAGCTGTCACTGGTGAATTTAGGACATGTGGCTGGATCATTTCCACAAATTCAAATATAAATTTTAAAAAAAATGTCAGGTTGTTGGGTAAAAAACTAACTTTTTGATGATTTTGGTCAAAATTAGTTTTTTGATTATGGTTACTGTATAAGTATTGCTGCCATGAGAATGGAAGGGTGGGTCAGTAGGTGTGTCTATCTACCTATGTCTGAGGGGGTTGTGGGTAAAAAAATAAAAAAGCTGTCATGGGTGAATTTGGGACATCTGGCAAAATCGTTTCCACAAATTTTACAAAAATCTAAATTTTCGAAAACTCAAAAATACTTGAAAGTTCAGAAAGTCTGAGTTTGTTGAAACTCATTAAATCTGATTCGAACCACCTCTAGTCATCAAGTGTGTCCAAAGTAACCTGCTTTTGTTTTCAAACCTTCAGGGAGATTCAATAAAAGTTCTTATTGTTAAAAATAGTGGTAATTTTGCCCCAACCAATCAGATATTATTTAACATATGAAAGCTAACATCTGATTGGTTGGGGCAAAATTAGCACCATTTTTAACAATAAGAACTTTTATTGAATAACCCTGACTCGTTTCTTATTAAAGGACAATTATACTTACCATTTCCCCGATCCATTCCTGCAAAGTACCTAGGGTGAGGACCTAAAACGCTAAGTCCTCAACTCCGGGTACTTTACAAAAGTCCTGCACTACTTACTTGTAATTTCCCTCGTCGCTCCGGTCCGATCCTCCCCACTGGCACTGTCGGTGATAGTCCGGGAGGCAGCCAATGGGAAGACACGCCTCCTTGCAGAGCGCATCTTCCCATTGGCTGCCTCGCGACCTGTCACTCAAAGAGCCAGAGGGGAGGATTGGACTGGAGCGACGAGGGAGATTACAAGTAAGTAGTGCAGGACTTTTGTAAAGTACCCGGAGGTGAGGACTTAGCGTTTTAGGTCCTCACCCTAGATACTTTGCAGGAGTGGGGGGAAAGGAACGAGGGGGAGGTGAGTATAATTGTCCTTTAAGCAATAACACCAAAACATTCCTTTTATTGTTTTCAATAATTCTTTGCATGCAGTAAAAAACTTTGTTTCTCCTTTCTAGAATATTATAAGGTTTATAAAGTAAATAAATATTTAATGGAAGAACTGTTTACAAAAGTGAACATTTTATTCACAAAATCTATTTATGAACGCTTGTAGCTATGAAAATTCAGCTGCTAAATAAGCTGCAGTATGTAAGCCAGTAAATGTCTGTTCATACATAAATATTTTCACCTCTAAATTTTGTGAAGGTTAGAGCGCTCATGGCTAATTTACGGAGTGATGACTAGTGACACAATGATAAATTATGGTGTCGAAAGTTGCTTGACTGTGCAATGCTGAATTTTACTTCAGTCAATAAAGTTTACTTGCAGTCTAGTCTGACAAGATTTTTTAGAGATGTCTTTTCTTTAATTTTAAATCAGGTGCTAACCACTGCATTCTTCCTGCAGCATTAGAAACAGGTTTAAAAAGAAATCTATTTGAATGCTGTATACAGTGTAAGGTACTCCTGTGTGCTTATTTCCAGTGGTACATAAAAAAACATTATTGTTTATTTTTACATAATATCTAATTGTTTAAACATTACAATGTTAAAGGAGCTAAATATATAAACACTAGGGAGAGTTCAACAATAATAAATTAAATTTAAAGGGTATCTATACTCTAAGAAAAAATCAAGTTTTCAAAAATTATACCTTATACCTATACAGATCCCATACAGATACCTTATACCTATACAGATCACACTGCTTTAAAACTGTTTTCAGATTTTAAATATGGGCTATAGACCCTGAGAAATCCCCATTTTAATCACAGCATTTACAGGGAAAGACCTGTCACTCCAGGAGCAGAATTCACAATATGTGTCCTATGTCTGACCTCTTACTAGGATCTTTGCCTGCCAGCACACTGCAACAATTAAGAGAATAAGCAGAGAAAAAAAGGCAGGGGGGGAGATGTGTAAGCAGATCAGGGTCTATGGTGAGGCTGTGCAGAACTTATTAGTGTCGCAGACATTACAAGGAGGCAGTGAGTAAGGGAGGGTGGGGGCAATTAGGAGCCCTCACTGAACATTAATCATTTAATAACAAAGCAAACACAGATATGCTTCTCTCAAATTGTAGTTTCAGATAATGTAAAGTTGTTTGAGTGAGTATAGTGACCCTTTAACTGGTTCACTGTGTAAAAACTGCACAGATTGGTATATTTAGAAGGGGAAATAAAGTATGGGATTTTTGCATATTAACAGGCATGTACACCCTTTAAGGGTATCTCCACTCTTGAAAACAACTTTATCTCTAACGGTACCTCATATCAATATTTATGCAATGTCAGCCATTTTTATTAAGTTCTCTTCTAGTTACAGAGCTTCTTCAATCCTATTACATACAAAGTAGCAAAATACCTAGCCAACATCTTAGGACCATTGGTTGGAAATTCTAAGCATCACACCCAGGATTTCACCAACAAGATTCAAGATATAGTACAGATGATATAGTGCAGATGAAACTATGGTGTCCTATGATGTACAGTAACATCTCTCTTCATCAGTATACCCACCAAGGAGGCTATTGATAAGGTGAGAAAATGGCCTTACCAGCAGAATAAATCTTAACCCAGAACAGGTGTGTTCCCTACTGGGCTTGTGCTTGAATACCACCTATTTCAAATACAGGGAAGTTTTATGGGATCTCCAGTTTTATCCATTGTGGCAAACCTTTACATGTAGGAAGTTGAAACACAGGCGCTTAATACCTTTATGGGCAAAGCACCCAGCCACTGGTTCAGATATGTGGTTGACAACTGGGCTAAAATCCACCAGAAGGAAGTACAAGCCTTCACAGAACATCAATTAGATAAGAATCTTTTATTGTCGCTGAACACATTAATACAATGATGTCAGTGAAATTAAATAAAGTCCAGATAGTTTATAATAGAGTTTATATTATGAGCATTTAAAATATTTATAGCCGATGGGTAAAAGCTTAACCTAAAATGTTCTGTTTTACACAAAATATTTCTAAAACATCTCCCAGAAGGGAGCATAATAAACAAGTCTGAGTTTGGATGAGAGTGACCAAGATGAGTATTCCTTATCCTTTTTTAAACAATGATTCTTGTATAATTCATGAATACCTGGTAACTCTGTACCTAAAGTGTGCTGTGCCTGATTAACCACCCTCTGCAGTAAATTTTTCTCCCTCATGTTACAATTACCGTACTAGGCAAGGAAATTGTTACAAATGCCATAGACCAGAACATGAAATTCACAAGAGAAGAAGTAAAAAACAACACACTGGCCTTCTTGGACTGCTTGTTAGAAGTCAAGGAGAATGGTAAACTGGAAGTAGAGGTTTACAGAAAACCCATACAGACCAGTTTTTGATGTTTGACTCCCACCACCTTTTAGATCACAAGACGGGTGTCATCACAACCCTGTAATACAAAACAGAGAACATTCCCACTAGCACAGAGTCAAAGGCAAAATAAATTAAACATCTCAGAGAAGCCCTTAAAACTTGTGGATATCCGGACTGTTGAAAGAAGTAGAAGGAAATAAAAGTACATGAAACCAAAAGGGAAGGGGGAAAGCAAGACTGGAGAAATAATATGATCAACCCATATGTAGCAAGGGTCACTGAAAAAATAAGAAGAATTTTCAAAAAACACCATATCCCGGTCTGCTTTAAACCAAACAAAACACTGAGGCAGCAATTGGTACATCCTAAAGACCCAATACCGAAACACAAGAAAAGCGATGTCATATACGCAGTGTATTGAAGAGTGCTCTGATTTGAATGTAGGGGAGACCAAACAGCAACTGCACCAATGTATGGCCCAGCACAGAAGAGCCAATTCCTTGGGTCAGGACTCAGCCGTGTACCTGCATCTTAAGGGAAAAGGACATACCTTTGAAGATTGTAATGTCAACATATTGGCAAAGGAAAATGACTGGTTCAAGAGAGGTGTCAAAGAGGCCATTTATGTAAAAATTAAAAAAAACAATATAGAGGTGGGGGGTTGACAACAACTATCTGCCATGTATAATGCTGTTTTGACACCTTACCCTGGGCAGTTTCGATAACACCCCATAGCCTCAGTACATCCACACCTTGCATTCAGAGGGTCCCTTACACTTGGCTGTCATATGCTAATTGGGACTTTCAAGGGTACTTATAAAGCCAGTCGGATGACTAGCAAAATGTCTTCAAGAACTAAATTTTAAGTCCAGTTGATCTAACTGAATACAACAGATATACCATAACCTGAATGAATGAGAACCTTCCCAAGCACTTTATTACATGCATTTCTAAGAAGATTAATTTTTAAGTAAGAAAGTACTTGCCTCAGCAATCCACTCAGCATTTTAGGCTCCACTCGGGTGCTCTTTCTTTTCCATTATAAGTTCACTTTAAGTTCTACTTGTTCCCCAAAGCTGAATGTTTCTCTTCCCAGTACTTTTCCTTCATTACATTTTTTGCACATGTGTGATTTTAACCCCAACTCTTTACCCCTGTGATGCAGGAATATATAAAATCAGAAATATTATAGTTGCAGCATTGAAGTGTGAATGTCACCCTGTGAGCTGTTGGAGGGCATGCATTGATGCAGCAGTAGCACTGCCTGATTAATAATTTTCGTGAACAAAACACACTCTTCCTACCCTCCAACCAGGTCATCTGATCTAATAAATCCACTATTAATAAATGTAATTAGCAGAGGAGCATCCACATGGGGGCCCGGAAGCCCCATCATCTTATTTTTACTTTGACAGATACAGCCTCCTACCAGAAAACCACTTTGGATAAAGCATGGATAGGGCATTGTAGCTTTATTAAAAAGAGCACAATCCTACCTTTACTCCAGGATCATGCTTCTAGATGCAGTCAATCCAGACTTACAGCAGTATTAACTGTGGTGCTTCCTGCTTGCACTGTCAGCTGTGACATGACCAGCACCATGGCTCTGTCCCAAGTCTCTGGTTTGAGCATTCCCACTTCTATTATCAGCTGCATCATAAGTTCTGCCCCAAACATTTAAATAATTTGTAAAGCTAGCCACAAGCTGAGAAATATATCGTTTATAGTTTAAAATGGTGCTATTTTTGCTCCAACCAATCAGATCTTATTAAACATTTGAAAGCTAACATCTGATTGGTTGGGGCAAAATTAGCACCATTTTAAATGATAACATCTTTTATTGAATCTCCCTGATTGTTTTTCTCCCCCTCTATAGGTATAGGATAAGACAGAGAATGGTTGCAGGTCTAAAACTAGCTTCAGAAAAGCTAGTCTTGTGCTCATCTTGTGCCCTTCACAGAGACTCAGACAGACAGGGCAGAGTAGGAAGTGTAAATTTACAAGCCTATAACTAAACTTTAGGTGAATGGGCTGTGGGCCCACCGGGGGATTCCCCTGTAACCCTGTGGGTCAGTCTGGCACTGATCACAGATGCCAGTGATGTGAAATATTTTACAAATGTTTTTATATTGAAAGGCTGAATTCAGAGAGAAAATTATGTGAGTCAAATGATTTTACCAAGTGACTGTGATCTGTGGAGCAGTCTTTTATTTTTTGCCTTTGTGGAGACTCAGCCAATCATTGATGCAGCTGTCAGTCTAGCTCCTTTTGCTGATCTGTGGGGAAGCCCAGCTGAGGAAACAGAGGTCTGGTAAGTACCTTACTTCCTTGCCTCCCTATCACCATGTAGTTGGTGACGCAAACTGATTACTGCATTGTAGGAGTGCAGAAAAGTATGTCCTGGCTTATATGCCAATGAAAGGACTAAAATTATCAACCTGAAAAATTACTGTAAAGATAAGTAAACTGTACAGTCATTTTTATTTTTAGCAGAAACTGGAGAGAGCCAAACATTGTATTAATCAAACAGTGTCAACAAAATTTATTGGAGAGATCACTTGCACCACATGTTTCTGGCCTACAAACGGTCCTTCCTCAGGTGATTCAAACACTTGATGCACCTGAGGAAGGACCGTTTGTAGGCCTGAAACATGTAGTGTGAGTGATCTCTCCAATAAATTTTGTTGACACTGTTGGATTAATACCACGTTTGGCTCTCTCCAGTTTTTTCTACATTTTGCTTCATCTACTTGGGGCTGTGGAGAGACTGCCACTGGATTCTAGAGTCTTGTTGAATTTATCTTACTGTGGGAATATGGATAACAACCTCTTTTCTTTTGTATCATTTTTATTTTTAGTTTAGATTTAAGGCCAGTAAACAGGGCCGTCGACCAATCAAGATCTTCTGATCAATAAGAAAAAAAAATCAAACTAAATCATGGCTGATTACACATATTTTAATACACAAACCAATTGGTCGAACCAATAAATCAGTTGGACTTCTTTAACTCCATACCAAACATGTTATTGATTTTTAAAATCAATATCAAGTTGTTTTGGAGAAAATTAAACATTGATAGGCCTGTATGTATCAGGTCTTACTGTACTGGATTTTCTAAAGAGAAAAGACTTCAACTCTGCAAATATGAACACTCTATAGGGAGATTCAGAACAGAAATTCTTTACAAAGAAAAATTTTACACAAACTTTTTCTGTTTGCAGAGATCGGCCAACTAACAAACTCATAAGTAATTTACAAGGGTAAGCAACACATTACAATTCTTTTATTTTTCTTTCGGTAGCTGCAGTTTCCTAAATTCCTCTGTGTAAACCATTAAAGTGGCATTTGCGAAAGCATGAGCATGTTCATTGTTTTATTTCCAAACACACATTGCCATTTACACTTCATAATAGCTGCTTCACACTTTTCTTACCAAGTCAAACAGATTGACAGAATGATATTTTCTATGTGAACTCTTGCTAAATCATTGTCTATACTGTTTTTATTGTTTGCTCTTAAAGTTTTCATTAATGTCAACTTTTTGTAAACACGTTATTAAAATTTTCTGTTTATTTTAAGTGATTGGATAAATTACATTGATGCTTGAGGCTCCTAATAAAATTAAACTACATTTTAAGAGAAGAGGTGGGTTTCTGGTTTCTTATCTAAAAATATGCATTCAGGGGCATAAGCTGGGCCTTATAGTAAAATCTTCCATGGGGCCCTTTACATAACCCCCCCTCCCAAAGATTTTTTTTAAAAATCAAACGAAGGGCACGGCCACACTGCAACGCAAATGCAATCGCATGCGATTTCATGTGCGATTTTCGTTGTGTTTGCGCATGCGATTTCTTCAATAGGTATAGGAAAACGTATGCGATTGTGATTAAAAATTCAGAACGCAAATCGCAATCGCAACGCACCCAAAAACGTGCGTTTTTTCTGCATTGCCACATTTTCAGTGATTTTTTAAAAACGCAGCAGTGTGGCCTAGCCCTTAAACCCACCCATTATACCAAAAGTGTTTTTAATGTAACCTGCTAAATGGGTCCACTAACAAACTTATTACTACCAGAGTTGCCTTTTAAACAACTACCTTTTTGAATAATCCTTTTGAGTAAGGGTGAGGCCACACTGCAACGCACAGGAATCGCGCACAAAATCGCGAGCGTTATCGCACGCGATTGTGTGCGCGTTTTGCGCCCGCGTTTTGCGCATGCGTTTCCGCCTTTTCGCGTTATGGACACGCATGCGTTAACGCACCAAAAATGGTGAACGCATGCGTTACCAAAACGCAAACGGATGCGCAATCGCATGCGCATCGGAAATCGCGGGAATTTTCGCGTTCCCGCGATTTCCATTTTAGCGAAAAACGCGCTAGTGTGGCCTAGCCCTAAGGATTCATTGTGGGTGTTACACTAGAAGGGATGACACATTGTCAAAAAAAATTTAAAAAATTTGTGGAACTACCAAAATGTCAACCACCCAAAACCAAGTTTTGTGGTCTAAATTTCTCGTCAAGGAATTTTGTTTTTTCTAAATTAGCCACACATTTTAGATATCAATTGCTACAACCTACACACCCAAAAATGTATCTAAAGCCATCAAAACAGCGGCAAACTTTTAGTAGATATATGCTGCTGACATATCACAGAATGTGATATTTTTTTAAAGAGCTTAATCATACACTCTATACCTTGCCCCCAATTGACTGGAGGGACAAAATAAATTAATTTGCAGCAAAGTAGACAAAGTATCATGGGGATTACACTAAAAAGTCATGAAGTGATTTTGACAGTTAGAGTTTTGTTGATTCACAGCTGGAAAAATAAACACCCTACACAAACTCTTTAAGGCAAAATACGTTTTATGTCACTATGGCTTTTGCCCTAACAATATTATTTCTTTACATTCTATTACTTCACAAACCCAAACTTTGGTAGAACATAATGCGTGAAAGCCTTTTGAAATGATTGCCTTTTGTTTTGATACAATGCACCAGTATTACTCTTCTTTAAAGGAGAACTAAACCCAATTTTTTATACTCCAGAATCTAAAAATAACCCCCCTAAAAACACAATAAGCTATAAAATCACCACTTCAGTAAATTGTATTAAAGTAAATGTAAACATGTTAAGAAGGATGAAGTATCTGTGTGTATGTGCAGTGTCAGACCACACCTCCTGACCTCAGTCCCATGCTTCCTTGCTTATCCGTCCTTAAAAGATTGGACTAGAGATTATTAATGGGTGTGACCAACTGTAACAAGTTTGTGCCATAGCTAAGGACTGAGCATGTGCAAACCATAATGGTCGTTGACCAAACTGTCTGATACTAGAATGCTGAGAAGTAAAGCACAAACCATATGTTATTTAGGTAAATTTCCCAGCGCCAGTTTCAAAATGAGAGGTAAGACACAGATTACTGGTTATATATCAAGGTGTTCTGCCTTCTGGTTCAGTGTTGTTCTGTGGCTTTAGTTGCCCTTTAATCCAAAATGGAAAATATTGCAATTTTAACAGTTATATGTACATTCTGATTAGTTCCCTGGAAGATATTGGCATCTCCTCTAAATAAAGATTTTTTGTGTGCTATTGCGAAGGTTGTATTCTTCTCTGGATTCTATATGTTTGATTGATAAATGATGCTTATATTGTACTTGGAACTCTTGACAATAGAAAGCTCAATCAATATACAGTATGTGTTTTTTCTGGTAACCTTCATTGCTTGCACAATAGACCAGAACATTCAGTAAATGTTAAGAAACAATGCTTGCCATGTATAGAGACGATCAAACATCATAACCTATTATACATGGGGGAAATGTGGTTAAAATAAAACCGTGTTGGAATGTAATGTTTACCTAATTGTCTGCTGAGTGGGTCAAACATGCTTAGATCTCTACTGGCAAGTGTAGCTTCTGGTTTTGACTTGAGTACCTCATGCATCTGGGTGGCGTAATGACTGAGGGAAATGGACATAGGATATCCTGTACAGTGAACAGCCATAGGACAAACAGAGCATTTCAACTATGCTGCAACTCCACTCTGATAAACCTCCAAATCTACATAAATAAAATAAAACTTCTATTCTATTTCTACATTTAACAGGGAATCAGCAACATTTTCTCACCTCCACTAAGAACAATAGTCGTAAAGACAAGGTGGCATATTTATAAATTGCCAGACTTTGCCATAAATAAACTTTTCATCTGTAAATGTGAAGTACAATGAATAATACACACAAAAGATGCACATTTGTTAGGTAAACTGTTAATGGAATTATCCATTTACAAAAAGTACCTATAAATACGTTAGAAATGCGTGTCATTTTTTTTAAACTTTCTTTTATCTGTTTAACTCAAGAATGGGAGGTAAATGAGCTATGTCTTACCTCCCATTCTTCAGTAAGTTCTTCCTCCTCTCCTGCAAGATTTACTGAAGAACAGGAGGTAAGACCTAGTTCATTTACCTCCCGTTCTTCAGTTTGACAGATAAAAGAAAGTTAAAAAGTAGACATACCCTTTAAGGATATTTATTGTCCCCATTCTGGCAGAGAAAGCTGCCTGAATAACAGCCAATGATTAACTGCTGTTTCACCTACTGCCTTCCCTTCACATGCTCTAACTTATATATAAAAAAATTTAAGCAAGGGGAGGAGGCAGATAACTTTGTCAGAACAGAAGAGAACTTCCGAGAATATCTGGTTACAAATGTAAGTAATTAATTGGTAAAAATAGCAGTTGGGTTTTGGGCAGATAACTGATAACAAGATTTTTGCTTTAAGTGTGGACATGTCCTTTAACCTTGGCTTTAAACTTGCTGTGAATTGACTTTTTGCCAGAAGATTCTGGCAAAATGTTACAAAAACTCTCATAATTTAAAGGCATCCACTCTAAGAGCATTAACTGAGTGTAGGATACCACCAAAGTGAAAAGCATTTAACTCCAATATAAAGCATTTATTTTTAGATTTACTTGGATCAGGTAACATAAAAGTGGCATCATATTTTTGCTTTCCAGCATTTTACATGTTGAACCCTTCAAAGAGCTTTTGTGTATGATTCTGGCCACTCCTCTAAACTTTAATAACATGCTCTCTTGTAAGGATTCCAAACATTCTTTTTTATATTAGACTATAATATTATTGGCTAGAAACACTAGTGGGTGGCATGTATAAAGCTCCTGCAGCTACATAGAAATGGGCATGTGTGAGAACCATAGTGACTTATTCAGTGACTAAAACAGTGGGTGTGTCTATGAGTCTGGAATGCTGAGAAAGGCAAACATGTCATAGCAAAATGAGAGGCAGTAAGCAAAAAAATATGTTTAAAGGGGAACTGTGGTCTTCATACAAGTGACCTTAATACAAGGGCCATTAAAAAAGGACTTTCATATCTTTCAAACAAGTAATCAAAAGTTGCTTAGTGTAGCTTTCAAGTTTGTTTGTGTCAATCCCTGCAGCGCATCCGCTCACACAACAGTAGAAGAATGGAGACACAGCCACAGCATAGCTTGCAATTCAAAGTGATTTTTAATGCTGCTTAAACAGGGTCACAACTTGTCTCGAACGTTCAGGTGTTCTTTATCAAGTACACTTGGATCTTTCAAACAAGCATAGGATGATGTCAGCTAGCTGCTGTGAAGCCAAAGTTATAAGCATGCAAAATTTAACTTACTGGTCTGCAGTGTGTCTCTGTAACAGACATGTGTCATAAGCCCCACCACACCCAAAACATCAATCTTTTATAAAGCTAATTACAGGCCTGCAATTTCCTTTTCAGGTTTGTGGCTAGCTTTTGGCAACAGGGTTTATGATGGCACCTCCTCTATGTCCCAGCAGTAGGTTACAAGTAATCATTCTCCAGCCAGCAGTGGGGGCAGAGCTATGGTTTTGGTGATATCATAGTTCATAGTATAAGCAGGAAGCACAACCAGCTTTACTGCTCTAAATTTGGATAGATTGCAGCTAAAAGCATAATCTTGGATTGAGGTAGGAGTGTGCATTTTTTTATGGAGACCACAGTTCTAGCATTTAAATGATTAAATGCTTGGAGGCTTTAGTTGTACTGAAAAAAAAGAATCAGGGAAAATTACAGATACACTGATTACCCACACAACTGCTGCAGGTGCTTTTTATTTTGCATGACCTTATAATGCCAGCTGATAGCTATAGTCACATATTGGAAAAGACCTGATAATTCACTCAGCAGCAATTAGAAGATTAAATCATCTGGAGACAAGTTATTGCAGCTCTAGGTACATTTTCTAGACAGTGAATTCCTTTTGTGTAACTGTACCTTTTAGGCTGAGTAAACACAGGCCAACCCTGGCCCAATATTCCCTTCAGATAGACTACTGGCCAGTAAACCCAACCTGTAATCTATCTTATGAGATTTGCTATGGTACTATAGTGCTTTCTAAGTGCAACTGATTAGGTTAAAAAAAATCAGCCACATGCAATCAATTTTTATTGAAATGTAATACAAAAATGTTGCTCGCTGCAATGCAATCTTAGCCAATATTTTGACTCAAAGAGCCTAAATGTTGTCCGCAGAGGTCAATAGGGATGTAATATTGCCCTATGTGTACACAGTCTTGGAGTCTTCCTCTTGTTTTAGATATCCCTATAGTAAATGTTATTGCTAGTATATTTTTTTGAGATTTCTATCTTATTTAACTTTTTACTGAGTCATAACTGTAGGTGTTTATTTCACCTTCTATATGCCTTGTGCTTAGTATTTGTGTTGCTTAGGTGTTTTATGTGCCAGTTAATTAAGCATTATACCCGTCACTGCATATGTTTTCACCCTACGCTTGTGTTATAAAATGTCAATTATAGGCAAAATGAAAGGCTAATTATGAACACATTTTCATTTATTCAATGAGAATAATCATGTTAAAGTATTGTACGCTTTCTGTTTGTTCCTATTTATCCATTCTGAACTGATACAATACAGATACAATGTAATTAAACTGATAACATACTAGGTAAAAGAGCAGTTCATCATATTACTGAAATTATAGTACATTTTTTATGAACCCTGTACTGTTTGTTAGACATACTGTAAAGTAATAACATTGCTTACTATAGATAAAGATCCCGCATTGTATCCAGAACTGACAAGTGGGAAGACGCACTCTGCAAAAAAGCATGGCTTTTACTGAGCAGATCTTAAACTGAGACTGGAGGTGGAAAGGAGATAGTTTTGAAGGAAGCTTTGAAGAGGTAAACACAGAGGGGAGGACCTAGCAATTTAGATCCTCATCTTAGTTTTAAGGGGAAGTTGGACCAGTCTAGTTGGACCAGTCTAAGACAGTATTGTTCCTTATTGGTAAATACATATGTAAATGTTAAAATCAACATATAATAGAAAACTTGGGGAATTCATACTTTTTTTTTAAGATGTCCTCTATCAAAATGGGATGGATGTGAAGATTTGACAATGCAGTACTTGGGTATTATTTGGGCAATCTGTTGTATACAATGACCAAATACATTGTATACCCCCACGTCAATATACATTTCTATTTGCTAGGGCTTTTTTTATTTTCAATCTTTATAAATTTCTTTCTGTCTGTATTGACCTTTATTTTTATTTTTCAGTAAGTACACATGTTTTGTATAAAGTGAGGAACCTTTCAAGGAAACATTATTTGTTGACTTTACAGGTCTTGTACCTTCCGGTTTATTTAAAGATCTCCCAGAATATGTCATTTGTTTTCTACATTATCAGCCTTCCAAATAGAAAGTCTGGAGTCAATAAAATCATTTAAAAAACAATTCCTGCTAAAGCAACAAGCTTCTAACACCCTGCGGAAACATATTGCATAACAGAGAAATTGCTTTTAATATCTGATCAGCATGAACATAATTACTTGGGGCCTTGCAGAGATGTACACAATTGCAGTCCTCCTGGTTTTGTGTCACACTGACAAATATTCTCCATTAGGAACTTTCAGTTTTGCCATTGAAAAAGCCCTAAGAGAGATCTATGAAATTCCTTTCTTTATAATGTTAGCCTTATCTATTCAAAAGATCGGTAAGCAGTTATGGCAACAAAAATAGATTTGCTTATTAGTTTTTCTTATTTTCTAATATAAAAGGCATTAATGAATAGCAGGTCTGGGTAAATCTGGGTAATTTGCGAGTTAACCTTGTAAACAAGTTTCTGTATTCCAAGGTTTGAACCTCAAAATCCCTTTAGAACTTGAACAATCTCTTTAAAGCGTCCTTAAATCTCTTAAAGGAGAACTAAACAATTTTTTAAAAACCTAATGTGAAAGTTTTTCTCCCCAGAACACCTATACATTGTAAAATTCTTCTCTGGTATGTTGCATTTAGAATATGTGAGAAATAGATTCTGTAACTAAGATAGTTTCCATATTGTTGCCAGTACAACCCACAGCCCATGAAGTCATCAATGAACCACGCCCCCTGAACCCAGTATTCACTGTCTATATGCACAAAGTGTTTTCTATACACCAATATGGAATCCCTGATAAGACTTTGAAAGCTGCTTGTTACCCTTCAGTTTATATACCAGTCAGTGTGAGTTGCTGGAAAATAAACTGAAGGGTAACAAGCAGCTTTCAAAGTCTTATCAGGGACTTCCATATTCCATTTTTTAAAATTATTCTTTTCCTAGCGAAAGTTAAAGGCTATGTCCACCCCTAAAATAGAATTTTAATATTCTGCTCCCCCATGTCCCCCAGCCCCAACCGCATGTTTTGTTTTTTCAAAAAGCTCCCCAAACTCTTACTTACCTCCCCTCGATCCTCCGCCGCACTGCCGGCCCTCTGCTTGCGAGAATGCAAGCAGAGGGGCGGGACCGGCAGTCGCGTCTGTGATTGGCTGAGCGGCAGCCAATCACGGACGCGGCTGCCGGTCATTCAGTGCAGCGGAGGAAAGCGGAGAGGTAAGTAAGAGTTTGGGGAGCTTTTTAAAAAAAAAAACATTCGGTTGGGCTGGGGACATGGGGGAGCAGAATATTAAGGGGTTTAATGCTAGGGGAGGGATAGTTAGAACGGAGGAAGGGAGGGGAGAGGGAGGGAGAGAGGGGGAGGAGGGGGGAGAAGGGCTGCAGCACGCATGGCAGGAATCTCCGGGAGGCCAGGTAGCAGGCAGTGTCCTATATGGACCTGCTAGCCTCCTGGTGGGCAGTTTTTGGAACTTTGGGGGGGGACTACAGGAGAACCAGATGGAGTTGGGATGTGAGTAAGGATTAAACTACACTACATGGTGGGGCCAGTAGTTGGGGGATTATGATTTTTGGGGGTGGACGTGCCCTTTAAAGCTTCCAAATGTAGCTGGTTTCTTGGCCTATTCAGTGTTGGCGCACCGGGTAAGTCACTGGATTTAAAAAATACACGTTTATACACCCCAGATATACCTTTTTTGTTTCTATTACATTCCATGCAAAAGATAAAGCTTCTAATTGTACCTAGGCTTTTAGCTTATTCAGTGGTGGCTCACGTTGTAAGACGCCAGGTTTAGACACATACGATTCAGAAGGTCAGGAGTTTGAATCCCCAAGTTTACCTTTATTTTTTTTTCCATTATGTTCTTAGTACAATATTCTACATAAACCAATGGTTTATGTGGTGTCTCTCTTAGCCTAGAGGTAAGAACTCTCCTCTTAGCAAGTGTAAATGTACAAGTTGCAGGTTCTAATCCCCAAACTTGCTTTTATTTTTGCTGAAATGTATTCCGTTTCTTACTTGCATGCTATTTATACACTGCAAAGATTACTTTTATTTTTGTATGAAAAGTAAAGGATTATATCATTGTTAGACAGGAGCCTTGAATGTGTTTGAAAACAAAATGCTGAAATCTCTGTTCTGTGTCAGGAAGAGGGAGGATCTCTGTGCTATAATGTTATTGGCTGTCAGCTTCTAGGAAGCAAGGCTGCAACTTCCTTGTTTTGATCTGTTGAGCTCTACAGAGCATGTGCCTGTACGCAGACACTTAGCTGGGGGTTTACCCAGCTAATGTGGATTGTGGGAGCTGACCCCTAGTACTCACTGGTTATTTTTATAAACCACCCAATGGCCACAGCAAAGGTAGAGGTGAGACACAGCTTGTTGTATGTTTGTGAATGTGCTCTGTCTATTGGGACAATGTTATCTGGAGACTTTATTTCCCCTTTAAATGTTAAATATTTATAAAAATCCTAGGTAGAAAAAAGTCATTACCTATGTCATGCAAAAATAACTTTTTATCTCTAAAATAAGTGTGCATATGTCTAAGTTTAATAAGGGGCATGGCCAAAAAAAAAGCTGTCATCGCTGCAAGAGTACTATCTTCTAATGCCAATAACTTGTAAATGAAGTAAGAATAGTAGGTAGGAGTAATGGCATCTACCTCCCTAAGAATTTAAGAATTAATATTTTTTTAAACCCCCAATATACATTCCCTTTAATTTTGAGTGTTTGCATCCTTCCAGTTCTTGGTGTGAAAGGAAAGTAATAGGGTTGTGTTTCCCTGCTACTTATCTTGGCATCTTACTCATTAAAGAATGGTTCCTTTGGTAACTTTAGTAACCCATGCTATTATATCAGGAGCTCTGTTAGTACTGCATTACAGTACTAATTCACCACTACTACCTACTCCACCTTTAGGGATTTACCAACTGAAAATCATTGGAGCAATTAAGTCTTAGGATACACAACCACCCTCTCCTGTTACTGAATGTATCAAAAGAACAAGGAACTATAGAATTTACAACCTGCAACTTGCATGACAATGATTAGACTATAAGGAGATAAAATTATGGTTGTAAGCCACATATCAACAATATTGAAATAAAGAGTGGGAATAAGCTCCAATAAGCAAAATTATTGGTGGTGCTCAGAACCAGAGCAAACAGGGAATCCTACTGTATCATATAGCACTCGTGGATACAGTAGCTAGATACAAGATGATCTGTGCCTCCAAATCAATCAATTAGTTATATCTAGAATAAATGCAAATTTCTGAAGAATTTATAAGCAATCAAAGGGACTAGCTCACCTGGCCCAACATGCTCTGATGAAAACTCCCCATTGGGTGAAGGTAAGCAACCAGGCCTCACTAGTTAAAAGTGAAGACCATGCTAACTGGATATTACACTTTGTGTAGCACAATTAACTCTACATAGGTTGTAGTTATATGCCAGACCAGAACAAATGCTTTTAAACGGAAATTGGTCAAAATAACCACTATTTTAAAAAAAAAAGCCATCTAGCCATTTTAAACACAACTGTTGATTAATCAAGATTTTTTAAGTGATTAATTGAATTTCCCCAGGAAGAACTATAAAAACAATGGTCCGTATTTACTGTATAAAGGAGCGGTGTTGCTATTTTGCAATACAGAGCCTTTAATGTTTGTTTCCAAGATTGTTAATGTACAATAGCGTTCATACAATTATGATTTACATCATCAATAACGCTTTAATGATAACACGCTGTATTAGAATTTGTCGATACCATGGATAATTGAATATGGCCCTATGTTCCGCAACAAAAATAGATTGTAACAATAATTTAAAGGGCATGTCCACCCCCAAAACAAAATTCTCCCCTACTACTGGCCCCACTGTGCAGAGTTTAAAAAGCCTTACCTAATGCAAGCAGAGGGCCAGGTCTGAATGCCGGGGAACGAGGCTCTTTAAGTAAAGTTTGGGCAATTTTTTTTACCAACTAATACAGCAGTTGGGTGTGGGAGAGGGTCCCCTACACTGCAGAAAAAATTGAAAAAAGATACCTTTTAAAGGCAATACTATTCAATTATCATTTCTAATAAAGTTCCATGCTATGACAATGGTTCACCTAAGAAAGTGGGGGAAAAAAATCATAAAAACAATTATTTATATACAGTTTAAAAATTTCCATGGGTGTAGATGTACATTGCGGAAAAACTTCCTGCATGGTGACAGTTCTTTTCAAATAGAGTCCTTATGAGCTTTGGAGACAGATGTCAAGGGCAAATTGTATCCATCAACGTGGTGTAAAACTTTGCGAAACCTTTCACATATTGTATTGTATGTAAACTGTGGCACTTGTTTTTATTAAAGCCTTTGAACCCAGTTAGCATATTCAAACAGATTTTCTGTCTTTAGGCAATTTCCTATAAATATTTGTTGGAAAGAATCCTAAATCACATTTTTAATCACCCCTTTGCAGTTTACAAACAGTCATGATTTAAAAGCTGGAAGCACTGTGTGTGTTTATTTTTAACGTCATGAATAAATAAACAAGGGAAGGACCATGTCCAAACGGGGATCAGTAAAATTGTACCAGGAGGCTGCTCTGTTATTCTGAGAGTGGCAGTTCCTCTCTTAATTTGCATACTGTAGGTCTAATTGATAGGTATTGACTACTAAAAAATACAACTAATTATAAACCTGTACCCTCTGACCCCACAGAAATTTTTCAAAAAAGACTCGTATATTTGATTGACAGAGCTTTTGAAGACATGGTGATTTCATCAAAGGAGGCAGCATTTCTTAGGACTGAACATCCTGTGGTCCCTACACTCTACCTCTTGCCGAAGGTACATAAGAATATGCTTAAGCCACCTGGTAGACCCATAGTGTCAGGGATTGGGAGTTAAGTGAGAATCCATGTGTCTTCATTGATGGCCACCTCCAGCCCCATATGGTTGCTTTGGACTCGTATATAAGGGACACCACATATTTGATTACCAAACTACATGGGATCGAAATCCCAGAGACTCTTTTTTGGTCACTAGTGATGTGGAGTCCTTGTATACTAACACAGAGCACCGTATGGGGGTTGAGGCCGCCAAGTACTTCCTTGAAATGGAAAAGACTGAATTGTCAGGGAGACATCAGTTGTTTGAAACTTCTCCAGTTTGTGCTTACGCAAATTATTTCATATTTGATGGCAAGTACTATGTGCAGGAGAGGGGCACGGCGTGGGTGCCAGATGCGTCCCTCCTACGCCAACCTATTTTTGGGTGGGTGGAGAGGGAGCGCGTCTTCTCGGAGGAATTGTTATGCTTTACTACTTGTATTGACATTGGTATAGATTCATCGATGACATTATATTTGTTTGGAGCGGGACTAAAAGCATGCTTGAGGAGTTTATTAACATTTAACAACAATACACTCAACATCTTTCTCACTAAACCATTTCAGCTAGTCGTAGAATTTTGGATGTGTCATTAAAAAACAAGCTGGCAAATGGTCACGGCACTGTTTAGGAAGCCAACAGCGACTAATTCCCTGTTACATTTTGAGAGTGACACCCAATACCCCTTAAGAAGTCAATACCAAGGGGACAATACCTTAGGGTGAGGAGAAATTGCACCGTAATGCAGATTTTCATGAAGCATCAGGGAACTCACTGAGAGATTTGTCGCCAGGGGCTATCCTAGGGGCTTGCTCGAAAGGGAAAAGGAGAGACAGAAACAGCTAAACTCACACAAATCGATCTTTTACATAACAAAAAAACCAAGAGTATGATGGCCTAGTGAGGTACATAACCACGTTTGGTCAAGAATGGCACTCATTGAGACAAATATAAATAAGTCATGGCACAATTGAAGAATGATGACAATGTTGGTCATTTTGTTTTAGACACTCCCTCTTTGACAGCTCGACGGAGTAGGAACATATTTGATATGCTCACCAGGAGCCATTATAGACCCCAAGGGAGTACATACCACAGGCCAGAAACTGAAAGGTACTTTTCCATGTGGAGATTGTGTTTTTTGCACATATATGTACAATAGGGTCACAGTAAACGACTCTGATGTAGGGATACATTTCCTATCACTCAATACTTAATTGCAAGAGTGAGCTTGGTATACGTGATACAATGTCCTTGCAATCTATTATACTATGCAAGACATCTCGCAAATGAAGCAGAGACTATCTAAAAATTTGTCGGATATAAGACTGGCAGGGAGACATAAGACAGAAGGTAAGACATTGACTACTATAGCAGAGCACTTCTTGGTACATCATGGGGGCAGCTATAAAGATCTAAAGATCAGCGGCTTACACAAAGTAGCTGTCACCCTGAGAAGGGGTGACACTGATAATATGCTACTTCGATGTGAAAGCAGGTGGATCTACCAACTTAAGACTTTGTACCCTAGGGGTTTGAATGAGGCCCTTGACTTTTCTCCCTTTCTTTAATAACTTTGTACTTGCTTTTCCCATCTTTAAAAATAGACAACAACAGCCGGGGCAATAGCAGTTTTGGAATTGTTGGAATTATCACCTAATTCACCATCATCTAATCAACGATCTCGTATGATCCATATACCTGTTGTAGTGCTGACATATGTCTGGATATATACCAACCATCAACCATTTCCATCTTCATCTACACACATCACTACGATCATCACCATTACACCCATCATCCATTTCTTCAAATATCAATCATCAACTTTTTCATCTTCTTTGCATGATTTGGAGCCTCATTTTGGGATTACTATACAGCAATTATTTATTTATTTATTTATTTATTGATTCATTATTGGGGATTTGAAGAAATCATGGTTCCCCACAACATTGTCTTTTCGAGAATTTTACTGGTTGGGGGCCCCCAACAACTCATGTGGACATAGTTACTTTATATTGTATGCTTGACCATGCATTATTTAATTTGTAAATTGTATATAATTGTTCAGTAGGTTTGGGTATATTTATTTATAGGTCTACTTGCTTTTTTGATATTTTAATGATATTAGTATATGTATATGGAAGCAAATTGATACTAGCCGGGCATCTTTCAAGCAAAGATCTGTATAGATCTTTTCATCTATTTAAGCCTTGGTAACCATAGAGCACTAGGGTACTGTAGTTCATGCCTAGACGCGATCAGGGCGGAGCAAACCATTTGTGTGAGACGCTTGTAGCTTAGCCTTTATATCTTTTATCTTACCCTGTGTCGGATACACGTACTTTGACGCCATGAGGTCATTACGTGATCCCGTTCGTGCAGGCACCTTAGTTTGTGAATTACGGACGCCTATCATGGGACGTAGATCTCAGTGAGTTCAACGTTATCCCGATCTCGCGGGACTTCACTTCCTTATGATGCCGGCAGCTTTAGAGAATACACGCTATGAGAAGCTCGTGTAGAGCGTACGCGTATAGGTTCTCTTTTTGCTTTTTTTTCCCCATTGTAGACCTACTTACCTTACACTGGGCATGGATGAATATCCCCATGATGTTACCTTAATGACACTGCGACTGGACAGATAAGTTTATGACGTTCTTAGGATTTGCAAAGGGACTTATAGGTTGAGTAAGGGTTGTACTTACAACTAATTTCTACATATGGAGGTTTTGTAATTTTGTATATATGGTTTTAATGTTTATATGCTATCACTGTTATCCCCTGGGTACTACCTTATTAAAGGGAGTGTATATACACTTTTGGATATATTTAATAGTGTGCTGTGTATCTTTGCTCTTTGTTGCTATTATGATTTAAAAGCTGGAAGCACTGTGTGTGTTTATTTTTAACGTCATGAATAAATAAACAAGGGAAGGACCATGTCCAAACGGGGATCAGTAAAATTGTACCAGAGAGGCTGCTCTGTTATTCTGGCAGAGTGGCAGTTCCTCTCTCTTGTAAATTTTGCATACTGTAGGTCTAATTGATAGGTATTGACTAAACTTAAGCTGTCTCCTGTTTAATGTCATGTTTGTTTTTCTTGTTGGATCCAAACATGATAATAAAAGGATCGATGCATCACTTGCTCTGAAATTATTTTCATAAAGCTGTTATAAAGCTTATGCAGAAATAGAACATGATTTTTTAACCTCTTACAGTTATGTTGCTATGACAGTTGAGTGTAAGGTCTGTTATTTCCATGTAGTGCTTTGTTATTGCATTGTAAATAATAACCTTTTCACTAGAGATGGAATAGAACTCGAACCCGAGTTTTAGCTGAACTTATCGAGTTTGAACGGACTATGACTTCTCGAACTATCCCAGACCCGGATTTCTCGGACTTATGATAATTATTGAATTCGAAAATCGAACGATCTTTGAATCGTTTATGGGATAATCATTGAATGTTTGAATTGTTTATGGGATAATTATTGAATGTTCAAAACATTTATGGGATAATTATGATTATTATTGATTTATATAGTGCCAACATCTTCCGTGGTGCTTTACAATTACATAGTCATACATTACATACAGGGTAATACATGTTATAAAAAGTCATACATATTATATACACAGGTAATACAATACATTTAAGTGAACAGAGTGTGGAGTTTCTTACAGCAATACCGTGATACAATAGAAGAGAGGACCCTGCCCAAAGAGCTTACAGTCTAGAGGATATAGGGGTGAGACATAAGGTGACGGGAATCGGTAGGCTGTAAATAGATTGGCAGTGGAGCATGAAAGGCGGGTTGGATCATATTGGGTAGTAAGAGGGGTAATGTTTAGGCCAGGTTATATGCTAACCTAAAGGATGGGTTTTAATGGGTATGTCCATCCTTTAAACTAACTTTGTGCCATATTATAGTTAATAGTCCCCCAGCCCCAACCGCATTACTATTATACCAAGAAAGTCCCTGATCTTTACTTACCTTACCTATGTCTTTAGATATCCAATGTAAAACTTCTTATATTTCAGCTGTCAATCAAGTTCCTTGCTCTCACAAACTATTCTTCTGTGAGTAGTTTTACAGTAGCTGGAGTTTTGACAGTTGGAATGCTGTATGCTGGCTCGACCGTTAGTTTGTGGGGAAAAAAAGTCTGGTCGGATGAAAGTGGGAGTGGTTAAAAGAGGGAGGGGGGATACTGCTCCTAAACAAAAGTGTGCTGGATTGACAACATGCAGAAAAACACAAATCAGAGCAAGTGGTACATGTATTTAGGAACGAGAATCACAGAGCAGTGCATGTCAATGCGGGTGGCCACATTACACATGCTGCAATCCATTTTCAGAGAGCATGTGATGAAAATTTTTTTGCAGGTGGAGTGCACTCCAATTCCGGACTATTACACTAATGGTCTGTAATGCGTGCCAATTCACGTTATCGGTCGGTCCAGCTTTTTTTCTTTCTATCCAAATTTTAACAAATCTGTCTGGTATATTTTACATTCTCTTTTTTTAAAAAAAAAAAAAATAAGATTGAGAAAACTCTGTGTGTCTTTGCACAAATATTGTGAATTTCCAGAATTTTAGATCCTAAACCCTTAAATTCTGATTAAAGTCTTATTTAATACAACTTACCTCAAGGAAACATCTGTATTAATGTTGGGTGCCCAGTGCCACATATTAATCCCTGCAGCGGTGAACAGATCTCCAATATGCTTTTTAAATGATTTTCATTTTCCTTGACTGTTTGTCAGTGCTTCCGCAGAAATCCAATTTTGCAATAACCAGAAATAGAAGGGGAAAGCCAAGAACAACTGGAGGCTGCTGAAAGTGTTTCTTCTTAAAGCTTTGCCTCCTGTAAACAATAAATCTAAAAGGACTTCACAAGAAAGTCTGGGCAGTAAAAATGCTTTAATATCTTGGGTCACTAAAGATAGATCATTTCAGTTTGTTCCCTGTCATGGTCCCTATTAAATTGTGTTTAATGGAAAGGAAAAAAACTGTAACCTTGCTTAAAATGTCAATATCCTTCAGCTGACCTAATAACAATAAGGACTGATTTATGAAGTTCAAATTTTTATATTGTATGGTATTGCAATAAGAACAATAGCAAACATTAGGTAAAAATAAACAGTTATCTAGACTTCTGGGTGCAGTCTAAAACACTGTGTTTTTTGGTTAACCAGAGTTGAGCAGGTCCACCAGCACACCAGAGTACATCCACCAGCACACCGGGGTACATCCACCAGCCCACCAAAGCACACCCCCCCATGGGCCCAGAAATGTTGGCCAAAGCATATTTTAGTTAAGATAAATAGAATACAAGTTAGTATACAGATCAAACCAAAAGAGTGGAAAAGAAAAATGCATAAAGAATTAGAAGAACAAGTGCATATAGGGAGAAGCAGGTTTGGTGGTGTGGGATGATTCCTACATACAGTACTGTATGTCCCTGGTAGAGTATACAGTTTAAAACATTCCTAAATTACTGTAAGATTTAACTTTACCATAGCATAAATAAAGAAAAATCTCATTTCACCTTACATTTTATTAATAACTATGCAGCTACTGTATATTGTAATATTGTACCTTTTATGAAAACTAAAAATGGGGTTTTTATTCCACCGTTGGGGACATTTTTATTACCCTGATATAATGGTAATGACCGATATCCCAGGTCCTTACCGACAGCATCATTGAAAGCAACTACATTTAATAGGAGCAACTGGACTGTTCAGTCTGATACATGTTGTGTGTTTAGCTCCAATAAAGCACTCTATTTTGCAATAACCTTTGGTGTTTGGTGATCTCTCAGAACATAGCTGTATTCTGTATTCTGTTTCTTTTCTAATGGGAGCAACTGTGCCTCTAAGTTTTATATTATTCACTCAGTTATGTATGTACATGTAACCTGTGTGTGGTTCTATGGCTTTTTTATTTTTGATCAACAGTTAATTGTTTTATTGGCAAAAACTAGATGAAACACAACTAGATTAGTTAATGGCTAGCCTTAAGGCCATATTCAGCACAAATTGTGAAAATTATTATTTATCTTAGTAAACAAACTCCCTAGTGTCTGCCTCCTCCTCTTTTGTATCTTCTAAGCATGCTCTGTGTTTTTTATTGTATGGTATTGCAATAAGAACAAAAGCAAACATTAGGTCAAAATAAACAGTTGTCTGGACTACTTGGTGCAGTCTAAAGCACTGTCAGGGTTATTCAATAAAAATTCTTATCGTTTAAAATGGTGCTAATTTTGCCCCAACCAATCAGAATTAGCTTTCAAATGTTAAAAAAGATCTGAATGGTTTGGGCAAAATTAGCACCATTTTAAACGATAAGAGCTTTTATTGAATCTCCCTGTGTGTTTTTTAATCAACCAGGGTTAGGCTGGGACTCCCTTCTCTCATGGGCCCAGACATGCCAGCCAAAGCAAATTTAAGTTAAGATAAACAGAAAAAAAGTAAATATACAGTTCAAACCAAAAGAGGGGAAAAGAAAAATGCATTAAAATATGTGAATCGTTCTTCTTAGTGAACAAAGCCTCTGGTTTTTGGCCCCTCCTCTTTTGTATCTGCTTAACATGCTCAGTGTGTTTCATCCAAAGAGAGAGAGAGCGAGCAGTTCTCAAATAAGGGGCTTTCGGGCTTAAGAGAGGTCCTGTAGCTCAAAACCAAGACTCTCTCCTCGCCCCGTTCTTAAAAGGACACTTGCAGACCTGAGAAAGGCCATTTTTGTTTAAGGGGACCCTCAGCTCAAGACAGGGACACATCTAACTGCCTCTCTTATCTAACAGTCCTTGTGGCCTTCCACAGCTTGAAAGGCAGATTTTTAAAACAGCCATCGCATGCCCCCTGGAGGACCCTTGCGCCATTTATAAAGGGCTCCAGAAAAACATTTAGGATAAGGAGGTCCCAGAGCTGAAACCGGCCTCAAATGGACATTCCATGTCTCCTCCTCTTTTTCTTCTTCTCCACAACCTTTTTATTTTCTTCTCCCCCAGCATGAAAAAAACGGCTTCTGCCAGGCTTCAGCATTATCTTTAATACAGGAAAGTCCAGGACACTAACCTGGCAGATTATAACTGTCCTTACTGGCAGTCCTCAATGAAAATATATATATATATATTTTTTTTTTTTTGAGGTAGAAAGTATCAATCCACCTCCCTTCCCCAGGTACTTTTCATGTTTAAAAAGTAAATTTTTATAGTGTCCTTACAAGTTTAAAATCAAAACATCAGCTCTTATTTTACAACAAGCAATAATAAAAAAATTAATGAACTTATAAACTGTAACGGCAAGCACTGGATTTTAAGTTATGTCTTCCAAGAAACATATTGAAGGTCAGTAATTATGTTTCATTTGTATCTTTTGATGGTAAAATGGGTGACTAATAGGCAGAATTCTAAAAAAAACAAGAAAAAAACCTTATAAAAATACTAAAGCAATAATAACCCAGGATGAACCTGGTGGGGAAAAAAAAGGACTTAAAAAAAATATAATAATATTTTCTCTGTGTGCTGGAAACCCAAGTGTTGAAGGAGAACTAAAGTCTTTATAAAAGTGATTTTATAACAATTGTGGGGCTTATTTTTAATAGAAAATTTAGGGGGGAAATTAACACCAATTCTTCGGTATAAAGCGAATCATAATGCAGCATAATTGTCAAATTTACACCTTGTCAAATTTACACTGATTTATACGTTACACTTTTTTTTGTTCGTTTCATAACGTAAAATAATAAAAAAATGTCATTGTGGTATTAAAGGGCATGTCCACCCCTTTTTTTAAAAGTTTCTGTAGTGTAGGGCTCCCTCCCCCACCCCCAACCGCTATAGTACTTTGTCATATCACTACTTACTTTGCCTCTTTCCCTCGGCGTTCAGTCCCGGCCCTCTGCTTGCATAAAACTGCAAGCAGGAGGCCGGACAGGCAGCTGCGTCCGTGATTGGCTCAGAGGCAGCCAATCCCCGACGCAGCTTCCGGCTGTACAGAATGCCGGGGGAAACAGCCAAAGTAAGCAGTGATCGGCTTTTTTTGACAAAGTACTACAGCAGTTGGGGGTGGGGGAGGGAGCCCTACACTACAGAAAAGGTGATTGGAATTAGGGGGAGGGAGAGGAAAACAGGAGGGAGAGGGAGGGAGGAGAGAGAGGAGGCAGAGACGATTTGGGACACAGTAAGGCTCCTGGTCTTCCTTTTTTGGGATTTTAAACAGCCATTGCAGGGTAGCCATTTGGAGCAGGGGTGTGAGGTAAGGATTTTTCTACACTACACAGTGGGGCCAGTAGTGGGTTAAAATAAAGTTTCGGGGGTGGACATGCGCCCTATAAGAACCCTGCTAAAAGCAATTTAACGGGAAACAAAAAAAGTCAATAATTTTTGATTAACTGAAAGGTGTCATTTCTATATTAATGTTGGGAAACGCCATGGAATCTTACTTTAATAATTTAAATGTAGAAAAAAAATCCTGGGAGAGTATCTGTGGTATTCTGTGAGATCAAATGGATGTGAAGTTTACTTCTTAAAGATGTTTTGCAAGTCATACCACTGGCTTTAGTATGAATTGAGAAATCCAGTTGGATGACTAGCGAAAAGAACTAAACTAAAAAGTCCAGTTGATCTAACTGAATACTATAAATTTACCATGACTGGGATGAATAAAAACCTTCACAAGACTAACCTCTTGTATATATTTCATTTTGTGCTTCTTGGTTTTACAATACCATGCAATGTGGATTTGGGCCTAGGCACTCGTTATGGCATTGTGCCACTGAAGTTGAAGGAGCAGCTCCCGTCATTCCTCTACCTCCAGGACTCCCAGCTATAGCACAAGCATTGATATGGAAGTGCACACTGTTCCTCAGAATAATCTGTTTATTATGTAACACAAACAAACAACGATTCGGAGAACGCTATGTCTCCATCACCTGATTCCAACTGTATAATTTGTTTCTTGTAAGCTTACATTTTAGTACTTTTTCTGGCTTGGAACCACTCCAGTAAGTTATCTAACTGGGGTAACAGCTCCCTTTCATTGATCTTTCAGGTGCATTTGATTTAGGATATCCATGGCTGGATTTACATCTCAGGAGCATATAGGCAAAAAAGCCTGGTGCACTTAACCCCCCCCTCCCCAGCTCAATACTGGCTTGTAATGCTCCCTGAATGGCTCACTGCTGGAATTAGGAGAAACCCGAGTCTTGCCTTATCAATGCAACCCAATCTTTTTTATTGCCTGCAACAGGCAATAAATTGGTGAAAGCTTGGTAGGAGGGGGACCCAGTGCTATTCTTTCTGCTTCATTTACCTTCCCTTTACTTCTGCTATTAAGGGATTTGATTGACAGTTCAAGAACAAGTGGTGTATTGAAATCTTGACTTCTTTTAAATTATCAGGACAGAGGAGGAAACTGAAGAAAGTAAAGGTACTCTGGGGGTTGAGGGGAATTATAGAACATATAGAAAGAAAAAAAATTAGATGCCCTTTAATAAAAATATTGTGGAAATATTTGTGTTATGCCTACATGTATGAATCTGTCCTATAGCATTAGGTTTTCTAATTGTCACCAGTTTATGATGTGATACTTTGCTACTTCTAGGTTCCAATGCAGTAAAGTTGATAAAGGGGTAAAATTAAAGGACCTGTGACATTTCATTTATCTACCCAGCACACCCAACTGCGATTTATATCAGTTTATTAAATGCATTTGTAACCTGATTTTTAATCACACGTTTTTTTTTCCATTGTGGTAAAGATATCTGCCTCCACCCCTGTAAGCTTGAGCATGTGCAGAAGAGGCAGCAGGGGAATCAGCAGACAATCATTGGTTGTGAGGTAAGCAATCACAGCCTTGATTGAATGCAGGGAGTGAGGAGCCAGCATACTCTGCCAGAAGAGGGACAATAACTATCCTTAAATATCTGGTTAGTAATACAGGTAATAAAGTGCTGAATATATCAGTTGGGGTTTGGGGCAGGTGACCCCTGTATTGCCGTTTTTTGTTTTAAGGTTGAACATGCCCTTTAAAGTAGAAACAGCACATTGGAGTTTAAAATAACTAGAGGGAAAAAGATCTTTGGGTGACAATGTTTGCTCACTAATGTAGTAACTGTTAAGACGACTTTACTTACCCGAGCAAGCGATCCCACATTAGATCGATCATGAAGAACCACCTTTCCTGTTGTTCTTTGCGACCGACATGCAATCACAAATCCCATTCTTTTTGCAATCGCATGCCTGTCGCAATCAAGAACGGGAAAGACTATTCCGGCAGGATTGGTCTAATGTTGTGGGATCGATTGGTCGGGTAAGTAAAATCATCCTAATATATGGCCTTTAACTGTGTCAGTTACTGTTTGATGTGGTCTGCTTTAGATGCATACAGTGGCTGCTTTAGAAGTATAGATAAACAACTCTTATGTTCTGTCAGTGGTTCCGTGGAATTTACTAAAATTCGTAAAATCCTAAAATACCTGTCAAACCCAAAATAAATTTATTTTCGAATTTTCGATTTTCTACTTTTATAACGGAATACCTGTTGTTAAAAATTTGCAAAAGGCAAACCCCATTCACAGTGCGCTGAGAGCCACTATCGGTTTGGTGCATTGCCTAAAGGGGGCAATAGAGTGCGAAAGCGGCTCTTGGTACATAGCACTGAAAATCTAAAGCAGAAAAGAATATTCTACTAATAAGTCCATAACCATAAACTAGTTAAAGCACATGAAGCCCACCTTTTATTTCAACTCATAAGATCCACACACATTCTGCGTAAGTGAAATCAGCAGTTTATTTATTCATTTTGCACAACACTCTATGGGCTTTAGTTTTGCAAACATAAATAAAGATGAGTTGATGGTTTCATTAACTCAGAAAGGTCATTCTAGCATTTTTAATTTTAAAACAAAGCCTCGGAAAGGGATTCTTTAAGATTTTATAAAGTTGTGCCAGAGCAACATAGCAATTAATAAAGTACTGTTGGACAAAACTGGCAAATTTCTTTCCACATAAGCTATTAAAGGGCATGTACACCCCTTTTACAAAAATGTAGTATCTAATAGAACACCCCCCTAAAGCTAAGATCCGTTTTACTTACAGTTTGGAAAGATGTTCCCCCCGCTGTGTAAGAAGTCTTACAATCCACTGATCCAGCACAGCAGCTCATCACTTCTTCCTCGTATCGGCCATCAGTCAGGGCCGTGACGGTGACATCATGGCCAATGGTTGATGGCCAATACCGAAGGAACCTCCGCTGCTGCTGCTCGGGCACGTTAAGGGCACATGCACCAGCAGCAGAGGTGAGGGCTAAGCAGTGCTGGATCAGTGGTTTGTAAGGCTTCTTACACAGTGGGGGAACATCTTTCCAAACTGTAAGTAAAACCAATCTTAGCTTTTGGGGTGTGTTCTATTAGATACTACATTTTTGTAAGAGGGGTGTACATGCCCTTTAAAGTTCTGAAAATCCATTTTAAACCCAATTGAATCGGAATTTTTGAAACATTCGATTGCTATTTTTTTTTTGAGTTTTGAAAATTTCCACTCAACTGATAATAAAGTTTATAAAAATGCAGTTTCCGTAATTATTCCTTAAAGGGTATGTCTATTCACCAAAATCAAAAATTTTTTTTTTTCATTATAAGGTAGTACCCATCCCCAGAAGCCTTTTCCTGCCTTTCTTTTGAAAAAATTCCATTCCCTACCTTTGCAGCAGTCTCTAGAAGTTCTATTCGTTTTTGGGGGTGTGGCCTTAGCTGTGCTGGATAAGGAAGTGAGCTGACTACTAAATGAGGCTATTACCATGCGTTTTGGTCCCGCCCACTTGACCCTGTGCTTTTATGTAAACAGATCCTCTCCTGCATTGTCAGAACTGTAGTAAAACAGACAATGCTGGCAGAGACAAAGGAGAGAGTTCATACATAAAGTGTGCCATTTCTGTGGCTGGGGGAAGCAGGGAGAGTGTGTGTAGATATACCCAATATCTAAATATCCAATCCAGACGTAAGAGCCATTCTTCTGGGGCTGGGGTGATCAGGGGAGAGTGTGTGTAGATAGACCCAAGATCTAATATACATCCGCGTAAGAGCCATTCTGTGGCTGGGGGAACAGGGAGAGTGGTGTGTATAGACCCGAGGAGAGAGAGAAGAGAGAGAGATAGAGAGAGAGATAGTAGAGAGAGATAGAGAGAGAGATAGAGATAGATAGATAGATAGATAGAGAGAGATAGCGAGAGAGAATAGAGAGAGAGAGAGAGAGAGAGATAGCGCGCGCGCTTCGCGACGCTCGTCTCTCGCGCTCCGCTCGCGCTCTCCCGCGCGCGCGCTCGCCGCGCGCGCGCGCTCGCGCTAGCTCGCGCGCGCGCTCGCTCCGCGCAGCTCGCGCTCGCTCTCTCGCTCCGCTACTCGCCGCTCGATCAGCCGCGCGCGGCTCGCTCGACTCGGCCTGCTCGCTCGCTCGCGCCGCCGCATCGCGCTGCTTTGTGTCAGCGCGCGAGTCAGCTGAGAGTATAGTAGCATCGACAGAACTCTGCACGCTCTATGTGTTTCCCTGGGCCGCGTCAGACGTTAGACGACGATCCATTATGATGCGAGACGGACACGACAGCGTGCCTACTCTCAGGCTCATCGTGTCCTAGTAGAGAGGTGTCGTGCTACAGATAGCTCACATATATGTTCGACTGACTGACTTTTTGAACGATACATCACGATTGTAAGATCGAGATAAGAGAGCAGCACGATCACGACAGAATATTGGTTGAGAGACATAGATGAGAGATATGATAGAGCGAGATAGAGTATGAGATTATCACTACACTATAATGAGTATGACGTTAGAGAGATAGAGAGCCTGAGCATTAGAGGAGATCAGATACGAAAGAGAGTGAGTGATGAACAAGTAACAGAGCATAAGAGAGAGAGATCAGGAGAGTAAGATAGACGCACTAGAGATGACAGCCACGCATGAGCCGAGTTGGACAGTGATGTAGACAGATTGAGAGAGAATGTGCCTATAGAGCAGAACACAGATACGCTGTGATCATGCACAGTAGCGACATATGGAGAATAGGAACTTGGATAGAGAGAATAGACCAGAGAGCGATAGAGAGAGAGATAGATAGAGAGATCGAGCTAGATAGATAGATTTTAATCGTTACAACTCAATGATAGCTTATTGAGAGAAGAGAGATAGAGAGATAATTGGAGCGATGTAGGCATCAGTGTACACGCATCTGATATAGCCGTCTGCATCCACTCTGCTACTTCGGTGGCAGCTTATATGATACAGAGAATAGTACATATTGTGTGACATAGACAATAGAGCGCGTAGAGTTGATACACTGACAGAGATACTATGTGTCGTCTAGTGTTCATACGATGCGATTATGATGAGCTACTACAATGAGCGACGTGGCATCGTGTGACAGGATTCTGGCAATCTGACATACATCAGTGATTGTACGTATGCTAAACGATGTTTGGTGTGATAGTAGCAGATGTACTTAAGAGAGAGTGACTACGAGAGTAGCGCACTCAGTTTGTGCACTGAGATATTCGCACATGTTGAGTAGTACGGTGGCGACACAGTGGATCGTATACAACGTATAGCTACAAGCAGGTCTATAGTGAGTAGACCAAGACATACAGCCAGAAGTGACATCGAACTCATAGATTTTCTATATAGTTCTTGTTGCTGACAGTGTGTGAACATTGCTCAATACGCCAATGTGTGCACAGGCGCGTGCACTGTATTCAGGACACAGATACTGTAAACACACATTATCAGTGCGGTGTAATGATGGCGAGGATATATATTATTACAGACATGACTTGCCTGTTCGGCCCTATCCAGGTCACTGAGTCTGGCCTCGATGTCCTAGGCGCCTGTACGATATGAGGAGAGTCTAGTACATGGATCACCACAATACGTACATTGATCAGTACGGAGCGTCAACAGTGTGCAAACTGGAGGAAAGGAAAACAAATTATCAATTAGGAGGTCACTGACTGCGTTCTGGTTTTAATCTCTACCCTAGCAGTATAGCTCTTTGATAGTACTCATTCAATGTTACGCGACCGTGAGCTTCAGAGGCGTTTACAATCACATAGTCGTGACATCGCGGCAGTAGTCAGGTCGTATGCTCCACACAGAGAGGGGACCTAAACGAATAGTGAGAGTGTGAACACACGGCTGGCTATATACTTGTCGGCAACTAGATTGCACACGGACGAATCAGACGGTGAGAGTGACATGACATACAACCGAATGTAATGTTAGAACATAAGTGTAATGTGCCACAGATGCTGGACACTGAGCGTGTGACCAATAATGCCACGCACCGCATTGGCAGCCGAGCAATGTGTTTGGGCACACACTCACACTAAGAGGCAAGTTAGATAGCTGATCAGGTAGATAGAGAGAGTAGGATCCTCACGGATAGATAGATAAGAGAGGAGGGGTAGGGAGAAGTGTGAGATAGAGAGAGGTAGATAGAAGAAGAATGATAGCATAGATAGAGAGATAGAGGAGAGAGAGAGTAGCATAGATAGAGAATAAGAAGAGAGAGAGAGAGAGAGTAGAGATAGAGAGAGTAGATAGAGAGAGAAATGGAGATAGAGAGAGGAGAGATTGAGATAGATAGATAGCGGAAGAGAGAGAAGAGAGCTTTAGAACGAGTTCGGGCAGAGAGAGAGGATGCGTAGAAAGAGATAGCAGATTAGAAGAGGAGGAGAGCAGTAGATAGAAGAATAAGGAGAGAGTAGAGGAGAGCGATGAGCGATAGGAGAGAAAGAAGAGATGATAAAGCAGAGATAGGATAGACTAACCCAGAGGACGATAGGAGATGAGCATGATTAGTCAAGAGGAGGGACAGAGTAGAGAAGAAGAAAGCATGAGAAGAGAGAGAGTAGATAGATAGATAGAAGAGATAGGTAGAGAGAGATAGAGAGATAGATAGAGTAGGTAAGCAGAGAGAGAGAGAGAGATAGATGCGAGATAGATAGAGAGAGAGAGGAGGAGAGAGAGTAGAGCTGAGGGTATAGAGTTAGAGAGAGATAGGAGAGATAGAGAGAGAGAGATAGAGAGATTAGAGAGAGTAAGAGAGAGGATAGAGAGATAGATAGAGAGAGAGATAGAAGAGAGAGAGGATAGAGAGAGATACGAGATGGATAGAGAGATAGAGAATAGAGAGAGAGATAGAGAGAGAGAGAGATAGATAGAGAGAGAGCGATGATAAGAAGAGAGAGATAGATAGATAGAGAGAGAGAAAGAGTAAGAGAGAGTAGATAGATAGATAGATAGAGATAGGATGAAAGAGAGATAGAGAGAGAGATAGAGAGAGAGATAGAAGAGAGAATAGAGAATAGTGATAGTAGATAGAGAGAGAGATAGAGAGAGATAGAGAGAGAGAGAGAGATTAGAGAGATGAGAAGAGAGATAGAGAGAGAGATAGATAGAGAGTAGATAGATGAGAGAGAAGATAGATAGAGAGAGATAGAGATATAATAGAGAGAGAGATAGATAGAGAGGAGAAGAGAGAGTAGATGAATAGAGAGTGAGATAGAGTAGAGAGATAGATGAGAGAGAAGTAGAGAGAGAGATAGATAGAGAGAGAGAGAGATAGAGATAGAGAGAGAGAGAGAGAGAGAGAGAGAGATAGAGAGAGATAGAGATGGAGAGATAGTAAGAAGATAGATAGATAGAGATAATAGAGAGATAGATAGAGAATAGATAGAGAGAGAGAGTAGAGAGTAGAGAGAGAGAGAGATCTAGAGATAGAATAGAGAGAGAGATTAGAGAGAGAGAGAGATAGATGAGATAGAGATAGAGAGTAGAGATATAGAATAGAGAGAGAGAGATAGAGAGATAGATAGATGAGAGTATGAAGTAGAGAGAGATAGATCGAGAGAGTAGATGAGGAGAGATAGGAGAGTAGATAGATGATAGAGAGAGAGAGAGAGAAGAGAGAAGATAGAGAGGTAGAGAGAGAGATAGATAGAGAGAATAGAGATGAGAGAGAGATAGAGAGAGATAGAGAGAGATAGATAGAGAGAGAGATAGCTGAGAGAGATAGATAGATAGAAATGAGAGAGAGAGAGATAGGGAGAAGCTAGAGAGGAGATGAGATGATGAGATAGATTAGATAGAAGAGAGAGCAGATAGAGAGATAGATATAGAGAGAGAGTAGAGATAGAGAGAGAGAGAGTAGAGAGCGAGAGGATAGAGAGATACGAGATAGAGAGAGATAGAGAGAGATTAGAGAGAGAGTATATATAGATAAGACTAGAGGAGAGGAGAAGAGATAGAGAGAAGAGATAGAGAGAGAGATAGATAGAGATAGAGAGAGGAGAGATAGATAGTAGATAGATAGATAGAGATAGCAGAGAGAGAAGATAGAGAGAGAGAATAGAGATATAGAGAGATAGAGATAGATAGATAAAGATAGAGAGATAGAGATAGAGAGATAGTAGATAGAGAGGATAGAGTAGAGAGAGATAGTAGATAGAGAGATAGATAGAGAGATATAGATAGAGATAGAGAAGAGGTAGATAGAGATAGAGAGAGAGAGAGATAGAGAGAGAGAGTATAGAGATAGAAGAGTAGAGATAGAGAGAGATAGAGATAGAGATAGAGTAGATAGAGATAGAGAGATATAAGATAGAGATATAGATAGAGAGAGATAGATAGAGAGAGAGATAGATAGAGAGAGAGATAGATAGAGAGATAGATAGATGATAGATAGAGAGATGAGGTAGAGAGATAGAGGATGGGGGATGAGAGATGAGGGATAGAGGGTGTGGGTTTGTGTGTGTGTGGTTGTTGTGGTGTGTGTGTGTGTGTGTGTGTGTGTGTGTGTGTGTGGTGTGTGTGTGTGGTGTGTGTGTGTGTGTGTGTGTGTGTGTGTGTGTGTCCGAGCCTACGAATCCATTCCGGAACGGGATGTTCCGTTTTAATCCCCCGGGCAGGCAGGGTCGACGAGTCCGACGCAGCATGGATGGATCTGCGCATGTGCGGGATGGCAAGCACGTCTCTACCTGCTATTGGGAAGGCAGCAACATGAATATTCAATGTGCCAAGCGGATCTTACAGCACATACATCGGACAACTAGGGCACCAGACAAAATCCATAAAAGGTATCTGCATATTTAAATGGGCTCTTTTACTTTAGGCAATGTTAATTTTTCAGGTGGACATACCCTTTAATTCTGTATATGTAATTGACATTTATTTTTAATTCATCCATGATAATTAAGCTTTTCTATTTTAGATAAACAGTGAGCTATTATTGCCTGTATACTATTTGTTAATAACTGCATGATTTTTATACAGATAAGCAAACTACAAGATCTTGTCTTAAAGAAATTTTCTACCTCATCAACCTTAGTTCATCCTTCTGCAAACCAATTACCTTGCAGTAGTTCCAGATGGCACCACACTTTGTTAATCATGCACATGGGCAAATAAACAAGACCTATGTCTCATTCTTGGGATCATATAAATATGTTAATCAGTCTTAATTTTCAGCAAATATAGTCCGTTTTATTTAAATATTTGTACAAACTTTATTCTTTATAAATACAAGGTTAATAAATCGGAAAAAAATATTATTGTTTACAGGGATGTTGTGTTTATTGTGTATTTTTCTTTTAACTTTTCCTCCTTTTACTTAATCAAGATTTATCATTTTTTAATGAGTCTTAATTAACAACACACATCTTACTATGATTTTCATAAAATATGATGCAGTTGCATTATATTTAAAGGGAAAGTTCAATGGAAAAATTCTTATTTTTTTCAATTATTAGTTTAAATTACACATACCTAATTAATTTACATATTCTTCTCAATTTTGAAAAATCAGTTGATTTCATACCCTTTGCTTTCCATGCTATTGTTTTTAGTGATCTGTAATGATCCTTCTTCCTCCTGGGATGCTTCTGTAGCATTTATTTAAGCACAGACAAAATGCTGGATGGGCAGGTTAAGACTAGGGATGTACTTTGGGTTCTAATAGAACCCAGTTTCGAATTGAATCCGGCGTTTTCGAAGTCCCAACGTAACTTTCGGAACTTGATTATGATTATCAAAATCGAAAGTAGATGATTTCGGTAACCCTCGAATGTATGTGCCAATTTCGCCAACCCTCAAATGTACAAGCTGATTTCGGTAACCCTCGAATTTGTGATATCGGTAACCCTCGAAAGTAATGTTCGATTTCGGTAACCCTCGAAAATAGCCTGCGAAAGCTCGAAAACAGCCCGATTGTGAGGAAAGATAGATTTTAAATGAATTTTATTTACGGGTTCCCCAGACCATTCCCCAGGTTTTATTTACAGTAACCTACTATTACTATTTCACCCTTCAAATTGATAGAAACTTTTGAATTTTTTTCTCCCATAGACTTCTATGGGTCCGTTTTCGAATCTTCAAAAATTCGAAAACGGGACGAAACTCATCAGTTTCGAACATCTCTAGTTAAGACCATTGGAATGGAAAAATACAGTTTTTTTTATTTTAACGCATGTGTGTTTGCACTGAACTTTAAAGTTCATCTGTACTGGGATTTGTTTTTCAATGGCCCATTATTTGAAACTATAATTCTTCGCAATAACCATGTTGGTTGATCTGTACCCTATTTCTTTAAATATCCAATCTGAAACATTTTACATTTCAGCTGTCAAGCAATTGTTTTATTATTAAAAACTCCTATGCTGTAACAATCTAGAAGAATTAAGGCAAGTGAATTGTGTATGTGTAAATTGCATGGTGCAGGTTAATAGTGATTATTAAGCATGCTCCCTTTAATAGATAGTCAGGTAAGTTAAAATGAGATGGGAGCATACCGAGCCATAGCAAAACAAGTACTGGATTGGAGACATGCAGCAACATACACACACCTCAGATTAAGTGTTGCTTACATGTATTTAACTATAGATATAGAAGTTTGGTTATCTGGGATATTTCCTGTACTTTGCTATTTAAGTTTATAATGTATGACCAATCATAGTTAGTATTGTTTATTGCTTTCTGGGTAACAATAAAAAAAAAACAACATTTGAACAATTACTTTTGCTTGCAGTGTAGGCATTGACAATTCATTCCCATCCACTCACATTTTAGAAATTAGAATTATTCAACCACACGCTTAAAATCAATAAAGTACAAAATTCTGCACATGCCAGACTTGCAAAAAACGATGCATTTATTTACATAACACACAGAGACACAGACAGTGTGACGTTTTGGTACAGTACAGTACCCTCTTTAGACAGGCCAACCATCCAAAAGACATAAAAGTGATTGAAGGAGAACTTAAATCACCAAACAGCATTGTCCCACTAGACAGCACAGTCACAAAGATGCAACAAGCGGTGTCTTTTTTTCTCCCTTTGCAGTAGCTGTTGTTGATTTAGGAAATTATCCTGTGAGTACAAGGGGTCATATCCCATAATCCACCTCTTTGTTTTGGTGGAAGTATTAAGTGGTTGTAGTACACTTCACATGCTCACTAGAGATGTAATGTGGATTCGAATATAACCCAGTTTCGAATCGAATCTGAGGGTTTCAAAATGCCGACAAAACTTTCGGAACTCCCGGATTTCATGGAACCCGGGTTTATTATCGAAAATCGGAAGTAGATGATTATCAAAAGTTGAAAGTAGACGATTATCGAAAATTGAATCCTCTAAAGTAACAATTGATTTTGGTTACTCTCATAAATGGAATGCGGAAGCTGGAAAACAGCCCGATCATGAGGAAAGATAGTTTTAAAAAAAGTTTTTGTTATATTTACGTGTTCCCCAGAACATTCCCCAGGTCTCTGTCTCATTTACAGTAACCTACTATTACCATTTGTCCCTCAAAATGGACAGAAACTTTAAATCATTTTTCTCCCATAGACTTCTATGGGTCCGTTTTCGAATCTTCGAATTTTCCGGAAAATTCAAAAAACAGAACGAAACTCAACAGTTTCGAACATCTCTAATGCTCCCATGCACAGCAGATTAGCAGACAGCTGCAGTATTGCCTTTTTGAAGCAGACAATCATTACAGCATAGAGACCAGTCTCTGTACAGTGTGTATATGTTCTTTCTTCTTGAAAAATCTAGCATTTTAGTTACAGCTATTTACTGTAGTTTCATTTTCATGTGTAGCAATAGATGTGTTTGACTTTTGGAAATTTTTACATAGCGTTTGAATGTTGCAGAGGATACTGTGTTTGCCAGATTCTATACTGTACATCTGTTCAGTGGAAATGTAGCCAACATGTCTCTTCTCATTGGTGGCAAAATCCGCAAGTTAACTGGCATGCAGCAAGCTTCCTTATGGAAATAATACATGTTTCTGCTGATCTTCTGGAACAGTCATATGGTATATTACATTAAATGCTGAAATCAGTGCATATAGAGATCTAATCATAAATGTATTAATCCATTATATAATGTAATGTAGAAATGACATTATTTCAATTAAAAAAACAACAATATGCAGGCAAAAAAAGTCCCAAAAATATATTCGCTCATGCTTGATAAATTATTGTAGTGAAATGTAAAAAATGTGGTGTAAATTGTGTTCACTTATGGTGAGTTACTGCATCGTGGGAGAAAGGCAGGTAAGGAGCGCAGAAGGTTTGAACCATCGTTCATTTCACACTACTACTGTAAGTAGTGCAAAAATGATAATTTTTAATTTTACATCGGGGACCTGTGCCATTAAGGAAAAACAGCACAGGTGCTGGAATAATAGTGTTAACTAGGGATGGCCAGTTCGCGGATCCGAACCCGGTTCCGCCGCAGACTTATCCCGTTCGCGAACGGCGGATTTTTCCGGATTTTCTGGATTTTCCGCCTTCTGAACTTCAGATTCGCGGATTTTTCGTATTTTCGAAAATTTTCGAAATTACGAGTTTTCACGTATTTTCAAAAATTTTCGAAAAAACAAGGATTTCCTCTTAATTCCTTACATACGTATTTTCGAAATTACGAGGATTACTTGTATTTTCAAAAATACATGAAAACTCGTAATTTCGAAAATTTTCGAAAATACGAAAAATCTCGTTATTATAAGGGTATTTTCCATTTTAATGGGTCCGCTGGCGGATTTTTCGAATTTTCGAAATTTTCCCGAAAATTCGCGGATCCTCGAGCGGACCAGATTTTGCGAAGTTCGGACATCTCTAGTGTTAACCCCACGCTAACTCAATGTTACATCGGCAAGCCAGGGATTAACTCCATTTAACCCCTTAAATCACCTTATTGCTAGAGATGGCCGAACTTCCTAAAGTTTGGTTCGTTTTAGCACTATAGAACTTCAGTTTAAGGTCTATAGTTCGAAAATGGACCCATTAAAGTCAATGGTAAAAAGTAGTTTGAAAAGTTCTGATAAAATACTATTAAAATAACAATGGTAACTTACTGTAAATAGTCTGGGGAACACGTACATATCACAAACTCTACCTTTCCCCGCGATTGGGAAATCATCTGACTTCTGCATTGAATTTTCGAGGGATACTAGAATCGATTGCCACATTTGAGGGTTATTGCTGGATTTGAGGGCTACCAAATGTTGAGGGTTATTGATTCGAAAATTCAAGAATCCTCAAATTTTTAACAATTATCAAATATGTCTGAAAGTTTGGAAAACCCAAAAGTTCATAGTTCAGAGAGTTTGGAAGTTCTTACAAACTCATAAAGTTCATCTTGAACTCGGGTTTGAGTTTTGGTCCATCCCTACTTATAGCATCTTTTGGTATAAGTTGCTACAAATTTATGTCATTATATAAATGTTTTTTGCCATAAATTTTGAATTTACGTAGGTATGTCTACATCACTGAATTTACGTAGGTATACGTAATTGCTGCATACTGATTTGGACCATTTATACCGATAATTAGATTGTTATAATATTCGGTAAATATTTATTCCTAATGCAATTTTATTTTCAATTTTTTAACACTACATTTCTTACTATTACGAATAACAGAATATGTCTAATGTGCAGAAGTCAGGTGCCTGACCTTATTACTGTCAGTTTTCTGCAAACATAGTGACATTTTATTCATTAAAATCCCCACAACCACAGGGATTAGCTTTCTGATGTATTACTAGTCCCAGTTGGATAATTATTATTCCATCTGACAGAATAAGGATTTAGACAAGTGTGTGACCAGGAAAAAAATTCATAAACAGTAAAAATCGTTGTGTGCAACTGGTAATCTGGTAAGATTTTTACCAGTCGGCAACAGAATTTGCAGTATTGAAAATGTGAACATTACAATGGGAAATAGGATATTGTCAATACTGATCCTGCGTTCCGGCGGCCCAAATAGCACCACTTCGTAACGGCTTAAAAGTAAGCAACTACAGTCCAACTTCTTAAAAGCACAAGTTTTATTGGTACATCCTTAAAATTGCTTCATAGCAAACACATCAAGGTATAACATCGTGGTCTGACGCGTTTAGGATCAGCGATCCTTACTCATAGGTCTATGAGTAAGCAAGACGGCAGCACACTCCAGGCTACTAAAACGAGGGATCCTCAGTCGGGCCTGATTATTGCGACCAGCAGGAGCGGGTCTCTCCGTACACAGAAGTACGGCATGTGAAGAGGTAAACTGGCCTAGAGCCAAACTTTTCTGTTTTTTGGAATAGGATATTGCATCATTAAACTACAATATCACACATGGTATCATGCACTCAAAGGATCTAACTTTAGTCCAGCAAGACTAAATAGAGATAGCAGAACTTACTGAAATTGGGTTATTTTTCGAACTTCAGTAAAAGTTCGGAAGTTCGGAAACTAACCCATTAAAATTAATTGGAGAAAATAGTTTGAAAAGTACGGATTAATTACAAAGAAAATAGCAATGGTTACTTACTGTAAATGGCTGTGGCACATGGGAAATGGTCTAGACAACATGTCCACATCACCAAAACTTGCTTAAGCACTTCTTTCCCCCACGATCGAACAAACACTACATTTGAGGGTTATGGACATTCCCTAGATTACCGAATGCTACATTCGAGGGTTATCGAAAATTGAACGTTATATTAAAGGGTTAACGGACTGAAACGCTACATTCAAGGTCAAGGGTAACAGAAAATGGAACATTACATTTGAGAGTTACTGAAAATAAAACATTACATTTGAGGGTTACCGAATTCAAATGATACATTCAAAGGGTTACCAAACAATACTTTTAAAGGGTATGTCCACCCTTAAATGTAATTTTTAATATGCTGTTCCCCCATGTCTCCCAGCCCCAACCGCGTAATTTTTATTTTCAGAAAGCCCCCCAAACTCTTACTTACCTCTACCTCTTACCTCCGCTGCACTCCCGGCCTTCTGGTTGCAAGAAAATGCAAGCAGAGGGGCGGGACCGGCAGTCGTGTCTGTGATTGGCTGAGCGGCAGCCAATCACTGACGCGGGTGCCGGTCATTCAGTGCAGCGGAGGAAAGAGGAGAGGTAAGTAAGAGTTTGGGGAGCTTTTTGAAAATAAAAATATGCGGTTGGGGCTGGGAGACATGGGGAACAACATATTAAAGGGGTTTTATGCAGGGGAGGAATAAACGGGAGTGGAGGGGGGAGGGGGGAGGAGGGGGAGGAGTGGGGAGGAGGGGAGGGAGGGGAGGAGAAGGCTGCAGTACGCATGGCAAATATCTACCAGAGCAAGTAGCAGGCAGAGGAGGCCCATAGAGCCCTATATATATATGTGGCTCTGCTAGCCTCCTGGTGGGCAGTTTTTGGGACTTTGGGGGGGGGACTACAGGCTAACCCTATGGAGCTGGGATGTGAGGTAAGGATTAAACTACACTACATGGGGGAAAATCAAACTACAATCGAGGGTTACTGAATTCAAACAATACATTGGAGGGTTACTGAAAATCGAATGATACATTCGAGGATTATCAAAAATTTAAAAGAATACATTCGAGGGTTACCGAATTAGGTCATCGAACGATACATTCGAGGGTTATCGGCAAAATGGAACATTCAAATGATATTGCCGAAATGTCGCATTCATGGGTTATGTCTAAAATCTAGGGTAATCGAACGCTACGTAAATTGAACTTGGGTTCAGCTCTAAGTCCATCAATACTTAGCAACTGTTTAAGAATCTGTAGAACAGTCCCAGTGCTGCTTTCAGGAGTTCAGATATTCATATTTGCATATGCATAGTTACAGCAAAAAAAAACCATGATGTCTCAGAAAAGTGGCCCTAGATTTTTTTAAAAGAGAAAAGTATTGCTTTGTATAGGTTGAGGCTGGTACACATTAAAATGGCCGGGAATTGTTGTTGTAGCCCTGTTCACTGGTGTGTAATTGTAATGTAGGATATAGTGGTATTGTACAGAATACATTCTTCTGCAAGTGTATTTAACAATAAAAAGAAGGCCAAAGCACAAAAAAAAAATGTAGAGGATGATGATTACGACAATGCTATAGAAAAAAGGGGAAATAAATGAACCTTACTCGTGGCTGAACAAAATACACAGTTTCAACAGATTTAAAGTAAATCAGCCAATGATTTGAGGCATCCCTGCACTCTTTTGACAGGGTAGTAATGTCATATCAATAATAGAGCTGCCATCATTAAAGGATAAGTGCACTATAAAAACAAATATAGTTTAATTGCAAGAGACAGGTTTTAAAAATCTTTCCCCACATTTTTCCCCCCCCATGGTCCCTCCTGAGCCTACCTGTGTGTGTGTAAATTTGCTGACATGACATGGACGTCTGCACACGTGACGTCACACACACTAATTTTGGGGCTAAACAGAGAGTGCAATGAGCCAACTCTCAGAGGGAGGAGCCCACCAGCCTTTTCTTCGTAATCCAAGATGTCAACAACTTTACACACACACAGGTAGGCTCAGGAGGGACCATGGGGGGGAAAAAAGTGGGGAAAGATGTTTAAAACCTGTCTCTTACAATTAAACTATACTTGTTTTCATAGTGCACTTATCCTTTAAGTTTTGCTTTTTTTAATGTGTTCCAAAAGAAAGACCAAAAGTTAATGCATACTAACCATTAAATGTCTAATATGTTGAGAGTCTCACACCAAGGAGTTTTCTGTGCTTATTTAGGACTTCTCAATGTCCTTGTACATTTTATTAGGCACATACCTGGGTTTCTGGAATATCAGCTTGAAAACATTAAATGTCTGTTAGAAAATGCAGCTTGCTATTACAGAATCCTGCTATAAAATTCTCTACTAACTGTTATGCTTACAGCTTTGTTACCTGAGACAACCCCACCCACACAAGCATTCTTTTACTGATTATTATGAAGAGGCAACTGACACAATAAAGTAGAGTCTGTTCTGATGGCCCAGCATAATTAACCGTGATTTTTAAATCCTTTTTATACTCCAGGTTGATGTCTCATGTCTGCTAAGTGAAAGCTTTTCTTAGGAAATAACAGAGTAGAACATTTTATTCTGCTCTTTAGCATAAAGACAGAACTCAACAACAGACATAGGGTGTCTGGCTGGGAAAAAAGCTATTAGATTTCTCTGCCACAAGAAAATTTTGTAATATTTTTTGATCATTCTCAGCCCATCTGTATTAATACCTCAATGGTGCAAATTTGAACCAGTTGTTCATTCATCTATTCTTATTTGTAAGGCTTGGCATCAGCTTAGCAAAGAAAATACCGTTACCAAGATTCAGGCTTAAGGCAACATTTTTCAGTGACTAGATGTATCTATAAGACAAATTATTCAAACATGAACAAATAAACCTAGCCATACAAAGGGTCATCTTACTGAATCTGAACTTCTCGATACAGACAGCACTTGACTGAAGGTTAATAGACTCATAGATAGATGGGTTGCTATTTACTTTTAAATCTAGGTCTGATGGAGTGATGGAATATAGTTTTCAATTAAAATTAAGCTTCATAGCCTGTATGTTAATTGTGCCAAGGAATTGCTTGATTCAACACTAGGATCATTTGATTTTTTTCTGTTCGACCTTATGTCTGCTACAGTACATAATCTGTTTAATTTAATTTCTTGATTAATTCCATTAGATGACAAGCAAAATACACAGCTAAGGACATAAAAGCAATAAATCCTATTTTAAACATTGCCTAGTTTAAAATGATAAAATATATTTTTTCAGCCCCTTTCATGACTTTGAAATCTGGAGAGACATAATAAAGTTGGGATTGACATTGGGCTTTCAACTTTACGCATTCCACAAACCAGTACTAGAGATGGGATCTGGGTCTGACTCGGACCGGACACGGAAGTCCTCGGTTTCGAAATCCACATGTTCTGTCTGAAACTCGGCTGATTGTTCGGATTTTCTGGACTTCGGACCGCATTTTCAATGATCTGAAATTACGTTCCATTTTCGGATTTTTGGGTTTTTGCCAAGATCCGTAAATCCAAATATGGAACAAAACTACTGTGTACATTAGAATTCTAACGCTCTTGGGTTCTGTACGAATTTTTATTTCAGTATGATATTTTTTCATGAAAAGCGCACTGCCAGCTCATGGACTGTTATACCACCAGGAAAGGGATTCTACGTAATCCAGGAATCTAGAGCTGTATGAACTGCATGTGTTTGCTTTTTCTTACCAATCAGATGCAGATTTACAGCTTTAACTGGAACATTTATTTCAAATCTTAAATGGCAAACAGAAATATTAACACCAAAGTTCTTTGTAGCTGGTGAAATCTTTTTATACATATAACAAGCTATCTGTCTGGAGAATTTACAAACAGAATCTGTGAATAAGGAACCAGATGTCTGAAAACCGGAATGAGAAAATTAATCTTGACATTTAACCTGCTTGCTGTCAGGATTTGCATTTTTTTTAATGTATGCATTTTATTGAACAAAGGAAATATTACGTTAGATGGGAAAGGAGGAAAGACAAACATAAAAGAAAAATAATCTTGCTACAGAGGAACGAAGGAAATGCTGGATGCACATTTCTTTGCCAATTAATTTTGTTGGAACATAAACAAGGAAAGATGCATTAGGCAAAGTCATTTTCTAAAAGACAAACAAAATGTGTGTGTTTGCAAAAGTAAAATATACAATCTAAAATAAATCCTTTTACCGCAGTCTTTTTTCCTAAGGAAAAATGCTTTAAAGCAAAAAATGTTTCTGTATAAACATTTGATTGAATAGTTTCAGGTTTATTACAGGAGCAAGATGTCATTAAAAATGGAAGCATACTGTATGACCAAATAAAAATGGATGTTACAAATAAGTCAGAGAAATAAAGGCAGAAAGACACTAAAATGAGACGTTACAAACTGGCAACTTTGGAACCTAGTAAATAACTTACACAGAAACAATGTAATGCGTTTATGTTCATTTTGCACATTGCTATATTAAAGTGCCGGGAGGCCAGCAATTGAGGCTCTTGGTAAATTACCCCTAATATTCTTTAAAGGTGCAAATTGGAAATATATCTACTAAAGCTCTATGGGCTGGTTCCAAATAAAAATGAGACTAGGTAGAAGTGTTAGCAGCAAAGGAGTATGGTAAAAAGAGGAAGAGCACCCGTGATCACATTTTGTGCTGTGGTCTCATATAGAGCTGGTCATTCAACCTAATCATTAGGCTTAAATTTTAAGACATGCCTGCTCAATAAACAAGCAAATACCTGTCACAGTGGCAATAAAAGTATTGTTTTGAAATATAAGAATACAATCTACTTAAAAACTATTCTTCTCCTCAACTCCTGACAAAAGTTGACAGCCTAAGATGATAAGGACCTACACTGTGGTAAGGTAGAAAATATACCATTAAACCAGAGATGAATTGCTCGGTGTAGAAAGATCACGTAAGAGGTACTGTACATGAGAGAACAGACCACACATTACCAAATCACTTGAGGTAGAACTGTTCTGATTTATTGTTACATTATAGTCTAATTTATACCATTTACAATTGCTAGCATGCGTTTGCGTTCGCGTTTTCCGCATGCGTTTTCACCATTTCGCGTTATGGAAACGCTGCGTTAACGCACCAAAAATGGTGAACGCGTGTGTTACCAAAAAATGCATGCGCATCAGAAATTGCGAGAATTTTCGCGTTCCCGCGATTTCCATTTTAGAGAAAATCGTGTGCGCAACCGCGAGCGCGAAACGTGTGCGCAAATGCGCGAAAAATGCGCTAGTGTGGCCTAGCCCTCACTCATTATTAATTAGTTACATATTTAGTGGTAAGAATTTAGCTATGGATCATTGACAGTTAAAACACTGTTCGCCTTATTCATCAACTTAAATTTGGACTTTAGTGGACTTTACAACACTTGCTTGTGCACCTATTATCTTATTATTTAATCATCATTTATGACATTTATGATTATGACGGATTGTCTTATCACCCTTTGTACAACTCACCAAGCCTTAATTCAGTGGTAAAAGTGACCTGGCTTTCTGTAATTATTAGCTTACAATTGCAGAATCTACTTTTTCCCCACAGTCTTATTATGAATAAATATATTAATATGAGAACAGAATTAACTATGAATAAGAGCAAAAAATCCCAAAAAATTGAATAAAACAAAGATAAAATAGCAATGTTAACTTACTGTACATGGTTTTTGGACCTGGGAAATAAATTAACTTCCTTCACACGTATGCTACTTTCGACATTTGATATATTATCCCATATTTTGAGGGTTTACTAATTCGGTAAAACCTCCTATATATGAAATTGAGGGTTAAAAATTCTGTATTTGTCCCATACACAAAATCAGGGGGTTTGAGGGGGCTGACACTGCTGACACTTAGGTCATGTGACTGCAGTTTGCACAAATTTGTTAAATTTCGAAAGTCGAATCACAAGTTTGAAAATCCTTGATCGCTTCCACAAACTCTATAAATTTCAAAAATCTAATCCTGAATTTGCAAATATTTGATCCTTCCTTCAATAATTATTGGAAAAAGTTCAGCAAGTGCAAAAAAAAACAAAATCAGAGAAATCCAAATAATCTGAGTCAGTTTGGATCCGTAAAATCTGATTCATAACCAAATTTGGAATTGAGTCCATCTCTAATTATGCCAAGGATATCCCACCACCCTGCTATTAGTGCGGTGAGATGTCCACAGTTTTATTGACCATAAGGATAATCTGTGTACTGAATCTTAAGGGTTTAAAACTCACATAAAATAGTGTAAAATAGGGCTGCAGCTTTAACTTTAAAAATGCCTGCCAGCCAGGGTAAATAAAAAATAAAAAAGCATGCATATTGTAGCACGATTATTGTACATTTATACTCCCACTGAACATCGAAAAGAGGACTTGGTACTGTAGCTCATAGTAAGCCAAAATTTCTTGATATTGGTACTGTATATATCTAAGTGGATGGTTTGATTAGCCAAAGGTGTTAATAGCAGGAAAGGGAAGCCACAGACTAAGAGCATCTAGGGGAGGCTCGGAGGCCTCAGGTGCGATCGTTCAACCTGGCGCCTCAAAGAGCAGGAAAAGAAAGTACCCAGCTTGCCGCACGTCCAGGGCAGATCAATGCCACGTGGGACGAGGAGACACTGATGCTACAGTGATGCCTCTGAATGGGTCTATTATCACATTGAATCACAAACAAACATGTTTTAATAAAATATTGCAGGGGCTAGAGTTATTAATTGATGGGAGAGCATGTGTGAGAAATCCACATAGATTCCCATACTTATAACTCAATACCTGCACAGACAGATAAAACAAATCCTGAGCTTCCATATACAGTAGTTTTTAAAACAATTATGATACCATAAAGTGAATAAACCAAATGTAAAAAGAAATTAAGTTAAATAACAAAGGTAAAATAATGTATTCTAGTGTATTTAATTCCATATGAATTTAGTCACATTAGCTTCCCTCCATGGTTAATGTTATGTTTGTAATAGCAGGACACTAGTTAGAAGGTAATAGCAATGTAGCAGAAATCATATACCCTCTAAGGTAAATGTGTTTAGGGTGAAAAATCTAGATGACTGAAGCCACCCAAAGCCTGCTTACAGTATCTATAATCTAAAATAGATATATGGATCCTATCAGGGAGATTCAATAAAAGGTCTTATTGTTTAAAATGATGCTAATTTAGCCCCAACCAATCAGATCTTATTTAACATTTGAAAGCTAACATCTGATTGGTTGGGGCAAAATTAGCACCATTTTTAACGATAAGAACTTTTATTGAATAACCCTGTATGTATCTTATTACTACAGCAGGGATCCTCGAACTATGGCCAACTTACTATACGGGAGCTTCAATAAACGTTCTTATTAAAAATGGTGCTAATTTAGCCCCAACCAATCAGATTTTATTTAACATTTGAAAGCTAACATCTTATTGGTTGGGGCAAAATTAGCACTATTATTAATGATAAGAACTTTTATTGACTAACCCTGTATGTTTGTTCCCTGGCTTCCCTCTGTAGTTGAGGAATGCTAGGAGTAGAGATGTAATGTGGATAGAACCCAGTTTCAAATTGAATCTGAGGGTTTCGAAGTCCCAGCAAAACTTTCAGGACTCCCGAATTTTTGATTTTTATCGAAAATCGAAAGTAGAGGATTATCAAAAATCGAAAGTAGATGATTTCCGAAAATCGAAAGTAGATGATTTTCGATAATTGAAAGTAGACGATTTTCAAAAATCGAAAATAGACGATTTTCGAAAATAGACATTTTGGAAAACCAAAAATCGAAAGTAGACTATTTTCGAAAAACGAAACTCGAATTTTCAAACATTCAAACTTTCCGGAAAGTTCAATAACGGAACGAAACTCAACAGTTTCGAACATCTCTAGCTAGGAGTTGTAGTTGCTTGAGGCCTTACATTGAGGATCCCTGTTCTATAGTATAAACAGTAATAAAGAAAAGGATTTTTCTGTGTATGTTAATGGGAAATTGAAATTTCACTTTCAAGAGTACAGAAATTTGAACAGCCATTTGTCAGAACATAGAAAAGAACTTCATAGCAGAACTTAAACATAGAGATTGATGGGCCCAAAACACAATACATTTGTCCTTTCCGGGAGCCACTTTCAAAAGTCGTTGATACCTGACAGCTATTTGGTGGCCCAAATGAAATGACTGGAGTTCCCATGAGGCAAATGTCCACATTTAATAAAGCATTTGTCACAGCTGGCAATGTCATTATGAAGGGCAAAATCCAAATGGATGCATCATGTAATCACATCCCTAAAGGGACGATAGTAGCATCCTAGTTAGGGTGAAATAAAGGTGAGAAATACAGCAGAAGTCAGTTCAGTATTACACTGTATTTGCAGAAAGTTATTTTTTCCTATTAGCTTGACTCATAACAGACCAAGAAAAAGGTAAAATGTTATAAACTTAACTCATTCCAGTCTTGTTACACTTGAGTGGAGATGAATTTAATAGATTATTTTACAGAGAAAGTATTTAAATAATCTTGTATTTTCTGGTGAACAGTTTTACTTATAATTTTTGAACATACAACATAAGAGACAGCATTAATCAGCTTCCGCTTCAGGTGTTAGAGAGGGGGCCACAGACCCTGTCATATCTCTTTCCATCTCTTACTAATAATTAATTTGCCCTAACAACCCTTCTTACAAATAGATTACTAATATGTACATTGAGAACATGAAGTAGTTTGTTTAATGTTGACCTTGCCTTTGTAGGATTGAAGGGGAAATCAGTTAGAGATTGGAAGAAGCACATATTGGCACAATATGTATGATGAAATCATAACCCTTAAACTACTTTTCCTAATGCATAGCCTGGACTTTTACATCCTGCTGAAGCTTTTTATTCTAAGAAGTACTTCAATTAACTCCCAAATGGTTAACTTAAATCACAGTTAAACGGCAACTCTAGCCTTAGAATCACACCGCTCCTCCTTCTCCCTCATAAAAGTACCCAGGCTGAGGACGCGAACCACTAAATCCACACCCCTGGGTTTGCAATAATTTGGTAGCTAAACATACCTTAAGTTGCATTTGCTGAGAAAGGTCTGCCCTGCACATCTCCCTGAGTCAGTGTGGACTCAGACATAGTGTGTCATCCCATAGGCCAGACCCGAAACACAGCTAGCAAGCAAGGCAGACCAGTTTGACAAATTACATTTTTACAACAGGGCTTGTAGTGTAGACCTGAAATCATGTGCACTCTAGCTTAAAAGGGTTTCCTTTTTTTCAGAATTTGCCTGAAATCTCAAATGTACATGTTTTGGGGAAAAAAAGGAAATTGTCTAGTTTATGAAATAAGATTAGGGAAAAAATAAATAATTGGAAAATAAATAAATAAATAAACAAATAAATAAATATATACTAGCAAAAGTGTGCCCGTTGGTGCACGGTGGAAATTATGTGTGTATGTTTTTCTATGTGTAGTTGCAGTGCTCACAGGATCCATCAGGAAACTTTCAGGGGGCAATAATAAAATAAATCTGAAGTTCCTAAAAAAACCTATACAGTATCCTGATTAACATGCAAGGTTCATGTTTATTAGTATTTACCACAACAAGTTTAACTAACCTATGGGGTTAGAACTTGGGAGCACAGGATACTGATTGAATATGCATGTTAGGGAGAGGTGTGGATAGAGGAGCTAAAAGCTCCACACATAGTATAAAATGAAATAGAGCCTTCTTATAACAGAAGGTACCTCATAGAATCATGTTATTATAATAGCATTGCCTTAATAATCTAACATATAAACACATATTTCTCACTTAAAGTAATGGGTGGGGACATGCAAAGTATCTTATTGATTGCCTGTGGCAAAGGCATGTGTCTAGATATAATACAGCCTAATGGTATAGAGCAGGTGACCTTTTAGGTGTTTGAAAACCACAATTCCCAGCATTCTCTATTTGCAGTAAGTTTTTTCTTAAAGGGGAACTGTGGTCCAAAAATGACTTTAGGTAAATTGATAGGAATTGCTCCCCTGGGAATTTATTTCCATTATTTATTTTGCATAGTTTTGAAGATATTTACATTTTTGGGTGTGATATGGCAGCAGCATCACCAGGTCCCTTGCACTTCCTGCTTCCTGCTCTGAAACTGTCAGTTAATCTGTCCTGTGTCTCCTCCCCCCCTTTGCAGCCCCCCTGGTCCCTCCCACTAATGGACCCCATGGTCCTTCCAGTTGCAGGCCCCCCATGGCCCATAATCTTACAGCCTCATGTGGCCCCACCCACTCACTGGTGTCTAAGTCCCGCCCACTCATGGGTGTTTAAGCCCTGCCCATTTACGGGTGCTGTGGGTTACTCAGACCCCCTTACCTTCTCTGTCAGGACTTCACACAGCAGAGAGGAGGAGGGACTTCCTGTCTTCCTCACACACTGAGGGAGTCTGAGGCTGTGCTCGCCGGTGGCACTGTGCAGATGAAGCCTTAGGAATGTCACATATCAGCCTCCCACCCATTAACTTTCTGGTCAGTCATTTCTGTATATCTTGGGCTGTGGATCACGTAGAGAGGTGGTTGATGGCTCGTTTTAAAGGTGGTCTCCAAACTTAACTTGTTTGGAGACCACAGTTCCCCTTTAATATCCTGTAGCTAAGGCATCTGTTTAGATCTAATAAAGCCTAAGCTTGTGACCTTTAGTTTGAAAACTACAAATCCCAGCATTCTCTGTTTTGCATTGTCTTCTTAATGAACTTTTCACATGTTTAAAACTACAACTCCCAGCATTCCCTAACTGCACAGAATTCTGGAAAACTTAGTTTTCATACATCCTGGAATAAAGACATTTTCATGACTTACAGACATTAAAAGCACACGAACATGCTTTAGCGATTCCTACCCAAGGGTTTGTACATGCAAGTGATTCATCTGCCCTTCCCTTACATCCATAGCTATTAGACTATTGGATTAGGGAATCAATATATGGGTCGATTGGTTGGCGCAACGTTAATGCCCGATTTGCAGCGGCAGCGCGAGTACCAGAAGAGGCACTCGTGTGGCCGTTTCAAAGTGATTTACCAGAGGTTGTGTGCCTCTTTACACGTAAGTATTAAACACCAACTAATAGCTGGCGATAAATACTTATTTGCAGGTGAGATTAACCCAAAATCGCACAGCCTCTGGTAAATCCTGTATGGGAGATGAATCTACCTGGTAGAGTCATAAACTTTACCATATTCGCACTCACTTCCAAATACCACCTACCTGGCAGTTATAATCTATAAAGTCTAAAGGTTCGTGCACACATGCGATCACCCAATGCCGACGCATGACGTGTGTGAACGGCCGTTTTCGGATTATATTTGTGCCGTGTATCGACAGAATGCCCATTTTAGCTGATAAAGTGCCCATACATGGCACGATTATCGGCCGTTCGTACACATCATGTGTCACGGCACCCGTGATCGCATGTGTGTACGAACCTTAAGGCTGGGTAAACACCAGTAACGAACCAATTGTGCCACGGATTAGTCGGCTGGAAATATGTGACGGTGTGGGCAGCCAGCAGCGACCGAGTTCAGTCGTCCGTATCAGACAAATGGGTCAGTTAGTAAATCACGGCCAATCATGCAGTTCTGTATGGGACCACATGATCAGTCTGTCACATGCGCTGCTGGCTGCAGCCACTGTTACTGTGACCAACAGTCATCTGTCCTGGCAGGGCTCTTACACAAAGAATAATGCTCAGTTGGGACACATGTATTATATGTATCCAGACAAAATGGTATTAACCTGCAGATCTGAACACAGATCCAGGCAATCCTGCCACAATGTGTAATTCAATCTGAACAGCTCCATTGGACATTCTGAGACCCTATACAGGATCCAGAATAACATGCTAGGTTCATACTTATTGGTAATTACCACAGCAAGTTCCAGATTTACAGTCACTATGGGGTTAGGAAACACAGGATTCTGATTAGCTTGACAAATTATGGAGAGGTTTGGATAAAGGAGCTAAAAGCTCCCCACAGGGTATAAAATAAAGAAGAGCCTTCTTATAACTGAAGGTACCTGACAGCCTCATGTTTAAAGGGTAAGTTCAGCCCTAAAATGAAAACTTACATACAGGTAAATGCCCCCCCCCCCCCAACCCTAAATGGTAATAGTTTGAAATCTGAAATATATAAGTCTAACCTGAAATCCTGCTCAATGTCCTGTTTCCCGTTTCTGCTTCCTGGTTCTTCCAGTTATCAACTGTCAGTTATGGATCTGACAGTTGACATCACAGCCAATGACTGAATGTTAATCCCCTATCTACCTCTTCTGAGCATGCCCAGGCTCAGTACCTGCTCAGTACAGGTTTCTAAATTGCTCAGTCTCCATGAGGCATCCAGAAGCCTAGCAGGCATACTGTAATGAATTCATAGGACAAAGTATGATATATCAACATATTTTAAAGAGGCCGTTCTTTCTAAAAGATGTTCTTATGAGGGTGGAGTTGTCCTTTAATATATTAATATTGGGGTACAAACTGCCCATTTCTGTAAGAATGCTGGGTAGTTTCAGAGACATGCAAAGTTATTTAATCATAAACAGACACTTCCTGTCTAGCAAACAGAAACTGGATTGTCTCATTACTTTCTATGGAGAGGGGAAGGGGAGTAAATGTGAGAGTCTGAAGATTTTTCTAATTGGCTAAGACTGTCCACATGTTTTACAAAAACACATAACTGGGTGTAATACAGGAACTTCCTTACACTTCCTGTCTTTTCATGGACAGTGCCTAAGAGAATTTTTTGATTTGCTAACAGTGGAAGATCAGAACCTCTCATTGGATGTTAGTAAAATTCCACTTCCTTTTAGTATCTACATGGAGACCCTGTAGGAATCTTGGAGGTGTGTCTTAACCTATCATTTTGAGTTTTCCATTCAAACTTAGGGGTGTCCAGTAAAGTAAGTTTAGTTTATTAATTGTATATAAATTGTTTTGTAATTCAGTAGTAGGTAGTAGTACTATAGTTTGTATGGTGTTATTTCTTATGGCGATTTTAATTAAATAGTGCTAATTACACACATACATATGGACCTTTCCTATGTGTAATAATGGTATATACCCCACCTAGTTAGTTGCTCCTAAAAACTCAATGCAATCTCCGTAAAAATATAATTTTATTTATATAATATAGGGATATATATATATATATAATATATATTATATATATAAATACCTCCACATATGATTGCACTCAACCATCATAATACTTGCCCGGGTGCTGTCCCAATTGTACATAAAATATTGAAAGAAGCACGACGCACTCACAGGTCTTGGTAACAAACGTTCAAACAACAATTTATTCGGTCAACATGTTTCAACCTCTATCAGGCCGTCATCAGGTCCGATGACGGCCTGATAGAGGTTGAAACATGTGACCGAATAAATTGTTGTTGAACGCTTGTTACCAAGACCTGTGAGTGCGTCGGCTTCTTTCAATATTATATAATATATATATATATTATATATATATATATATATATAATCTTAATGGATATGCAAGTGTTTTCTCCATTGAAACTCAAAATTGATCTTAAAAAATTGCAGACATTGTTAATATTTTAAATGCCTATAATATTTGGAAAATGCTTATGAAGGTTCTCATTCATCCAGGTCATGGTATATCTGTTGTATTCAATTAGATCAACTGGACTTGAAGTTTAGTTCTTGAAGACGTTTCGCTAGTCATCCGACTGGCTTTCTCAATTCAGAATGACTTGTACAAGAATCTGTGGCAATTATGTACCCTAAGTGTTAAGGGCGTTCTCTGGGAATTCCTATAACACCTCTTGGCCACTATCCATTAGAGATGTCCGAACTTCGCAAAATCTGGTCCGCTCAAGGATCCGCGAATTTTCGGAAAAATTTGAAAATTCGAAAATCCGCTAGCGGACCCATTAAAATGAAAAATATCCTTGAAAATACGAGAAATCCTCGTAATTTCGAAAATTTTCGATAATACGAGAAATCCTCATAATTTCGAAAATTTTAAAAAATACGAGAAATCCACGGTTCGCGAACGGGATAAATCCGCGGCGGATCCGGGTACGGATCCGCGAACCAGCCATCCCTACTATCCATTCACGCCCTTAACACCTGGCTGTGATATGCTAATTGGGATTTCCCAGGGCACATAATTGCCACAGATTCTTGTACAAGTCATTCTGAATTGAGAAAGCCAGTCGGATGACTAGCGAAACGTCTTCAAGAACTAAACTTTAAGTCCAGTTGATCTAATTGAATACAACAGATATATTTGGGGGGGAAAATGTTTTAATGGAATATCTGCAAACTTGTCCACTACAATCAGAAATCGGTCCTGTGTTCCATGTTAGTTTGCTTTTTTTTTTTTTAAAATAATTGTCAGAAAAATCTTTTGCAAATATTTTACCAGCTGAAAATTGTAACTGGCAGTATCTGAAGCATCAGCCATTGGCTGTACAACTAAAACCTTGAAATGGCCATGAACAAATATCTGTCTTCTGAAACTTTTCATAATTTGTTATGTAAATTGAAGGCTATTCCATGCAAGAAAATGCTAAGAAACTGAATATGCTGAGCAGCGCAATATTGCTCCAACTACATTGGAAAGAAGAGTTGGAGGCTGTTGTTCCCAATTGAGCAAGCAGATAAATAAATTAGTGTGCATTTTTTTTAGTGTGCTTTTATTTTTTAATTCTGCCTGGGCATATTAAATTATTCAAATAAAATTCTCTCACCAAAAATATATGACATATTATAAAAATAAAGAGTAAAAGTTGTTAATGCTTTGCCAAACTCAATATTAGAATTTCTCTGTAAACTGTTTGCACGACTAATCATTTTCTTTATTTTACTGTACCTTTTATTCCACCCTTATCAGATTTTCTTTATGGCGATCTACTAAAGTCAGGGTAAAATTTTCTGTAACCCATTGTATATCACTATTGTATTTTATCACAGCTTGTAAACTGGTACAATAATAAAAAAATAGAACCCTTTATGAAATATATATAATGTGTATACACTCGCCCTTACAGAAAGAATCTTAGAAATACATCAAAGTAAAAACAAGAAAACAATTCATTATGCTTTAAAGAAGGATTATTTTAAAAGGGCTTCCTAGGACATCATCGCCTTAGAGTTTACAAAGGGTAATACGGTCTGATGAGCTCCAATAGCCTGTGGTTTTTATAGTTACTTGATTGCAGCTTTCATGTTTGTAGAATTAAAGATCTTGATGTTGGACGTTTGATTATTGCTTGAGCATCAGTGTAGTGAGATTATTCTATCTATTTTTTCTCTAAATTAGGCCTCAGCTTTCTAAATACTAAATTATCTCTCTCGTCATCCTGATGACGGCCCCTGTGAGGGCAGAAACATGTTAAAGGGCATCTATAGTGAAATTTATACATTGCTCCAATCCAGACATTAAAAATGGTTAGTGTATTCTGCCTTATTCTTACCTCTGTGGCTCGGTGTTTCCACTCCCGCCCCCCCCTCTGGTCATTCCCCCGTTCATTTAGTCCGGCTTTAAATTATGCGCATTAATCCTCCTACACTTGACACTCTAACCTTTGTAAAAAAAAAACAAAAAAACCCTCAGTATGTAAGCCTGTCGAGAGGAAGTTTATCTGTTGTTCTGAAGATAGTGCTACGTAAGGAATGGGAGGGGGGAAGGGGGGGGGAGTTTGGAGAGACCAAGTCCTGAATTACTGCAGCCCGGTGACAGGCAATAAATCGGTGAAAGCTTGCAGAGGAGGGGGACTTCTCCTTCCCTTTACTTCTGTTTTTAACCCAGTATTTGCCAAGCATTTTGAGAAGGAAGGAGTCATTGTGAGACTTGCTGTAAATACTGTGTAATCCTACACAGTATACCGGCATGCTGTTAGGGGGATTTGATTGACAGCTCAAGCAGGAGTGGTGTATCGAAATCTTCACTTCTTTTAACTTGTATATCTCAGGACAGGGGTGGAATCTGAAGAAAATAAAGGTACTCTGGGACTATACATATATATATGTTGTTATTTCGACAAATCTGCTATGTTAAGAAACTGGGTCAAAAGGGTTCCAGTATGGTTAGTGATATCCAGGTCAAACAGAGAAGATTCCTGATCAAGAAACAAATAAATTAATAAAGGTTCAATGTTTAATTATTACTAATATTTATTATTATTAATAAATTACAAAAAAAAAAGAAAAACATATTTAACAGGGCGTGTTACCATAAACACAGGGGGGTTAAAGTAATGATAGTAAAACCTTCCAAACACGTTTTAACAAAGTCATAAATAATAGTCCAATACCCCCATGACAATGTTCTGCTTTTAAATGAATAAGGAAAAGAGATGGCTGAACTGCCGGAAGTTCAGCCTGTTTTCAAACTTCTAAAAAAGTTCGAAAGTCCGAAAACGGACCCATTAACGTCAATGGGGGGTAAATAGTTTGGAAAGTTCGAATGAACTTTCTGAAATATGGCAGGGTAAACTTACCTTACAGGCCTCTGGGACCTGGGAGATGGTCTGAGGAACATGTCCATGAGCGGGGAACAGCATAAAAACCGGGCATAGCACAAACGTGTGCTACTTCCGGTTTCCGCGTGCCGCCTTCGGTAATCCTCGAACGTTCGAGCCCTGACAAGGGCCTTTTGGGGATTAGGGGGTCCCGCAGCTCGAAGCGGGACCCCCCTCCCCGGCCCTATCAGGGCCCTTGCAGCACTAAGAAGCACCCTTGTGGCCTAATCCGTTTCTGATTGGTCAATTTGTCAATGCTTGGTTTACATGGTTTACAGATGGTTTATCAGATTTTCCGATTTGCCAAAATAGGATCTGATTCAAGTAAAAAGAAGACATTCATAATAGGAGATAATATATATTTATCTGCATGTCTCTCAAGTAGGAAAGTATATTCATATGTAAAATGCATGAGAAATACTGTTGGGCCCTTTTCCAACACAGAATATGTATATACCGTATATACTCGAGTATAAGCCGACTCGAGTATAAGCCGAGGTACCAATTTTTGCCTCCAAAATTAGAAACCATGATTGACCCGAGTATAAGCCGAGGGTATACAGTAACCCTAATACCTTTCCACTGTAGATGTTTGGAAACTACAACTCCCAGCATGCTTGGTTGCTGGGAGTTGTAGTTTCCAACCACCTATAGTAAAAAGGTAATGTGGGTGTCTGCATGGCATACTGTCCCCCACCCAATACCTTTCCACTGTAGATGTTTGGAAACTACAACTCCCAGCATGCTTGGTTGCTGGGGTTTGTAGTTTCCACCCACCTATGTAAAAAGGTAATGTGGGTGTCTGCATGGCATACTTCCCCCCCCCCGCCTCCCCCAGTACCCCCAGCCCTCCCCCCAGTCCCCCCAGCTCACTTACCGTACCTGGTCTTCAGTCTTCCTCTCTCTGCAATCCAGAAGCAGCCGCGAGTCCGCCGGCAGTTCCCATTACTGCTTTGCGGCTGTGCGATGACGTCATCCCGCCAGCGTGCGTGATGACGTCATCCCGCCAGCGTGCGTGATGACGTCATCCCGCCAGCGTGCGTGATGATGTCATCCCGCCAGCGTGCGTGATGACGTCATCGCGCAACCGTGAAGAACTACTGGGAACTGCCTCTGGATTGAAGGTAAGTTCCTTGTGACTCGAGTATAAGCCGAGTCAAGGTTTTTAGTTTAATTTTTAAAACTCGAGTATATATGGTACTTTATGTTATAACATGTTATTGTGACCTCTCTGTGATACGGGCACCTTTACCAAAGCTTGCAATTTCAAACTAAATATTGTGTTTATGGTCAAAATAATTTAACCCCACTGCTGTTTGTGTCTTTTTATTCATTGGATGGTGCTGCTATTCCACAATAAAACGTTTGCATAACTAAATACTGAAGCTCTCTCGTAGATCTGCTTTGTATGAGAGAAATTGTCTGAATTACAGCTCAAAGAATTTTTATTAGTGTATGTAAACTGTATGTTAAATGATGCTGCAGTCTGTTAATGTAGTGTATCTAGTTGATCATTTTAAATCCCCCTTAGGTTACAACTACTTTACAGAAGAACATAGATGCTTTGCCTCTTTGGAGGATTAGTTTGCTTTTGTATGGGAGTCAAAAGCTTTATACATAATAACTTTATTTATCCTGACACAGAGTTGGTTTATTTCATTGCAGGTGTGTTTACACTACTTTGCCTACAACAGTTGTCCTCTTATTGCTCTAGGACTTTACAAGGTTTCACTACAAAATATGGATTGGACTGGAGATTAGAGGTAGCTAAACTTCATAAAATTCGGTCCATTTTTGAACTTCTGTAAAAGTTCGATAGTTCGAAAGTTCGAATTTGGACCCATTAAAGTCAAAGGGCGAGTGATAGTTCGAAAAATCCGGATGATTTACAGATAAACTAACAAAGGTAACTTACTGTTAATGGCTGTGGCACCTGGGAAATGGTCCGAGGAACATGTCACTATCACCAAAACTTGTTAAAACACTTCTTAAACACAAGCGGGCAATTGTCGGGTTTTGCGTAAGCTACATTCGAGGGTTACGGCCAATTCGAGGGTTACCGAACAATACTTTTGAGGGCTACTAAAAACTAATGAGTGTAATAAGTGTTAGCGAACGATACATTCGAGGGTTACTGAAAACGATAAATACATTCCAGGGTTACCGAAACCGAACGATACTTTCAAGGGTTACCGAAAATCAAAGGCTACATTCGAGGGTTAGCGAACAATAATTTTTGAAAATACAGCCGCAAGTCCAGAAAAACAAGCTAGCTCGAGTTCATCCAAACTTAAGTTAGGCTCTGATCTCTCTACTGGAGATCAATATTGAAAGAATTCTGGTGTAGTCACATTGAATGTTGGTGGTGGTGGTGGTGGGGGGTCACTATTTGTCCTAAGCACCCCTTTAAAATAAAATACAATACATTAAAAAGGGTATTTAAGCCAAATTTCCAGGTTTTTTTATGTGTTTATTTTGTGATCTTTCAAATAATAAATATGTCCTGCAACTCTCTCCAGAATTGTAATTGCTTTGTAGTTGCTAATGTATATCCTTATTTGAGTTATGGACATAGAAAGAATAAGAGGACCTGAATATCAAGATTTGTCATTATTCACATTCATCACAATTATCTGCTACCAAGCAACCATAAAGTATTTTGTACTCTAGGATAGTAAAATAAAAAATACAAAGGATGATCCCGTTGCAGTGATTTAATAGTGTTTGCAACTTTGGATAAATACCATTTTGGTCTATACAGTACCCAGCTTTTTGCTGGCATTGAAAAGTTGTGCAAAAAATAGTGCAAACGCAATAATAAATTGGCTGCTGCAGCTGCATGGGGGACATTTTGCGAGAGCCCTGCATGTAATCCACAGTAAAGATATACAATTCTCATGTCCAGTAGCAGTTGGGATCCGTGAGCCTGACTTGGATACCCTCTCCTGAGTTCACTCAAGCTGTACTCCAGCTTTTAACCTCCAGCACAGCATCGTTTTGACATCTGATATATTTTTTAATTACTGCCCAATGTGAGGTAGGAATACGGGCTCTTTCCTCATATTTAATTATACAAGATATTTGAACATTCTTTAAAAAAACACATCATACCATATATTGGTCCTTTAAATCAAACTTTATTTTTGAATTTTAGACCAGAAAGTCTTTTGATTTAATAATTTCTATGCACAATAGGAATTTAAACTTGCATGTGTCCATACGTTCACTTCTGTGCTACTGTGCTTTTGGGGAGGTGGGGTTTAAACCATGATTTTATTTAGGCTAAAGATGGTATTCTTATGTTCTATGAGGTGTTTCACTTTAAGAAAAGTTCACCACTAAGGAGAAAAAACTGCAGGACTCAGCTAATGAAGCTTATTTAAGGATTGCTTAAAGCATTTTAGTCTTTCAACATAATGGGAATAATCATTTCACATTTTCAAATGACTGCAGAAGAGCATTCCAGGTTTCTTGGGATTATTCTATTTTTGTTATTACTTTATATGTATTCTGGTTATGTGTTCAGGTCATTTTTTTGTGATCCAATTTGCCTTTCCTCTTCAGATTTAAATGGTAAAGCAAGAGGAAGTAAAAACCAGAACAGAGCTTAACAAACCTTTGTTCTGACATTTGGCTTTTGTTGAAGAACAGCTGTAGAGAACACAGGAGAAAAAAAGCTCTATGATCCTTTAAATAGAAGCATGAAAGCTATTTCATATTTTCAGAATATTCAGTATTTGCATATGGCCATGGTATTAAAATCTAATTCCCTGAACAATGAGAAGTGTTTAATAAGCAGAGTGGAAGACCATAATTAAGTCCGTGGGGCATGAAGTTCAAATTTGAAAATCAGGACACTGATATTTTTTCTTCTTCAAATTTTAGCAGAATTTTAATGAATCATCTTAACTATAAACTAATATAGCACAAGTGTTAGACTGAGTGTGATTGTAGTCCTTGATTATCGAGCTGACATTACTGTTGGGTTGTTGTAAAGTTTGAAACGATTGGTGATGGTACAATTTATGAAATAGCGATCATGGAACAGAATGACATGATAATATTGTGATTTTATTTTTACACCTATTTTACTTCAACAGGCAGAAAAATTGCCTGTTCCACTAGTAAATTTAAAACCAAAATAAAATTCTGGGTAAACATTAGAAAAAACATTTTATAACCCCATACAAAGTAAACAGTAGAGATAGACCCAAACCCGATTCTGAAGCGGATTTCACAAATCCGCCTGAACTCAGACTTTGCGGATCTTGTGGATTTATGAATTTTTCCTAACCACGGATCTATTTTCAATTAATGTCGAAGAATAGAGATGGGATCTGGGCTCGACACGAACCCCGATCCAAAACGAAACCCCTCGGACGGATGGATCCTCCGAATATCGTGACTTCGGAAGACATTTTCGATAATTTTTGAAAGTAAGGTTCTATTTTTCAATCATTTTCAAAAATAGCCTTGAACGTTCTAAAATTATTGGAAATACAATCGGAGACCATTTTCGAGTTTCCGATCGTATTTTCGAGAATCCAAAGATCGGAGACCATTTTTGAGTTTCCAATCATATTTTCGAGAATCCAAAGATCGGAGACCATTTTCGAGTTTCCAATCATATTTTCGAGAATTCAAAGATCGGAGACCATTTTTGAGTTTCCAATCATATTTTCGAGAATCAAACGTTCAAGGCTATTTTCGTTAATTTTAGAAAATAGCATCAAACATTCGAAAATACGATCGGAAACTCGTATTTTCGAAAATAGCCCCATACTTTCGAAATATATATTATATTTTGAGCACTGGGTTACTTTTAAAAACATTTGGAAGTGGTGCAGCCCATGTACAATAAGTATAAAACCCACGGTAACCCTAAATTTCATGGGGTTGCGCAGGTTTGACACTTGTTTTTGTGACAATGCATCTCGCTGTTAGCACATTTTCAGGGAGATACAATAAAAGTTCTTATCGTTTAAAATGGAGCTAATTTTGTCCCAACCAATCAGAACTTATGTAACATTTGAAAGCTAACATCTGATTTGTTGGGGCAAAATTAGCACCATTTTAAACGATAAAAACTTTTATTGAATAACCCCCTTTATGTATAGTGATACGCTAAGTTAATGTTTACTTTTAGTTTTTTTCTTTCATTTAACACTCGGGTGTGGGCATCATCAATATATTTAATGCTTTAGTAAACACAACTCAACTTTGACTATCAAGGTCATGGTTTGCACCTCACAATAAGACTTTACATTCCTATGATACATTAGTCAATGATCCATCACAATCTTAAAAGACTAGCATTGACAGACTAGAAATTGAAAAGTGTCTCCTGATACTTCAAACAAATCCTCCAAAAGTAGCAGAAATTCTTATGTAAAACATTGCCTCAGCAATTTACGTTTGATGGAGTGGTTCATCAAGGCAATGTTCAAATTAAAATCAGGCTGTTTACTTAACTTGCACAATTTATACTGGCTCCTCTAAAGGTCTCCTTCAGGAAGGTTATCTATTATAGTCTGTGCTCTATTAGGGCTCATTTGCGCTTGCGTTTTATTCATAGCATTGAAAATGCGGCAACGCACCAAAAACACACGTTTTCGGGAGCGTTGCGATTTGCGTTCCGCATTTTAAATCGAAATCGCATGCATTTTTCAATAGTTGATTAAAAAAACGCATGCGCAAACGCAACGAAATTGCATGCGATTCCGTGTGCGATTGCGTTGAAGTGTAGCCGTGCCCTTACAGTTGCTCTTAGAAGCAACATTTTAAAAAGCCATTAAATCAGTACAACCATTTCTATTTTTTTTTTTAACAACAAATATAGTTTTGAGGAAAAAATGGGGCACGTTGCTGTATCGTTATTTTGTGATACCGTGCCTTTAACAATCCCGGTAGTAATTGTACACTGGCCTATACAATAGAATTGTGGTAGTTCACTCGTCCTTTAGCGATTACCCTCGGAATCTGATGTTTCAGTAGAAATTACTGTCAAGAACATTTCAAGGATCATCCTGGGGGAAAAATTACAATTGCAGAACCTGAAATGCAGCTCACTACCGACCACAGCAAAATATATGAAATCAACTTATTTTTTTCTAAAATGAAAAGTGTAAGGGCTAGGCCACACTATCGGGGTTTTTTTTTTCTTATCATTGCGTTGCGATTTGTGTTCCGCATTTTAATTCGCAACTGCATGCGTTTTTTAATACTTAAGTAAAAATCGCATGCGATTCCGTGTGTGATTGCGTTGCAGTATGGCCATGCCCTTAGAATACCTTGGTACTGTATGTGTATTGTAATTAATAAAAACAGATCCCCATTTAACTTCCCCTTCAAGCCTGGAGACAGAGACAAAAGTTTTTTCCAGAAATATAATCAGCTTCAAAAAAAAATTGCAAAGAATGTTATAAATGCAACACAGCAGATAGTTAAATTCTCATTTTGCAATAAATTTTGTTTGCCGATTCCCATTGTGTAGGGCAAACCGAGAAGGGAAATATTTTGTCTCATGTACTTTTTATTATTTGCACCCTCACTGAAACCCTTAAGCTCCTCGCACAGCAAGCAAGGAGTTAAATTCACGCTTACTGATTGTGAATAGCTGCAGGGGAATATCCCTGATTGTGTTGTTCACTTCTGTTGTGTGACTTCAGGTGGGATCACTTCTGTTGTGCTCATCATTGTTGATTCCCATGAATATAGGCAGTTGTGGCAAATCACAAAGTGCCCTAATCAGCCCTGGGGCTGTTCTATCTTTGTATTCCAAGAGGAATTCTGGCATTTTTGAAGATTTTCTTTAAAACATCCATCTGAATTGAGAAGGTTAATATACCTGTGTAGGGTGTCCACAAACAGTGATTTCAAATTAATATAAAACTGTTTTTTCTTTGTCTCTTTATAAAAGGCGAAGCTACTCTTTAGTAGAGAATATGAATATCATGGTGCCATTCCAAATGGCCATGAAGAGTTTTCTGCACAGCTTCATTCCCGATAACTTACAATAAAACACTCACGGCGAGATGTAATATTGTGATTTCAGAGGTTAAATGGAGTTAACCACTCACTTCCTGGTGGGATTAACTCCATTTTTCCGGGGCCTGTGCCTTTTCCTCTTAACGGCACAGGCGCACGTTTGTTTTTGTGCTACTTTGTAGTGCGAGGACGAACATAATTTCAAAGGTTCAGTTACCTCCGCACTCCTAACCTGTCTCATTCGGTAAGTATTGCATTTCCCCCTGTACATTTGTTTTTGTCCCCTACTAAAGATATTTGGTTTGTTTCTGTAAACAGCTTACAATGAATAGGAGCTTGATTCATTACTGTGAAAGGCTGAAGATACTGGCCACTAAAGAGCAGGATGCTGGACGGCTTAACATTGCCCAACAATCCTAATCAGCTGTTTATTCATTAAAAATTACCAGGTAATTTCACACAGATAACTTCACACCTCAATAGATAAAAATAACGCCAGCAGTTTCTAAGCAACCGGCATTTATGGACAAATCCCCATCTCTCAGGAGTCTCCTGCCAGTGAGAGAGGCCAGTCAGCCACTGACCACCACCCTCCCGCCAGATTAACTCACCATATTAAACAGGACCTTAAAACTGGCCTTAAAATATCTTTTTTAGTTTTGCACTGTTTGCATAACAAAATCGCCATGCTGTGACAATAGTATTTCAAACATAAAATTAACAATTATCATATTGTTTTAACATTTATATTCATACATAACATAGCAACAAAACAGGGACAAAGGAGGGAGGGAAATTTTCTGAATTGCTCAGTTAGAAAGAGGGGCCATTTACCAACAGGCATATGCTATATACTGCTCCAGAACTCCTACCAATACTGTAAACCATGCTGCACCCTACCCCTTTGCAGAATTTAGCCCTCTCACCCCCTTTCTCCAATGGCCAAGGTTTACCTCCATCCCAATCTGGCTTCCATCTATTACATTTTTATAGTGGTACTACACCTGCTGATTTCACACACACACACACACACACACACTAACTAAAAGTTAAATACTACCATAAATTCACTTTTTCGTACCTGAAAATTATGGCACATTATTTGCAGGATAATATTATTATAAAATATGTTTGGCTTTTTCTGTTTTATAAACTTGTTCAACAGAAGCTTGTTGTCTTGTCTTGACACGCACAGGGGTAGTTATATACAGTATATACAAATAGGCTGTCACCCTGAGATTACTCTGCATAAAAACCAACATAAAACATCACTGTATCACCTCCGAGATGCCTTGCTTTAAAAAAATACAGTGTATGCATAATTATATATTATATTACTTTCAGGGATTTTTCCCTTTATAATATATCTTATGACAGTACAGGGTGTAATTACTACATGATAACCACCATGTGTCAAGGTGCTTAATATCCCATCTAAGGACCTGCAAATCATTTGTTCTTGTAAGAATTAACATTGAAAATACATTGAAGCTGTAGTTTCAGGGTCAACAGGAACATCTGTGGGGAATTGTTACAGAGCAAGTAATATTTGATGAAATATCTGTAGCTCTACAGGATTTATTCTAGTGAGATTTTATTTAATACCTATGGTGGAGGTTACAGCTTATTTTGATTCCCTTAAGGGGGAAAAAATAGCGACCAAAAATGTATAGAAAATGAATGGATTGTCAATCCCATGGTAATTAATTGGTTTTGCATAATTTACTATATACAGTGTAATAAAAAGAAAAATTATACAGAGGAGCCCTCTAAACTTATAGTAAACATCTGTCATGTTGAATTTATATTCATCTTAACAATGATTTAAATGTATCTATATTCCATTATATAAGATGTCACTAAAAAATTAAATAAGATAGGGAGTGTATAAGACATTAGTGCAAATAAGGAATAGAGACTTCTGGGTTTCCATGGTAGCCCTTTAGGAAATGCCACACCTTTTAAGAGTTTTTTTCTAGCATTCTATGAGCTAAATGCAAAACCAGAGATCTAAAACATTATGAAGGACAACATTATTATTAAAACCTAGTAGAAGGAGTTACTTCTGCTCTCTGGTGTGATAGTTGAGTGGGGGTGACTGCATTGCAAGTTGTCACTGAATTGTGTAAAAAAAATCTTTAAAGGGAAAGTTCATTGGAAAATATCCTTGTTTTTCTTAAATTCTTTGTTTGTATTGTGCATAGTTACTCTACGTATTCTCTTCCATTTTGTAAAATCAGTTGAATTTATACCCCTTGCTATAACCTGCTGTTGACATTAGTGAGCTTCCATTTCAGGTTCTAACGGTCCTTCTTCTTCACAGGATGCACCACTTCCTCAAAAAGTTCCTAACAGTAATTTCTACAGATTGGCTGTTGGATGGGTCAAAGATGCTCAGATCTCTACTGAGCAACTGAATCAACCCAGGCACTGGGTCAAGGGCAAGACCATAACGGTCTCTACTAGGGGTCCTGCAAACAGGAAGTCAGTTTTTCTGAAGCATTCATTTATACACAGACAAAATGCTGAATGGGATAGGTAAGAATTGCGCTTGGGGGTATGGGTGGGGTAAGGGTTAAAGGGTATCTCCACTGGCAAAATAATAATTCCCATTCAGTTTTATTGAAGAACAGAAAGTAAAGGAGCTGAGTCTTACCTTCCGTTCTTCAATAAAACCTGCAGGAGCCAGGAGAGAAGATTCAGAACTTATCTGATCTCTTGCTCCTTCGCCGCATCCTCTGACAGGTGCTGATGGACTCTCTATGCTATGAGCGTGCGCAAGTGCGATTGCGATATAGGCTGTATTGCATGTTATTAAGCCAGAGGTTCTGGACACATGCATTAGCCACAGGACATAAAGGAGAATTTTGCATATCTCCGCCCCTTACTCTGGGGAACCTGGGAGTAAGAAATTACTTCTTGTTTCTTAGATTTGTGGGCAATGCTATTCATATAGCATGAGATTGCAAGGTACCGTTTGTTATAAGAAAGCTCTGCTCCATGTTGTAGATAAGAAAGGGTGACAAAGCTGGCCAATCAAATGGCACATTTTGTTACAGACAGATAGGGAAAGGCAGGATTATGGCCTGGGGAATGGGGAATTTTGACATTAAATACTTTCTGGCAACACAGGAACACAAGAGTGGGTGGGTTTTATTGTATACATATTTAACTCTCTGCTGACCATGTGTGTGTTTCACTAGTATAGTTGTCCTTTACTATATGGACGTGTCATTTCAAACTGATTTTTTACAGAGATCTTGATCTTTACCTATTTAATTTTTGCTTTTAACCCTTTCCCTATCCATACCCCCAAGCGCAAACAAGTAACTTTTAAAGAATATTAAAACCTGTAATAGGTCCCTTGTAGAAAGAGTTAGCAGGGCTTTAAGAAGGGAAATGTGTGGCTGCATGGGCTTCATAAAAGTTACTTGCTCAGCTGTCCCAAGCGATTTAACATGGCTTTTAAGTATATACCTATATATATACATACTAGAGATGGTATCTGACACGGAACCTATTTTTGAAGATTTTCGAATGTACAAAGCTATTTTCGATAATGTTCCAAAATAGATTCGGATGTAAAAAAACCTTCAAAAATACGATCGGAAACTCAAAAGTTGCATCTGATCATATTTTCAAAGATTTTCGAATGTTCAAATCTATTTTTGATAATTTTTAAAAATAGCTCCGTACATTCGAAAATCTTTGAAAATTCGTTCCGTTTTTTTATTGTCGGGATTTTCCAGAGATCCGGGAATCCGAAAATGGAACAAAACTATTGAGTTTTGGCCATCAAAAATCAGCAACATCAATAAATAAAGAAACTGAGGGTCGCACTCCAAACAAATTTTGGAACACGTGTGTTACCTGTGATGTGTGGTTCACAATAAACTGGAAATTTGTTTGGAGTGCGACCCTCAGTTTCTTTATTTATTGATATTGCTGGTTTTTGAGGGAGAACCACCTGAGGTGTCTGCACCCACTGGTTGGGATAGAGTGCACCTCCATCTTTGGTTACCTGTTACAATGAAAGAAGCCAGTCAGAACTAAAAGCAAATGTCAGCAAATGAGGGAAGCTTTTTAAAAGTTTGAATTTGGTTCAACTGATGCCATGACATCAAATGTGCACATCTGCTGCAAACGACCGTGCAAAAAAACATGTTGTGACATCAGTGCCCGTGATTGGTCATACTACTTGTTGCACGATCAGTCACCACGTGATAGGACACCAGCATAGCAACCAGAACATTAACAGTAGCACAAAAAATAATATAGCCATCCCATATGTTGATATTGTCTGAGAAGCTCAGAAGGATCATTAAATTATTTACATCCCCGTGTTCTTTAAATCTAACAACACTTTAAGTCTGTTTCTGGGCACTTTTTTAAGTTTAAAGGAGAACTAAACCCAAATTTATATACATCAGAATCTGAAAACACCCCTCCTAAAAACACCAATAAACTATAAAATGCCACTTTAGTAAACTCTGTTAAAGTAAATCAAAGCCTGTTAAGAACTGGATGAAGTATCTGTGTGTAGGTGCAGTGTCAGACCACACCCCCTGACCTCAGTCACATGCTTCCTTGCTTTATCTGTCCTGTAAATGGATTGGCTAGAGATTATTAATGGGTGTGACCAACTGTAACAAGTTTGTGCCATAGCTAAGGACTGAGCATGTGCAGAACAGAATGGTCGTTGACCAAACTGTCTGATACTAGAATGCTGAGAAGTAAAGCACAAACCATGTTATTTAGGTAAATTTCCCAGCGCCTGTATCAAAATGAGAGGTAAGGCACAGATTACTGGTTTTATATCAAGGTGTTCTGCCTTCTGGTTCAGTGTTGTTCTGTGGCTTTAGTTGCCCTTTAAACCTGGTGGTTAGGGTTGGAGTGGGGTCCCTTAAATTACAGAAAAAAATAGTTTTGGGGTGGAGATACCCTTTGAGCATAAAGGTTACTCTTTTTAGGACAGTGAGGTGCATATTTTGTACAGAGAGGACAACTGGTTTGCAAGAGGAGTGAAAAGGGCCATCTACGTTAAACTGGAGAAATCACACCCAAATTGTGATGGAAGCCATTACACCTCACACTTAAACAATTAACTTTTCAATTACAGTTTTACTGCATATGGTAACTGAATTTTGTTAATTGTTCTGTTGATACTTGGAAGATAAGCATACAACTTTATCTACTGTATGCTAGGAAATGTCCCTACCAGTAGGAAGAAGGAAGGTACTTGGATGAGTTGTTAAAACATTTTCAATATTTAAACAAGTCAATTTGCACTGACTTTATAATATTTAATAAACGTAGCTGTGTTACATCTTCTCAATTGTATTTATTGGCCTTTAAGACATGGGGTCAGTGTCAGGTAACATATAATAGGAACTTGATTCAGGCATTCTGTACACCATTTACTTTTAGCTAAAAAGGTTAGCTCAAAGGAAGAACTGCTGCAATTAAGTTCATGTTTTCACAAACACTCTTTATACCACCACTAAAGAACTAAGAAATATTCAGGAGACAACATTGCATGTTTGGCTTGATGTGGGGAAGTGATAATGTTGAAATTTTTTAGCAATGTATAAATATTTTAAAATCTTAAGACACTTGCAAAGGAGTCCTGTTTAAATGTTATTATGTGGTGGTCACCACAAATTAACTCCAATCATGGAAACATAAACTTTAATGGCAAATCATAAACTACCTCAGAGTTTCCTTGAAATGCAGGAAAGCCGTTTTAGTTAATATTAAAGCATTTCTCATTAATTAAGTACAAAATCGTAACAATTTTTTCATCAGTGTTGGTATCTGTTCCATCACAAAACCTCTTCATAAATTGAAGTTGAAATCTGCCAACAAATACAAATTTTCAGACAGGTCCAGTTACAGTAAATTGTAATGCTAAAAACATTATTATTATTTATTTTAGGATACATAAACTGGTACATCTTTAGAAGGAATTTTACAGAAGGAAATTTAATTGTCTCCTTCAGATGCCACCCCATTTAAGATTCATTACCCTCACGTGGGAAATTTATATATCTGATGTATCAGACGTAAGCCACACAACTATTTAAACTATTTAAAGAAATATAAACCTTTCACTTTTTTTCTATTGACTGACTGGGCATAGGAGGTACTTACAGTTTTTAGGGGCATATTTTAAAAGCGGTGAAATGATTTCATTGCAAAATATTTTGGACTTTATTCTGTTTAATGCTGTTTATGCACTGCACTTTGTGGTGAAAAACATGGAGAAATGATTTTTATACCTTTTTACAAGGTGAAAAATTATTTTGAGGACTTTTCTGACTTGGTAATAGGTACTTTTTGTACGTAGAATGCCATGATTATTGCTTGCTTAAACATCGCCGGGATGGGTTGCAAAACATGGTTAAAAATAAGCCACATTAAAAATAAGCGACGCTAAAAATAAGCCATACTAAAAATAAGCCACACTAAAAATAAGCCACACTAAAAATAAGCCACGCTAAAAATAAGCGACGCTAAAAAAAGTTACTCTGTTTTCTTGGATGTGCTTGGATGCGTTTAAAATTATTTTTCATTTCTTTTGCTGAAAATAAATTCAGATAATTTAGGCTATAGTTATAACTCCTAGATATATCGCACAAAAACTTTGTGTATGATTGCTATACCCTGTAATCTTAATGCAAATATTACTGCTTGACTTTGTGTGACTGTCATATACATTGCTGAAATTTAAAGGGCATGTCCACCCCCAAAACTAAAATTTAACCCCATACTGGCCCCACTCTGTAGTGTACAAAAATCCTTACCTTACATCCCAGCTCCTTATGGTTGCCATGCTGTGCCCCTCCAAATCCAGGAACATTGTAGTGTAGAAGCTCCCAGTGACTCATCCTGTGCTTGTCTCTGCCTCAACCTTGACAAGGTTGAAGCATGCGCAGGAGAGTCCTCCCCCCATCCCTCTCCCTCCCATTTTCTTCTCCCTCCCCCTAGTGTAAAATCCCCATGATATATTATATATACTGATCCCCCAGCCCCAACCGACGTAACAGATTTCAAAGAAAGTGCCCCGATAGTTACTTACCTTCCCTCCATCTTCCGGCGTTCTGATAAGCCGGCAGCTGCGTCCCTGATTGGCTGCCTCTCAGCTAATCAGGGACGCGGCTGCCGGTACCGCCCCCTGCTTGCATTTCCGTGCAAGCAGAGGGACTGGAGAGTGCCGCAGAGGATAGAGGGAAGGTAAGTACATATCGGGGCACTTTCTAAAAATTTTATTATGGCGGTTGGGGCTGGGGGATCAATATGTATAACATATTAAAAGTTAAAAAAAGGGGTGGACATGCCCTTTAAAGAAGGAAATACGAGAGGGTGACATCATCAGTGAGGGACCAAGGAGGGAGCGTGGAACGCTGAGACACAGCTAACCTCCGTGGATGTGCACTTGGATGCCTCGTGCCGAGAATCACAGTGAAGTGTGAAGAGTGAGGATACGGGGACAGCTTCGCACAGAGTATTTGTTCAGCATAAACAGAGCTGAAAGTGAACCACGACATTTACCCTGTAAAATACCACTAGGAGAACTGCCCCCTGAGGATCTTCCTCTCCCTGATATAGGCAATACAGATGGTGGAGCAAGCTACAGAATCGGTAAGTATCAATACAAACTTATACACTGTTGCTATTTTCAATACTGATCAGGAACATAAACCATTATTGATACATTGTATTTGATCTGGGACTGAAGTAAATAAGTTTGTTGGAAGTGAAAACTCTCAAAGGACTAAACTTTTAATATTGCTGATATACAGGGATGCAATACTCCATTGGTTTTAGTATTTATATATTCTATGTTTTATAGATAAATTAGGCTGGCCAGCCACGTTTGACATACATGTGTATAATTTTTAGGAGATTGCTTTGAAAGCTGGTGTATTTACAGGTGCTATATGTCTATGAATATTTATGATGAATTATTCTCTTTGGGGTTAACCTCCCTTAAGTCCCTAAGTCACAACGAAATATTGAAAAAAATGCAGGAAACCTTTGCGGTCTTTGCTGTATCTGTGCATACTTTAGTGCAATTACCTCTGTTTAATATTTTACATATTACTGTATTGTACAGTAAAATATTGTCTATTGTCAGGGCTATTAACCTTTTAGATTTATTTTATGTTTAATCAACAATAATAAAAATGCAATGGACCAAATACTAATTGCAAGTCTTTCTGTGCTTTCCCATGAACATTTTGTTTATTCTAGAACCCTCAGAGGGGTTACTAGGAGCTGTAGTTCATGAAAAGCAAAAACATAATTGATGGACAATCGTCCACCCAATAATGTTTCAGTGCATATGGATATGGATATTTCTCAGTGGGAAATAAGTGAACCCTAAACAAAATAAGTTGGAAAAACCTTTAAAGAGTAACCTACTATGAAATTCATGATCTCTTGAGAGCAAAACAGCTAGAAAGATTTGTTCATTATCCTAATACAGTAAGAGCCAACACGCATACATATTTTTTACCTTTATCGTTCAATTCAATCTATGCTTTTTTCCACTTTTATGTAAATTATTGCAATCCAGTACAAATAGGCTAATAAGTAACTAATTATCATATTTAAATTGCTGGTTAAACATTTGCATGGGAAAGTCATTAATGCCCGCAGTGGCAAATATTTTATCTACTTCCCTTAACAAAAGACCCAAAGTAACCTCTTACTTTACGACTTTGAAAAATAAATTTCCTCTAAATTGCCTATTGCATTTCAAATTGTAATTTATCAGGAATGCTGTATGGTAGTTCAGGAGTACATTTTGTGCCATAGAACTAGGAAGGAACATTAAAAATATGTTTTATAATCTACAACATACTGGGAATATTTGTTTATGAGATTATGTTTCCAGTACACAGCTTCAGGCCAAACATCTTAATTAGACTCTTGTTCAATTCTAAAACTATTTAAGAGATGAATGTACTTCTAGCATTATGGTTGTTGAAAGAATAACAGTAAATATTATTTTGTAAGTAATGTTTTTAATAATTAACTGTATAGTGCTGTTTGTCCGTGTTCCATTTCTTCCTCAAATACATACATGCTGCAAATAAAATCTTTGTTAAAAAAATAGATGTTTTAAAGAATCCCAAGACTAGAAGCGCACAAGAGAAGATGATGTATTTAGGTCAAAAGGGGTCAGAACAGAACTGTCTATAGCTCAAAAAGTTATTCTCCTTGGCACAGCAGACTTCTGTCTGAACTTCAAAATCAGAATGGACCTTTGAGGTTCATGGCATTCTCAGTTTAGCTTTCTTTCAGCTATAACAGCACCCAGATATACATTTCTAAATGAGAATTAGTATTGTGCCTACATGTGGGTTCGAATCTCTTTGAATTATATATACATTAGACTCTAATAAAAGTACAAATATAAAGAAATTTCGTAAATCATACTATTTAGTATTATGGTTGTACTTGTGTTTCCAAATGCTGTAGAATTTAAGTGCCCATAGTTATAAAGATTTAAAACACATTTTAAAAAAGAAATCTGTATAGAGAATGGAAGAAACATTCACAACCCTCTATCATTCTAAGCCTATAGATTGGGGCCCTTGACGAATTAAGGTTATGTGCAATTGTTCTGTTTGCTGCTATGGTGCCACCATCCCCGGGGAATCCACATATGTAAGGGTGAAAAGGTGTACTAAAGACATGGTCTACTATATAGATTTTTAATGTAAAAATTTTACCCAACAATAAATTGCCAGAAACCTCATTTATATAATGGTGTCCTGGGACCAATTATTTGTTAAATAAAAATGTATACATTTTTATCTTGAAACTCAAATGCAAATGCTTGGACTTTTTTTATCTCATGTGAAATCTAAGCTCCTTTCAGCTGCTGTCTCCATATTATTACAACCCATTACACTGCAAACCAAAGTCTGAAATCTACCAGTTTGAGTGCCAACAAACTCAAACGGGCCCACTAATGCAAACGTGCCTGAATTTAAAATTGTATCTCGGTTGTTTCATTAAAAGGTTATGTTTTCATTGGTAATTCTCAAATGGCCTGTAATTGGTAATCATCGAAAGGCACTGACAAATGCCTTTTGGGGCATAAGGGGTCCCGCAGTTCGAAACAGTTGTTGGGAGTGCTGCAGTTCGAAAACAGGAAGAGCCCTTAGAAAAGCCCTTGTGGCATGTCTTCTTTCTTCCCAGCCCGCGACACCAACTCCGCAGATGCCGCTAACACTGGGTGATGTCACTGTGGCCGCCAGTGACACTGGAGACATTAAAGGACAACAATACCCCAAAAAACAACATCTCCCCCATTACATGTCCACACTTCCAGCAACTGAAATCGCTTACTCTCATTTACAACCGTGCTTAGATATCACGCAGCAAAGATAAGTGCTAAAAGCCCTCCTCCTAGACGGCCCACGGCCATGATTAACATATCACTTGTCATTGGCTGGTGGGAATGTCTGTTACAACCTCTCTCCTCCTCCTCTGCCAGTCAAACAAACTTGAACTGTTTGGTTGCTAGGATACAGCCTACATAATCAAGCTGATCAAGGATGGGTGGAGGAGTGTTTTCTCACTGCTAGTTTTGAGTGACAGTTACAGGCAGACAGAATTGTTACACCTCCTTAACAGTGTGGCTAATTGAAGGCAGAGAGAAGCTCGAAATCAGGAAAAAAAACGTATGGGGAGGGCTCCATACCTTTACTCTTTTGAAAGCAGTTTAAAAAAAAATGCATTGAGGCAATACAGTTATCCTTTAATGTCACTGGTGTTGCTGACGTCTTCTTTCTTCCTTCCTCTGCTACCACTGTGATGACTTCTGAGCTCTGTGGGGGTTTGCACATCTTTATATAGGTTTGCTGAAGGACCAAATCCAATTGTGATTGGTTAATATTTTAATGCTTGCGATCATATGATTACATATTAACCAATCATATTTGAATTTTATAGTTGGTGCTCAAATAAGAATTTTAAACTTACTGCAAATAAATACCCATAAATTTTAGGAGACATTCCAGGCAATGGATCTGTTTTCATGTTGGTTGAACAAAAGACACGAGGACATCCCTACAGACTTCAAAAAGTAATTTAAGTTTAATCAATGCGAATAGTTCAACGCTGTGAAGGCAGTGCTGTTGTGGGATACTCTGGCTTGGATGACAGGTAGAATATCCATGATCAGTTATGTCCATGTGTGGGATTGGTGTTTTTTTTTATTGCAATGAAGTTACATATGTATTCTTTTAAGCTTTATTAGGATTGTTGGGTTTTGCATGGAAGGGATAAAGTTGATAGACTGAGGCCACACTGTAATGAATGGCAATGTGCGTGAAAAGCATGCATTTCATGCGCATTACAATAGTTATGTTATGGGAGCGCATTGGATCTGCAAAAAAATGGTGATCGCATGACAGATCACAGTGATGTGGCTATCCACATTCACAAGCACTGTGCTGAGATTCTCACATGCCAACGGATCGCAAGCCTGTGAGAAATCACATAAGTGTGGCCTAGACCTTACATATCCCAAAGAAATGCAAAATTTCAAGTGCTTTCAGGATTCAATTGTCTCTTTACATCCATCATTTTTCTTGAATCTAATTGATATATATTTAGGATGAATAATAGAGCTGGTAGTAGCACATAATAAAACTCTAAAGTTGCTATACATTTTACAGAAACATTAACACAATATCACTTTAATGCAGTTCCCTATTGCTGCTTTAGAATCTACTGCATTTGACGCATAGTAATGCACCTAAAGTGCTTTTTTTTTGTGGCAGCGAATTTATAACCATTATTTCTTTTTAGTTTTCCCAATAAACATCGTTTTCTGAATAACAAAAAGACAGAAAAACTTAATATTTCAACCTTTTGTTTGACAGACACAAAATGAGGAAAAATAATGCCCAAAGTGAAATAAATGAAATGGATAATTCAAACAAGGTGTTTACACTTTTGGAAAGTAATTAAACAGTAGTTTTGTCTACAGATAGAAGATATCTATCACCTTACCAGACAAGAATTTAGAACACCAACAATGCAAGTTTCAGTACTGTCAGAGTAGAAACGTGCAGCCTTGGGCTGATCTCTGTAGATGCATTTTATTAAGAAATGATAACACTGCATTCACAAAATAATTAACAATTGCAGATAAGAACCAGTATATGGCAAATAAATAAGCTCAGGTTGATGAATGAAGGTAATAAACTAGCAGACGACAAGAACCAAAGAGAAAAAATTTAAATGCAAATTTGAATAAAATGTAGGAAAGCAAAGATTTTTACAGAATGAGGAGGAATTTAATTAAAATGAGTTGTATCACAAGGCAGCTAGGGAAAGGACAGAAAAAAGAGCCATTGGCTGTGTTTTCTTGTAGGCAGACCAATGAGTGTAGAGTCACTATAACTTCCTATGCAAGTTGTTTTTGTGTAGCTTAACAGTTTTATGCGGATAGAATTGCATTGCTTTTGGTGCCAAAGTCTGTAATTGTTGCAGTGATATTTGATTCAGTAGTTACATTTTCACTATTACATACAAGTATAACAACAATATATTGCAAAGCATTATTTAGGGTTAATATGTTGTCTTATTAGAAGATCTTCTAGAACATCAGTTTGGCCATCCAGGAACTTGTTTTTCATTCTTACACAACCAGAGCAACTTTACCCTAACTGGAGTTATATGACTTTACCTATTGTATTGTATGTCAAATCAAAATATAGAAAACACCTTGGTTAGATACATATCTCTTGTCAACAACTTTGTTAGGTGAGCTTAACTGGTGGAAATCATTTAATTTTCCATGAACACACTGTTCCTTCATGCTGAATGATTGACAACTTTAAGATAACAAGCTCCTGTTGAATAGAATCTGCTATTCAAAATATTCATGACCCATAATGTTTATGGTCTCTTGAGGTGTAATTAGCAGCTAGGCAGCAGTAATGCAGCACTCCATACTTTACATCATTAGCCTATATTACACATGATAGGAAGGCAGAATTTAGGAAGAAGGAAAATAAAAAGAACCAAATCCTGGCTGGTGAAACTTATTTGTGGTGTGAAAGACAAAGAAACAAATTACATAATATATTATAATGTGGCTAGACCTGTACAAATCATATGTGATCATAAATGTAAAAATGTATAACCCTCTATACTATAAGCAGGGCACTGGGTGACATGTAGTCGTTTCATGGAACATAATAGTAGTATGAATATTTATACCTTCAGTGTTACTTGTATAAACCCCCAAAGAGGGAACTTAAACTAGCTGTTCAAAATACATTTCCATTAAAGGGCCAAAAATACATATATTACACTATGGGTTATTTTCTAAAAATGTAATCAGTAAGAATGATGCACCTGTAAAATACTGAGTTTTATCTTCTTTTCAAGGACATTTCCACCTTCCCCATATCTGAAAAAAACTTCCTAAACAGAACTTTTCACTCCATTTGCTGTATTCTTCTCCTCCATTTGCCATTTTCTTCTCCCAAGGTTGCTGCTTCATCTTAAAGCTGTTCAAGCTCACACATGCACAGAGTAGGACTTGGCTCAGTCAGCATCCGTCATTGGCCTTGATGTCATCAATCATGGCCACAGCTGATTAATACGTAGGGAAAAATACATAAGGAGGCAGCAACAGGACAGTGGTAGGGAAAGTGAGCAGTTTTTTATGTGAAGAGTAGACATGCCCTTTAACGGTTCATTAAATTAAGTATCCGTTAAGTGATCCATTAAGTATCCGTAATTTGGAAAATACCATGCAGCATTGGTATTTTATTTGTTACCAAGCCTTTTTGCTACTATATTACAGAATATTAGTCAATATGTCAGTGTAAAAACATGCTCATGTGCATTTTTTTTTCCTCAAAATGTTTGGTTTGCAAGTAAAACTTTTAATTTAAAATAGAATTTATTTTGCTAAATAAAGACAAAATATGAGTTGCTTGCATCTGATTTGAAATGTCTAATTAGCACTTTTATTTTTGTTATTTAAAAAAAAAATCAAAACGGTGAAAGAATTTAACAATCTACTAAGCAGCTGCAACTGTGATCCAGGCAGGGAGACATATCTGAGCAAGTTCCAGACAGTGCTAAATGAAAGATATTATCATGTATATGAGGGGAAAACAATATGGGTGTTTAAGCGTTTTGGGGGTTGTTACAGCAGCTGGTATAACATTAAACAAACTAGTAGAATGATGGAATTATTTGGCTGTTAATGAAATAAAATTAGCAGCAGCATAAAAATAATATGGTGTAGTTCAAACCAAACTTTCCATTGCTTTTATTTGCATTTGATAAACTGTTATTGCAAGCATTTAAATTGTTTATTTCATTTTCCATACATGATCAAGTTTCCCCAGTTACATTTCCCCTTGTTGCCTACCTTTCTACTGACTACTTATTATTATTATTATTATTATTATTATTATTATTAAGAAGAAGAAGGTCTTATTAAATAATGACTATCATTCACATCAGTGTCTCTCCAGAAAAAGTAAGGCAGCATAATAATGCCATTCTATGTCATTATACTTAAGGTTCGTACACACGTGCGATTGCGGGTGCCGGCCTGTGACGTACGATGTATACAAACGGCCGTTTCGGGTGATAATCGGCCCATGTATGGGCACTTTATTGGGCGTTCGTTCAGAGATCATTAGCCGATCCACCGGATCCCATTTCGGCAGATAAAGTGCTGATTATCGCCCGAAACAGACGTCCGTACACATCATGCACCGCAGGTCGGCACCCGCAATCGCACATGTGTACAAACCTTTATAATTGTAACTTCAGACCCTCTAATTTGACCTATTTAAAGCCAGTCCAAGACTAATGTGTGATCCCACTCCCAATTCATCCATTCATATGCAAAAATGATGTGGTTACTGGTTCACCAGGGTTGTGCAAATGTACTCTGTGGAGTTTCTCAGTCCAGAGCCACCCAATGCAAGTCATCTCTGCCTGCTTTGCTTCTGCTTTAAAAAAAATTTTTTATCACAAATACACACACACACAATAAAACAAAATGTAGGTTGCAAATTTCTACTTACAATTTCTTTTAAGTTGCTTGAATTTGGTTTAAGAAGTTGCCAATTTTTTGCCCCAAAAATTATTTTTTTATGGCTGTTTGCCATAAACATGAGTCAGACAATCTTTTTTGTAAAACATTACAGGAAGAGAACTTATGGGGGTTTGTAGGTACAATTGAAAAATGTTGAAAACATTCTCAGTAAGTATAACACGAGGTAAGGAATAGAGATATTTGTAGATGCTAAATTTTCAGTACAGAAATTGACAGCCAAAATCACAATTTCGGCATCAGAATTATTTCAGTGGTTTCAACCAGCAGAATTGAAAAAGTCTGTGTTTGAGGCACTCATACAAATATTATTCTATGTGGCACATTACCAGTCAATGTCTGGCCACTTATATTACTGAATATTAGGCTTATACTGTGTGAGACATTTACACTAGTATATACGGTATATTACTATTTCTGTGTGCGGCACATTTATTACCACTCTGTGTTTGGCTTATAAAATATTTTCACTCTCTGGTACACATACAGTATCAGCACTCTCTGTGCAGTTCGCCAGCCACTGTTAACCCAGCTACTGTGAGACTTCCAATTTACCAGCCACTGTTAGTCAGTCAACCTTCCAGATCACCATCCAGTTTTAAGTCACCCTCCAGTTCACAAGCCACTGTTAAATCAGTCTCAGTTAGCCATCCAGTTCACCAACTAGTGTCACAATCAGCCCTCAGGTTTCACTAGCCAGTTTTACAGTCTGCCCACTATGTCCACTTCCCTTAGTCAAGGCCACACAAGCCACTAGTAATGCAGTAAATATTAAGGGCACTTTCAGAAAGAATGTATAGAAAAGCCTCTGCCTATAAGATCTTAAAAATACATAGCAGCAGTAAAAGATAATCACAAAATGTAGGATCTCCATGTAACAACCGCAACAGGGCTCAACAACAGCACTGAGGAAAATCTGACTGCATTATTCACAAATAAAGAGGTGTCTGTGTATCTAAAGCATTCACAAGCACTGGGCAAATTATCTTAATTTCAAAGTCAGTTTATCTGTTTGTAACAAAGGTTTTGCTTTATTACCCACTGAGACAGACACAGAAAAGAGAATGGGTTTGGAGAGCAATCTGCAATCCTTTTTATCCTTCTACATGAAAAATGCATGTGGAACTTCTGGGTTAACTGCCATTGACAACTGTTTTTTTTTTTTTTGTAACTTGCATAATTCAATATTTATTAAAGCTTTAAAGTTTTCCATTCCAACAGTTTATGCTAATTTGTCATAGCATTACAAGAAGCCTTTTTAGGATATAATAACCTAATGCTAATAATACTTCTGTTTGAAGCAACAGTTCCATCCAAAATAGTTTGTGTGTGTGATACAAGTTGTTTATATATGGATGAAAATCTACATGGTGGGTAACCCTATTAACATAGCCATGCTGAAAAGAAGTCATTGCGTGAAACAGAAAATTCACCAGGATAAGTTTGACACCATTTGCCGTATCTATTGCTGAATAAAACTCCAGGGGGTATAAACGTTTTTTCCCCCTTAAATAAATTTCTCTTGGGGTATTAGAATAATATCAAAAATCAGTCAATATCACTACCAAGATTAATTAAGCTATGAATTTATAAAATTGGAAGGTGCTGTGGGGTAGTTTACAATAAATCAAATTCAACTAATTTGGGAGTCCAAGCAAACCTCCTCAATTCATGTGACATTGAGGAGGTGAATTTACTTAACAAATAGATAATTAAAATGAATATATATTCAAATTAAATTAATTAGAATGATATTGAGTGATGTTAAGCTCTGGAAGGGCATATACAGTATATCATCCTTTAATTCTCCTACTGAATTAAGCGCGAGTATGAAGAAATAATATAACACAGTGATGGCGAACCTTTTTGAGGCCGAGTGTCCAAACTGCAACCCAAAACCCCACACATATTGCATAGTGCCAACATGATCATTTAACCTGAATACTATAGAATAAAACAACTCAAATAGACACAGACCAATACAGTAGATAGAATCGATTATAGATTACCCATTAACCTCTACATTACCACACAGGAGTTTGATATCTAAAACAGGGACTCAAGCAGAGCTGAATGTTATAGCATGTGACCTCTCTCTGCTACAGACAGCCGCTACACTTTCTCTCTGGCATTCTGGTAACAAACTCTAGTGAACTCTGCTGTACATGAGTGCACAGAGAGGGCTCCGAGTGCTACCCCTGGCACACGTGCCATAAGGTCTGCCACTGATATAACATAGGAATTTAATACAATGTGGAATAGATAGGGTAATTATTTCTTGCCCCTTAATTAAATCCTTTACTAACTAGCATCCAGGGAGAAATTTGAGACCCTGATGAAGCCCGTGAAAATGACATCAGTTGGAAAAACCTAGATGTTGGTGGCTGATTTGGCATGCTGGGAAATAAATTTTGGACGTCCGAGCGCCCATATACTTACCGATAGCTGGCCAAAATGTCTGCTCCTACACCAACATGTGCCGCAGGTCTGACTCTACGATCACATGTGTGTGAGCATTATCTCAGGCCACTCACATTTATATTGTCTAGAAATGGCTGAACTCACTGAAATCCGTTTCACTTGCAGATTCGCAAATGTTTAAAAAAAATGGGAAATCCGCAAGTCAATGGGAGTTAAAAAGTCTGAAAATTCTGCCTAAAATTAAGGTATAAATGGTAACTTACTGTAAATGGCTCAGGGACCACATATCAATCACACGTATCAATGGCCATATCTTTTTTAAAAAAACACAGTCCGGTACCAAAATATTCATGCGCTTCCTGTTTTGGCATTCAGCATTGTATTTTCACAAAAATATTCAAAGTTTTAGAAAAAAAACTTGACAATAGTTTTGCGGTTCGAAAAAATCCCAAAAAGTTTGATATCCACAAAGTCCGAGTTCCAGCGGATTAGTGAAATCTACTTGGAAACAAGGTTTGGATTCAGGTCCATCTTTAATACAGCTAGAATTATAGTGATACTTTTTTATTAATTTGTAATCTGCATAGGAATTCCTGCAAAATATATGGTTATTGGGGTTAAGGCTGTGATCATTTAGTGGTATTCATGGAACTAAGCTGTAAATATTCCAATCAACATTATAAAAGTATTGTGCTTGCTTTTAAAGCTTGCTTTGCATACAGCATCAGTTCCCTAGGAAAGGAACAAAGTCCTATCTAAAACCCTGTACCATTTACTGGCAATAATTTGATAGCTAGCATTTTTAGAATAATATTAATGTCTAGCTTAACAGTACTTTGTCTTGTTAATAAAATATGGGTACGTTCTTCACAGCTCAGTTATTACATTGAATGGATGGCAGACATTGCTTTGTAGACTGAATAGTTGTTTAAGAACATCAATATGAGTCACTGTGTTAAATGGAATTTATAGTAATTGATTTCCGTAAAAAAATACTATATTAAAATGCTAATGTAATTTTTCTTTGATCAGAAATCTTAATTTCCAACAGTAACACATTTTTAAATTGTGTTTCTAGTTTAAACCTAAACATACTAACAAAACATTTGAAAACATTTTTTTCAAAACTTTGTTTCCTTTACCAGAAATCAGTGAAAAGTGTCATAAAGTCATGAAGCACCATGTGTGTGTAATTTCTAGACAGAGCTTGGCGTTAAAATGGAACTTAGGGGTTCAATCTCCCATATTTTAGTTTACCAGCGAGACGTATATATTGTCGGGTGCCATTAATGATCTGACTCGGAGGATCATCAAGCAGTTGTGTATTGTCTCCGCATCTTCCTGTCTGTAGCTTTAGTAAGTTACAAAGGAAGATTCAATCCCAGGACTTAAGCGCTGCAAGGCATCAGAGATAACCACTGAGCCACCATGTTGTTCATATATAATTATCCTTAGCAAACACACGTTGCCTGCAGCTCACATACAGGTAAAACCCCATCAGTCGGAGTGCGTAGAGCCTTAAGCGGGTTTCAACTCAGCATAGAAAGCGAACAAAGACATCAAAGGAGGCCACACTTCCTTAAAAATCAAACAACTTTATTCTGGCACATCCGCCATCCGTGAGCACACAGGGCACATCTGACGTGTTTTGGGGGAACACGCCCCTTAATCATCAACAGTCTATGATTAAGGGGGCGTGTTCCCCCGAAACGTGTCAGACGTGCCCTGTGTGCTCACAGATGGCAGATGTGTCAGAATAAAGTTGTTTGATTTTTAAGGAAGTGCGGCCTCCTTTGATGTTTTTATAATTACCCTTATATTTATTAAAAGTCACATACTGGTTACAGTGTTTAACTGTTTGATATGTTGACCAAACATATCAATGTATATCGTCAATAACACAATACAATGTGATAAAAAAATGAAATTTTATTAGTACCTTGTGTGCATCCTATTGCCTGTCAGTGTGCAGGACACAACATAGCTACATATATAAATAGACATAGTAACATTAGCATTGTGTGCCAGTTATTTTATTGCAGTTTTCGCCAGTTATTGTGTGCCAGTCTGCATTAATTAAATGTAAGTTATGTAGTAGAAGTATCTGATTTGTTTTTACTTTTAGTTTAAGCAGCAGATACATAAGATACAACCATCTTTAATATCTAAACTCCTCAACAGGTTCAGAGTGGTTTTCACAGATGATAAGACAACAAATACACCCTTCCTTATACTAAAACATACTCTAAGCATTGTGGGTCTTCTGGTGGGAGACCAGAATAAATTGCTTTTATCAAAACAGTCCAGTACTGCTTCTACATTTCTTGATCATGGAAAATACTGTACATGATCGACCAGAAAGGATTATTGAGCGTTAAATTGATTATATACTCAAGTACAAGCCGAGATTTTCATGCTTTAAAAATTATCCTGAAAAACTAACCTCGGCTTATACTCGGGTCAAGTCCTAATTTAGATCCAAATGCTGAAATTGTAACCAGTAGGTGTCGCGGTGTTAAAAAATCCTTCACCTGCAAGTTACAGGAGCTGATATACCTTTACACTCCTTCCTGCTTCCTGTATTCTGACTGCTGGACTCACTCAGCTCTGCCACTGCCCATCTGGATGCTGTAAATCTGATGGGTCTCCTTAGTTTGGGGCAAAAAACGGCTGCTAGTTCAATGCAAATGGCAGCCTGAAACTACAACTCTCAGGTGACATTTTTAACTATTGGGGTAAGAGTGCCCTTTACTATATGGGGGCCTGGGGGCCCTTTACTATATGGGGGCCAGGGTGCCCTTTACTATATGGGGGCCAGGGTGCCCTTTACTATATAGGGGCCAGGGTGTCCTTTACTATATGGGGGCCAGGGTGCCCTTTACTATATGGGGGTCAGAGTGCCCTTTACTATATGGGGGTCAGAGTGCCCTTTACTATATGGGGGTCGGAGTGCCCTTTACTATATGGGGGTCGGAGTGCCTTTCACTATATGGGGGTTGGAGTGCCCTTTACTATATGGGGGTCAGAGTGCCCTTTACTATATGGGGTCAGAGTTCCCTTTACTATATGGGGGTCAGAGTGCCCTTTACTATATGGGGGTCAGAGGGCCCTTAACTATATGGGGGTCAGAGTGCCTTTTACTATATGGGGGTCAGAGTGCCCTTTACTATAAGGGGGTCAGGAGAATTGTAAATGATGGTAAGCTTAAACTTTATTGAACCTTGCCACTCCACATGTTTAGAAACTACAACTCCCAGCAACCAAAGCATGTAGTTTCCAAACATCTGAAGTGTCAAGGAATTGGGGGTTACTGGTACTGGATTTGGCTATTACTGTATGGGATTAATGAATGGGAATTCTGCTGTCCATTTACAGGGCAACTTAAGCCACAAAACAATACTGAATCAGAAGGCAATAGTGGTCATAATTTCTACCCTCGGCTTATACTCGAGTCAATCAGTTTTTACAAGATAAAATAGGTACCTCGGCTAAAACGTGAATCGACTTATACTCGAGTATATACGGTATCTGAAGGGTCTTTACATAGTAACATAGTAATTAAGACATTGCTCCATCCAGTCTAACCTTTATACCCTCAGCTTTAACCCTACAAACAGTTGTAGGGCTACTCCAATTGGCAATCGGAAAGTATCCCTGGATCAACCAGAACTACGGTAAATGTATTAATCCCAGTACTGTAATTCTAAATATTCTCTCAGTTTTAGAAATGTATCCAGCCCACATTTAATGCTATTCAATGAACTTGCCATTACCACATCTGCTGGAAGTGGTTTTACCATTCTTACTGTAAAAAAAAAAACTTTCTTAACCTGAAGATGAAACATCTTTACTTCTAATCCTAAAAGATGTCCACGAGTCTTCTGATATTGACCTATTAGTGAACAATGCACCAGAGAATTCTCTTGAATATTTTTTTCCCCAATGAAATTAGCAAGTATGTGCGCTTGTGCTACTTTATACACGTCAATTAAATAAAAAAAAAGCTTGCCATAAATTAGTCCTTAGCCAACTTATGAAGTGTTGTTGGCATAGATTGTGAAACTGCACAGCAAGACCAGATTTCAATAAAAAATTTATTTTTATCATATAGTGTGCTGGATTATATTGAAATGAAGGTTAGTACATACACTGCAAAAATATTAAGTGATGCGGTCTTTAGGCATAATAATAGACTTGTCTGCATATGTGTGCCCTTTAGTAGAGGTTTCTGAAGTCTCATTAAACTCTGGGCTACCTGCCTGAAACTTAAATCCATTCTGCTTATACCTTCCCTGCAGAGCATGTTTTATGCCATTGTTCAAAGTAAAGTGAAAGAAGAAAAATATTGTCTGCCAGGTTTGTTTCCAAAGGACATAAGTCACTAGTTTGGATTGCAAGCCAAATGAGGCTATTACAAGAGAAAGTCCCCTGCTGGCTGCCAAAGGCTTATAAAATAAATGTTTCCTTGAAAGTTAAATCATATTTAATCAAAGCAATGAGAATCCCAATGATTTGAAAATAGTAGACAGCAACTAGTGACGTAACTAAGAATCACTGATGGGCCACCTCTCCTTGCTTCATCAACACTGGTTTTCTGGGAGGAGGCTATATCTGTCATAGGAAAAATACTGTAAGAAAATGGGGGGGTCTTGGCTCCAGGCCCCCCCTGCTCCCCTGGTAGTTATGCCCCCACACCTCCCTATACCTTACCAGCCTTCTTAGGGGGAAAAATGCATTATACTAGGAATTCAATTGTGTTATCTCATGTGCTTGGTAGAATTATCCTGAAAGGCAAAAACCTTCTTCTAAATGACACTTCTTTGTGATATTAATTATAACTCTTGTTTCAAATCTTTCTTGCCTTAGCTAATTGACTGAGGCCAGCAACATCTTACATGGTCTAATCCAATGTGTGACAAAGACAATAAAGTGATAGCTTCTAGCAGAGCTTTAAATTAGTATAAAGCCGTAGCAATATTATGTCATGGAGCTTAGAGTCTGATCTCTGCCCCCAGTAACAAATATGTTGTTTTTGTTGCTTCTGAAAATGACAGTTCCAACTATTACAATGTACAATTTCAATGAATCCAGCTAAAGAGATTTGGAAAAAAACATGCTGTCTTAGAAACCCGCCACAAGCCAATCACTAGCCAGGCATTGGGGATAGTTTGCTCTGTTTCAGGGAACTAAAAATTATGATTGAAAAATTCCGCTAAAGCAAAAATTCTCCGGGCATTTCTAGTTTTTATTGCAGTAAGGTTTAACCCTGGCAGAGTTTTCATCCCTAAAAACATTTTTAGATCCAATGACACATGCTATCTGTGTACCCTGACCAATATGGCAATATGGCAACTTTGCGTAGTTTAATGTGTGATTAAAAAAACACACATTAATTATATAGTAAAAAAACACTGTATTTAAAAATGAAATGCACCAAAAAAAAGGACATGGACCTACCCATAGAAAGTCATGCCTTAACCATGTTCAAATCAAAAATGGACGTTTTAGATAAGATAATCTTAAAAATATTAATTAAAAAATATATATATTTATGTGCAAACTGCAAGTTTTCAGTCTTTGCTTTTGCAATTTTTTATTATTTTAAAACTAGAAAGAAAAAGTATAAACATTGGATTTGGCTTGAAAAGCTGTACAAGGCTCTATTAATGAGAGTGTCTGTGTGTGCTGTGGGTTTTAAAGGAGAACTAAACCCAATTTTTTACACTCCAGAATCTAAACATATCCCCTCTAAAAACACCAATAAAATGTAAAATCCCACTACAGTAAATGGCATTAAACTAAATATTACCACTTGAAGAACTGGATGAAATAACTGTGTGTATGTACAGTGACTGGCCACACCCCTCAGCTCAGTCATGTGCTCCCTTGCCTAATCTGTCCTGAAAAAGGATTGGCTAGAGGCTACTAGTGGGTGTGACCAACTGTAAAAAGTTTTTTCAGTATCTTTGGACTGAGCATGTGTAAAGAACACAATGGTCAGTGACCACACTGAATGATAAAACACAAACCCCAAGCTATAAATATAGATATCCTAACAACCATATCAAAATGAGAGGGGAGACACAGATTACTTATTTTATATTAAGGTGCTCTTCCTTCTGAAAGAGATTTGTTCTGAGGCTTTAAGCATTGTACACACCATGCAATGGTTCCTCCTGACTGACCGGTCAGCTCTTCCGACCAGTCACCCGACAGTTTACTGTGTTTGAGCTTGCAGTCCATAGAGGGCCGCACTGTCAAATGTGGTTTTCTGTTGTGTCGTTTCGTCCGAGTTGGACTAACGTTCCAGCCAAAAACCCATGCTATTATTCCAGTCCAATCAACCCATTCACTGAACTATTGGTGTGTCCTTTAAAGCCTGCGTATGTGACACAGGTAATCAGCGCTTAATAGGTCTTCTCACAGGTGAATTAATTCACAAGGCGGCTAATCAGTAGAGATGTCCGAACTTCGAAAAATCCGGTCCGTGCGAGGATCCGCGGATTTTCACAGTGGCTACCTGGGCACGAGGTAGGGAACGTGTGGGTGCCTGCACGTTCCCTGTCCGCTGCTCCCACCGGGCAAAGTGGTGAAGAATCATATGTCTCCTCATAGAGGAGGTGCCCAAATGTGATGTGGTCTTCCCACGGCTAACACGTTGGAGGCACAACTTGCACACTGCAACTGTGCTGTCACCTGGAGCCAGTGAGAAGAACTCCCACACCGCTGAGCCACCGACACGACTCGGAGCAGAGATCACCTGCTGCTGTGGGGCACTGGCACCAGATCTCATTGGTGCCGTACCTCCACACTAGGTGCACTGCCTCTGCCCCGGCCCCTGCCCCCAGTCCTGCCTCTGGGTTCAGGATCGTGCTCATGCTCTGAGGGACATCCCGCAGAGACACTATCCTCCTCCTCTCTCACAGAGGGCACCCATGGACGATCGGTGACCTCATCGTCCACTTCCACCTCCTCAATACTGGAGGCTGCGTCACTAACAGCAGCAGCATCTGGAACCTCACCCCCTGCATTAGTTCCCTGGCTGCTCACAGACTGCTGCATGACATCGTCAGCCTCCTGTCCCCCTGTGCACTGAGCACTTTCCTCCGCCTCGGGCGACAGGAAAGATTGTGCATCAGTGCAGGGCTCCTCCTCAAGCACACTAGCCCCACACATAGTGTGCGAAAACAGATCCTGAGACTCCTCCTCCGGATCCCCGAAGGTACGGGCCATGTGGGCAACGAACTCCTGATAGAGAGGATCAGGGTCCATGCCCACAGTAGGAGCCTCAGGTGAGGAAGGATCAGGCACAATATCTACAGTAGCAGCTTGGCTGCTCTGTGCCTGTGAGGAGGTGGATGAGGAAGGCTGGGTAATCCACTCTACTACCCGCCTTCCTTGATCAGAATAGATAGCCCTAGCCCGGCTACCCCTAAACATATCGGGCACAGTTACCCGGCTGCCCTGCGAAGGGCCAGGTAGCTCCTGGCCAGAGCCTTCAGTAGGCTCTCCTCTCCTCTGCCTCTCCCTCTCCCTCCACATGCAGAAGCATCCCTGCTCCTGGCTCTCCCTCTTGCCCTGCCAGGCATTTCCCTCTCCCATATTGTAACAAATGAGAAAAAAAAAAAAGTATATATATATATATATATATATATATATATATGTATATATACACACACAAAAGACAAAGCAACAAAACAACACAGAAGCAAACAAATAAACAAAAAGCTTTTTTTTTTTTTTACACTAAAAGCACAAATAGGCCACAGACACAACTGACAGCAAACAGCAGATCAGACAGCAAAAGCTGCTGATTGCTGCTAAAGGCAGCACTGTCAGTTACACAAAACACACAGACACTGACACACAGATACAGAAAGACAAACAAAAAAACAGGACACCTAGACCTCTAAAAGGTCTAACACAAAATTTGTCCAAAGGACTTATAGGGGGGTCAGTCCTTAAAAGGACTTTTGGGTCTTACAAAGTTAGTCCTTAAAAGGACTGTTGGGTCTCAAGATGTGTGAATACAGGGGTGGGTAACAACAAGTGCTAAACCACCACACTGAAATCCACACACAGAAAGCTCAAAAAGCTCAAAATAGGGCGCAGAAATCTCTCTCCACTCTGACGACTGTCAGGTTCTGCCACAAGGGACTAAAACCACTCCAACACACTGACCAAATGTCGCCTGTTGAAGCAGACCTTTTATACCCAGGGGGCTGGCAATAATCATGTTAGCTGCCATTGGCTAATTTGGGTCATGTGCCTTGAAAATAATCCCCAAAATGCGAATTTACAAGAATTTCTCGTTTTTACGAAAATTCTCGTAATTACGAGAATCCGCGTAATTACGAGGATCTTCGGTTTTTCCGGGTCCCGAAAGATCGTAGATTCTCGTAATTACGGAGACACTCTTATTTTCAAAAATTTTCGGAAAAAAAAATCCGCGGTTCGGAAGTTCGGAAGGCGGAAAATCCGGAATAATCCACCGTTCGCGGACGGGATAAATCCGCGGCGGATCCAGGTTCGGGTTCGCGAACCGGCCATCTCTACTAATCAGCACTGATTAGGTCTTCTCACAGCTGATGTAATCAAGAGGCAGGTGTTGATTGTGCCTGCATCACGTCCTTAAAGTATAGCGCTAAAATTCTGTAAATTTGAAACGCTTTCACAAGCACAAACTTCTCCTATGTGTCTTACTCTTGAACAGACGTCATGTACCAAAATTACATGTCATCAGCTCGAGAGGAGATATAGTCCAAAAAAGAAGAGGAATAAAAGGAAGGAGAAGCAATTGAAAATTAGAATAGAAACACAAATTTGGCTCTATCAAGCTAAATTACTGAAGATTTGCAAAAAAAACTGAAAGGGACATTCTATTCATGGAAGACAGTAGATACTGTGGACAAGCAATTTTAAGGAAAACTATGTGTGTATAAAGTTTTTTTTTTAAAAACAATTAAAATGAATTGTACTTGGACGAAGGGTATAGAGGACTTAATTCCTACTTCCCAACATTGTTTCTGTGAGGAGCACCACCCCAAAGAAACTGCTTCTGCCAGTCTTCCTCCTGGCTTCAGCACTAACTCCCAGGACTAACCTGGCAAATGAAAACTTAACATGCCGTAGCTCTTTAACAAACACATATTTTGAAGTATGTAATAATCCTAACCTCCCTCCCCCAGGTACTTTCCATTTATAAACAGTTAATTTTTAGATTACACTTTTTACTTTAAATTTATAACAATGGTAACTTACTGTAAATGGCTCTGGGAAATAGTCTGGGGAACATGTATCAATGCCCAAAATACATTTAAAAAAAAAACAACATCCGGTACTGGAAACTTCATGCATTTCCTGTTTTGACATTCCACGTAGTATTTTCATAGATTTTCAAATTTAGAATTTACAAAAATCTAAATGTTCGAAAAGAATGTTCAAAAATTTTAGTGAAATCAACTTCAGGAACCAGGTTTTGGGGTTGGGGTCCATTTCTGACAATGAGTTCTTTATTACTTTATCATATTTGCAAACAAAAGTAAAGCTGGGTACACACAGTAACGATAAAGCCCCGATACCGTTGGATCCGACGGTATTGGGGCTTTATCGTTATGTGTGTACGTTCGTTTCCCGAACGAGCGTGCGGCCGGCGAACGATTGGGTCGGCCGAATGCTCTTTCGTGAAAGGCCGAAAATTTCCATCGGCCGCCTGCTATCCCTATTGAGGAGTCTAGCGCGGCCGATGAAACACACATTCACGAGCGTTCTCCCTATGATATTACAGGGAGAATGCTCGGACTTGTGTATGGTAGTCTTTGAAAGATGGCAGACAGGATCTTGCAGATCCTGTCTGTCATCTTTCAGAAATCTGGACTGTCTGTACCTAGTTTAAAGTTTCAAAAATACACACTGGAGATTTGTGTTTGTCGAATGTAAAACACGTGTCAACACATTTTTTGAATGCTTAAGCTATGTGGGGGGTTTTTTTTGCGTTTTTTTTTACATAATCAGAGTTTTAGGATTGAGTTTTATATTGTCCGTTTTTGACCTTGTTTATTCCACGAACACAGCATTGGGAATCAAGCCGTATGACAATAATATAATGAATGGAACAGGATAGAGATCCATAATGTATCTTTACCAGACAGCGGTGCAATATTCTGGGGTAAACAACCTGAGAAATAAGTATGAAGACATTCCATTACTTCTCTGTGGAACATGTTAAATTGCAAACAGATTTTGCTTCAAATGCAAGTCTGCACTTTAGCTGTATCTGACACAACCTGTAATTTGCCAGCACAACTCAGTGATTTCAGAAGCACATTCGGTCTATAGAAAGCCTTTTCACCGTAACAGGAGATAGAACAGATGATTGATTGTGTTCTACAAGTTGGTTAAAGCTGCTATTTCAATGCTCATCAGAATGTGTTAACTTTTAATAAGAATCGGAATCGTTATCATAATTGCGATCATTTACCGTAGAATATTTTATCTTAATTTTAGAAATTTTGCTAATGTATTAAAGTTAAAGTACAATATATTGCCCTTGGCAACCCACGTCCCTTTTAAAAGAATCCAGGTGAGGATCTTACACCGCCTCCTTAGGTCCTACCTGTCCAAGTCTTGTGTTTACCTCCTGAAGTTCCAATCACATCATGATGTTCCTCGCCTCGCTCTCCCTTGCCTGGGCTTTACCAATAGGAAAACACGCTTCTTCACACGGTCTTCCTATTGATTAGCTGTGGGCTGAAGGAAGAAGCAGGGAACAAGCGGCCGCGATCAATTCAGAGAAGGGAAGTACAGGACTTTGAACTGAACCCAGGGGTGAGGTCCTCACCCTGGGTATTTAAAAGAACCAAACATGAGAATCGGAGGTTAGGTGAGTATACAGCAATCAACATCAAATAAGGGTTGTCCAGTCTAGTTGACCTCTAGTGGTAATCCAAAACATCAAAAAAAAAACCTCAGTAGTAACTCCCTATTATTTCAAAACATTTATCTGACCCTGTACCATAAAAGTGCTCTCACATTTTCCATTGGAGCAAATGAGAGATTCTCTTTTCATTTTCATATCCGCTCACATTTTAAAAAGTGCCATTTCTAAAAACTAATCCTTATCTTATTAAAGTTCAGTATATAAAGTGCCTATATATTAAAGTGCATATCTCTAACACTTCTTACTAAAACTACCGCAAATTCTAAAACAGTTACATATATTCCAGAAAATTCTTTTATAAAAGATTTTACCTTCAGCTTCCTAACTCTTGTTCTACAAAAACTTTTAAAAAAACATAGCTTCTCATTTAATCCCTTAGGTAGTATATAGCTAAGTGCCGTTGTGCCCTTTTGTATGTGGGCCAAACAAAGGAATGGTAAAGCAGAAATCAAGAGCACAGAGGGTATATTAGAAACAAAGATATGAGCTCAAGTGTAGTGAGACATTTTTTGAAATGAGGCATAATGTCAGCCAACTAAGAAGGCCGGTACTAGAGCAAAATGCAGGTGTAGACAGAGAAGCGTTTTGGATCTTGAAACTGTTAGCCCGAAGGGATTACAATAAAAGCTAAGTTACTCCTGTTTTTTATAAAGGTTTTTGTAATATGAGAGTTTTTATGGAAGCTGGTAGTAAATTTTTTTTTATAAAGCTCTAAGAATTTTCTAGAAAGTTATAGGTACTGTTTTAAAAATTTCGCACATAGTTTTTAAGATATAATGCTGGAAGCATTTAAGAGAAGCACTTTAAATATATAGGCACTTTAGGCACTTTTTATATATTCTTTAATAAGAATAAGGAGTAGTTTTTAGAAATAACAGGATTTTTATATATTTATTCATTTTACATGCAGAGTGGGGGAGTGAGCCGGATATTAAAATGAAAGAGAAGCTCCCTTTGCTTCAATGGAAAATGTGAGAGCACTTATTATACAGGGTCAGGATGAATGTTTTGAAATAATAGGAAGTTACCACTAGAAGTACTTGATATTTGGGATTACCACTAGAGGTCACTGTGTATGAAGGGTACAAAAGGAAATACTGAGGAGCCTGTAACACACAAAGTGACAAATGCCTGTGAGCAAAAACGTTTTGTGGTTTTTTTTTTGGTATTTGCTAGTGTTAAATTGCTCAATATAAAATACGTGAAATGCAAAGGGGGGAGTCACAGGGAGCAAGCACCAACGGTAGCAAGCACATGTGGCGACCGGCGAAAAGCACCGGGGGGGGGGTGTGATGTCCTCCCGGGGCACTCTGGAAGTGCAGCAATAGTCACGTAAAAAGGGGGTGTCCCCAATTTTGCATTTGTTTAATAAATAAACATACGGACAGGGGGGGGGAAGATCTAGGGTCGGTTATGTGTAGTGACGAAGGGAAGAGAGTGGGGGGTGTCGAAATGAATAGGGAGGGCAGGGACCTACGGCTAGAGCCATATATGGTTAGGGAATAGCTGATTGCCGGGGGGAAATATTGGCAGTCAAGAAAATGGTGGTGTTTGAATGCCTGGAGAGGGGGCAAATGTACGCACCAAACCAACAGGGGTAAGTTCTCTCACCCTAATATCTTTGGATAAATATTTCTTTCTTCAGTAGTTATTCTCGAGATTTGAATTTCCTTTAAAAGTGCAAGAATAAAAAAGGCTTACTGCGGGTTGAGCTGGTTAGCGTTTCTAAAACAAGATAACGAAAGTTAAAAAAAAAAAGACGATGTAAAGCTTTAAAATAAATGCAAATAATAAGAAAATGCGCGACACAAATCCCAAATAATTACAACGTAAACATAACGAATTTAAAAAAACAAAGTTAAAGAGAAAACAGAACTAAAAAAAAAAAGGCCAAGTTAAAAGTCAACACTAATCGCAGCCGAGGATTGCCGGGCGCGAGAATGTGATGGCGGGGCTTGCTGTCTTCTTGTTCAAAGTCACTGGGAGACACCACTGAGCTCTAGTTTATACGTGAGACAACTTTTCTTAGTCTTTAGCGGGGAGCGTAAATATTGGCGGGGTCCCAACTTTCGCTCGCGACCCTATCCATCATGGATGTGGCCTCTTTCTCCCGGTGCACAGCAGGCTCAGGGCAAAAAAATGTGTGACAAAAGGGAATGTAGTTTAACAGGAGCAACCCGGACACCCACGCATTACGCGGTTAAAAGAACTGGGAAGACCTTTTGGGTGGGTATGTCTTTAACAACCACACACAACAGACCCTTCTTCTTCACATGTCCCTATCCTTTTTCTTCTGCATTTCGCGTTGCCTTTCCTTCTTTGATCCATATTAAGTGCTCAGACTTAAAACAAAGAAACACTAATTCAACCTCTTCCCGTAATCAACTGTCATTTATTTGCTAATTGGTCGATTTAATAAATTATTCGGCCTATTCTTCAATGTTACACAAACATCTAGAGAATGTCTGCAAAAAAATAATAATCTGATCCCAATCAGGTAGGGGCAAGCAAGTTTACGAAGAAAGATGAAGGTAATTTCCGCAAGATGCTAAGGCAATTGTTTTTAGTTTTAACAATCTAAAATATAAATCACTTATTTTTTGCTATTTATTTATGTAACAAATTTTCCAGAAACACCTCTCCATCCAGACCTTATTTGAATTTACCTGTTCTCACATACACTTTGTCCTACTTGGAAGAATCAGTTACACAAACCTATTCTTATTAAATATCTATACCAGTTCCCACTATTGTGAAAAAAATTACTGTTTCAAAACTAAATATCCAACCTCCCGAACTGATTTAATAATTAAAATACTAAGCCTATATAATCTATTAAAATTGATTTAATCTTCATTTAACTTCGCTTTAATCAAAATGAAACAAGTCTTAAGGGAATGACATCCCTCAAATACCCACCATACAAGCAAAACATCCTCCTTTACACAATAAATGCCATTGTCACATCAATTCATTTCCATCACACATCAGTTTCAAGCATTTCACACAGCAGACACATCATTTTTTTCAAGCAGCAGTTTTCAATCACAGTTTCATGCATTAAATTTAGGGTCGTCACCAGATTGTGGTGTATGGGGGACTTTTTTATATTTAACATGGTTATTTTTTCTATCCCTAACCTTCCTTTAAGTTGCCTTTTGCCGCCCTACAACTCTTAGTCATCACATTATATATAGGGGAAAATACTAACTGTAACTGCCTGAGAACCACTGGGAACTGGAGAACTGAGAGCTTGAACACCTAACAGGTCTGATACCTGACTGATGAACTGAGCGGATGTTACAAAAATTTTTTTACTACTTGATACGTGAAACAAAAAAAAATCTCAAATCATAAAATAGTAATTCACCATTGAGGGGACACTCCTATCCCCATCATCTATCTTATGTATTTTCGACAATGTTTTCCCTATAATCACCTTGTATGGTTAATAATGTCTCTCACACATCATGGCCACTATAAGAATTCATTACTCTCGATAATTTATTCCAATAAGTAAATCACACATGTTCCCATTAATTAACTATGGATAGTCCAGGAAGGGACAGTGTGTTCTTTTAATCGTTAGAGTCAAAAGATTAAGGCTGAAAAGCTCCAAAATGTACAAAAACTGTTATAACACAATCTATAAAGTTCAGGAAAACTAAATGAATGACATGAAAAGTGAAATATTATAATGAGTACAAACAGAACCAATATATTGGTTTTTCAGGGCACCCATTGGCATATAAGAATTGTCCCTTAAGTGGACCTGTTAGAATAGGGGCCATGATATAGTGATGCAGTAGCAATCGAATGGTTCTTATATACTTCACCAATAATAATTGATTCTGATGAAGTGACCATAGCACAGTTTTGTTTAATGATAAGCCCCCTGCTTCAAAACCCACTACACAAGTACCCCCTGAATCCCTTGATGTAGCTTGTAATGAGCTATTGGGGAGTGATAAGCTTACTGTATCTGGGGGAGAGGCAGAACTATTGAGGTGATGCGAGCTCTGTAACCAAAGGTCGGGATTTGACTAGATGGATAAACGATCCTTACAAAAAAAGGTAAAAAAATAATTTTCTGTATTACATACAGAACAATGGCCAACCAGACAGCATTTTTAATTACAGGGTGTAAAGCACAAATCAGAATTAATTTATGAAGGTTACCATTTTTTATGAGGGAATTCATTTGGGGTCCCTTTTTAAAAGATTTTTGACATAGCCACAACAAAGCAATTCAATACACAATTGTGTCCGTTTGGTGTGCCAATTTTAAAGCCAGGGTATAGCTGACATTAAAGATGCAAAACTTGGACACAAAATCTGAATTGCTGAGAGCCGACATTGCAATATTTAATCATTTTTGCAACCCCAGGGGGAGCAATTGCAGCTCCCGGTAAATTCAATCTATGTTCCAGCTAGCAGCCTTAATTGCTATAAAGTACTTAAGGTTGACATTAGAGGTTTCCATAATGCTTCTTCTTGTCTGGAACTTACATGCTATTTTCTACAAAAAAAATCCACATGTTTTATTCTTTATGGTTTTATTTGATATGTTCCATACTGATTCAGCAAGTAAACGATAGTGGAGGTGCACTCTATCCAACTGTGGGTGCAGACAACTTGTGGGTTCTTCCCTTAGGAACCAGCAGCGTCACAGGAAATAAGAAACGGAGGATCGCACTCCAAATAATAAGTAAATTTATTGTGAACCACACATCACACGTCACAACGTTTCGGGGGGATACCCCCTTCTTCAATCACCTGAAGAAGAGGGTATCCCCCCGAAACGTTGTGATGTGTGGTTAACAATAAATTTACTTATTATTTGGAGTGCGACCCTCAGTTTCTTATTTCCTGTGACCATACTGATTCAGGCTGGGTAACATATAATGCCATTCACATCATATGAGGCCTTTCTTTATTGAAGGTCAGCTTAGTTGTAGTTTAAACCATGGAGAAAAGATGTACAGTATAATTACGTTTATCTATAGCAGTAATTGGGGCAATAAAGACTGGTAAAGTAGAGTAATAAAAATGGTGGCTTATTTCACTGATTTTATTACATATATAGGAATTATTTTGATGCCAATTAACTGATAAATTATCACACAGTTCCACATCATTTCCAATGTAAAGCACCTAAACTGAGATACTTGATAAATTGTTCTGTACGTATTGGGATTCATTTATTTTATAGGTTGCCTGCCTATATTTCATTCCTACATCTTTTAATCTTCGAAATATTACCTTGAGTGAATTTCAAATGTTAGAATAGGCCAAATTAAAAAAAAAATAATGACATTCATTAGTGGCTAGCAGTGTATATCATGCATTCTTCATGTGGGGCACCTATGTCCTGCAACCTCTTAGTAAAGTGGGAATAACGTTTTGAGAAATTACCAGCTAGGCAGCCTCCTGCTTGGCACGAAAACCCTCATCACATTCATAGGTGTCCATTTGACACTATCTGCACATCCACATGGACCTTAAGCCAGAAGAGTTGAAAATTAAAAAGATCTTGTTAAATGTGAGATCTGATCTTTACCCTAACAACATGAATCCAAATCATTTATAAACACAGATCTCCCAACTAGATCTTATAAACCAGACGGAGAAATTTGTATAATGAGCATTTTGTGTTCTGTATTTGGGATTGTAAATACAATTCTGTTATAGAAAGTACTATAAGTATTATTAAGGGAGAGGTAAGAAAATACAAATTGCAAAAAAGTTTGTGGTTTTTTTACTCTAAAGAGATTTCTGTTACCTTTAAATAGAAATAAAAATCAGCAGGTGGGAAATATTTATCAAGGTGCAAAATCAATACACGTGTTAAAAATACTCATACCACACGATTAGAGATGGGCGAAACTGGTAAATTTTGTTTCGTTTTCGTACCTCGGCAAAAACCAGAAGATCCGAAAACGGAACGTTCTTTCAAGGGTTCGGAACGCATTTTTGAGGGTTACCAAATGTACAAGGTTATTTTGGGTAACCCTTGAAAATAATCTCGAACATTCGGTAACCCTCAAAATTAGGATTTTAAACTACTTTTGAGTTTCCAATTGTATTTTCGAGGGTTATTGAATGTTCAAGGTTTTTTTTTGAGGCTTGCGAAAATAACCTGGTACATTCGTTAACCCTCAAGAATGCGGTCCCCAAGTCCGAACGATCTGCCCGTTTTCGGAAAAAACAGATCTAGGTCCGAGTATGACCCTGATCACATCTCTACAAAATATCAGGGAGATTCAATAAAAGTTCTTATCGTTTAAAAGGGTGCTAATTTTGCCCCAACCAAGGTATTCCTTTATAAAGATGGAATACTTTGGACCATTTTGTAAAAATAATGATGCAGCCTTATATTATATAAGTCTAAGATAAAATTACTAGGGATACTAGGGATGGACTAGAACTTGAACTCTGACTTTTTCAGACTCTTCCAACTACAAACTTTCAGACCTTTCGAACTGGCGGGCTTGTTTTTGATAATTAATCGATAACCCTCCAATGCAGCATTTGGTGATAACCTCCGGCTTCAGTGCTCTATATCCCTCAAATGCGGAGTTCAGTAACTCTCACATTCAGCTCTCCATAACCCTAGAATGCGGCGTTTGCTAACCCTCAAATTTTGTCATAACCTTCAAATGCAGTGTTCGGTAACCATCAAATTTGGTCACAACCCTCAAATATGGCATTCGCTAACCCCCTAATTAGCCCATAACCCTCAACTGTTGCATTCAGAAACCCTTGAATTCGACAGTAACCCTCGAATTTGGCATTCGCTAACCCTTAAATTTGGCCATAACCCTCGAATGCGACCATATCCCTCGAATGAGGTTTTTTCAATTTTCGGTAACCCTCGAAAATTCAATGCGAAACCTTGAAAATAGCCCTCAAATCATTTCCAGAGCTATGAACAGTAAGTTACCATTGCTATTTTAACCATATTTTCGAACTAGTTCAATTTTCCGGACTTGCTGGACTATTTTCTAGGATTCTCAAATTTGCGACGATTTTCGAACATTCGGCAGGCCTCGAACAGATGCTTCCGAAAATCCCCAAACGGACGGTGATTCCCAAAAACGGCCGCTCACGGATTGCCGAACGGCCGACAATCCCGCGGCGGAACGTTTGGGGATCCCGCAGCTTGAAACCGGGACCCCCTCCTGGGTCGTTACAAAGACCATTGCGGCCCTGACAAAGGCCCTTTTGGGCTTAAGGGGTCCTGCAGCTCGAACCGGGACCCCTCTCCCCAGCCCTATCAGGGCCCTTGCGGCACTAATAAGTGCCTTTGTTAATAAGTGCCTTAAAAGAGCCCTTGGGCAGGGTCTTCTGTCTTCCATCCGGTGACACCAGCTCCGCTAAGGCCACCTACCCAGAGAAGTACCCCTGCGGACGCCGGGGGTACCTCCAGTGCCAGTGGACTCAATGAGGCCGATGTTACCGGCGTCTTGATCCGATGTGACGCCTTTGTGCTAGCAACACCAACACCACTGAGGTCGCCGATGCCAGACAGGCTGACTGCGCCAACAGTGAGCCTGCTGGCACCGCTGGCCTCAGCGGAGCTGATGTTGCTAGCCGCTTTGGATCAAGATGCCGGTAACATCAGCCTCGTTGAGGCCACCGGCGCCGGAGGTACCCCTGACGGCCATACGTTGTGCGGTTGAGATTCATCTAGAGACGCGCAGACTCTGGTAAATCTGATATGGGAGATTTGCCCAGAGCAAGGGAGCTCTGGGTGAATCTCGCTGTATGTGTCTTATATTTATAAAAAAAAAAGAAGAGAATGGAGCAGAAGCTGGGTACACACTATACAGATTTGTAGGCAATGGTAGACAGATTCAAATGGAAGCTGTCTTGCAAGTTGCCATTGCCTACAGATTTGGGTATACACAGCACCGATGTTCTCCCTATGCTCTATTGCCTCCCTATATTAAATTCTAGGGACCGCTAGAAATTTTCACTTGTGTCGTTGCCGATTGTGGTAGTTCATTTACCAAGTGATCATTTGTTTTTTCTTGTCAGACCCTACAGGATAGGCATTTTATCGGTACTGCGTATACCCAGATTTACCTTAGTGGCAGAATAACTAAGAATTAGTTCTGCAGTACAAGCATATATGCAATGAGTAAATTGATGCTTAGAATTACAAGAAATAAACACAATAAAAGGGCTACAAATAGCACATTGTGTAAAGGGCTGCAGATTGCAAACTATTGTATTAAGTTACTCCATCATGCATTGAATGAGAAGGCTAAGCCTGGATCACTTTCTTTTGCAATCTGTTTTTTTAATACATAATTTAGCTAACTTGATTATTCTGCACATTTTCTGGCTTTGTGTAGATTTTAGCTTTTTCCTATTTAAATAAATGAAGTGCCACTGTCTTTGATTTTGTTTTATTCATTTATTTTATGCTCACTGCTCCATTTTTTATGTAAGCACGCTGTCTGTAATTTGTTCATTTTCCAGTTCTAAGTGTGCATAAGGTTTATATTTATTTCCATAAATTTTATTGCTCTTTTACATATTGCAGTGATCTTTCTTAAACTGAAAATGTGTATTTGTTTTAGTTTTTCTAACAGGAAAATAAGCACATGAAATGCATAGATGTTCCTAACCCCCCTTCTCCCCCAGGTCATTTCATTTTATTTTTTTATTAATAAGATCAACTTTTATCAAGAATTTTTTTTTTAATTTTTGACTTAAGTTGCCTTTTACTTAGGGCTGCCATGGAAATGGAAGGGTGGGTCAGTAGGTGTGTTTACCTGTGTCAGTGTGGGTATCAGTTTGTATTTATGAGTGTTAAAGTAACTTTTTAATGATTTAATTTTTTTAGTTTAGTTTCCCTTTAAATAGGGCTGTTCTAGATTAATAAAAGATGATAAGAATAATCTTATATACTAAACCACAGTTGTAATCCATGGACGCTGGACCCATTTGCTCACACTGAAGCCCCGCCCACTTTTCCTGCATTCAAAAAAAAAAAAATTCTACCTCACTTTGACCACCGGTTAGTAGTGGTTAGTCACTAGCAAGAAAGAGGAAATGTGGATGGTTGCTTTACTTGACTGGCCTGTATTAACACACTGCGTGGGGGGCACTTACTGTGTATTAACACTCTATGTGGGGGGCACTTAGTGTATATTAACACTGTGTGTGGCGAAAGTTATTTTATGTTAACACTCTGTGGGGCCCTTACTTTATATTAACACTCTGTGTGTGGGGCAACACTTACTGTATATTAACACTGTGCAGACACTTACTGTATATTAACATTATCTATGTAGGGCACTTCCTGTATATTAACAGTACACTATTTATTAGCACTATGTAAGGATACTTACGGTATATTAACACTCTCCATGAGGGGCCCTTACTGTCTATTAACACTGTGGGGGGACACTTACTGCGTATTAACACTATGTGGGGCACTTTCTGTATATTAACACTGTGTGGGGGGCACTTACTGTATATTTACACTATGTGGGTCACTTTCTGTATATTAACACTCTGTGGGGCACTTACTGTATATTTATTAACACTCTCTTACTGTATATTAACACTATGTGGGGCACTTATGGTCTTTTAACACTCTGGGGGGGTACTTACTGTATATTTATACTCTGTGGGGTACTTTGTCTATTAACATTGTGTGGGGGGACTTTTACTTGTGTATTAACACTCTCTATGTGGGGGCACTTACTGTATACTGTTTATATATACTGTTTTATATATATATGGTTTTAAATGTTTTTAAACCATATTTGTCCTGTGCTTATACCCCAATGCATTAATTGCTATCTAATAAAAGGTGTATATTTAATTTTGCATATATAGTGTGTGCTGCATTCCTTTTTTCTTTTGATATTTCCATATTTTGTCTTAGATTGCACGCACCACTAACCATTAGGCTCATTTGTCCTGTGCCTTGACGCTCATGTTCACTATATGCACCACTTGTTTATACAGCGCTGTATTTTGTAAAATACACAGTATACAAACAAGAGGATAAGTGCAAGCAATTATAGTAAAGTATTTGAGGTTGAATAAAGACATATGTCCATCCAGTCCAACCCATCTAGCAATATCCTTATTTCCTGCCTGACTGTTGATCCAGAGGAAGGCTAAAAAAAACACCCCTAATTTATGAAGGGGAAAACATTTCCTTCCTGACTACAAATGGAAATAGGAAATATCCATGGATCAACTCTACTTTATGTATCAATATTAGTAACTAGCAACATTCCTTGTTCGCAGAAACTAATCCAGCTTTTTTTTGAACTGTCCAATAACCTGCCATAACAACGTCCACTGGAAGACAGTTCCATAGCTTTACCATTCTCACAGTGAAAAACCCTTTCCGAAATTGGAGCCTAAACTTTTCTTCTTCAATTATTAAGGGATGTTCGTGTGTCCTCTGACATGCTCTATTAGTGAACAATGCCCCAGATAGTTTATTGTATGGCCCGTTAATGTATTTATACACAGTAATCATATCCCCACGCAAGCGCCTTTTCTCTAGCTTACATAATTGTAACTTTTCCAGTCTCTCTTCATATTCAAGTTCCCCCAATCCCCTTATTAATTTAGTTGCCCTTCTCTAAACCCTTTCAATTTTAATGTCCTTTTTGTACACAGGATTTCAAAATTGCACTTCCGCTTTGTAAAGGGGGAGAATAACATTTTCCTCTCTTGAATGAATACCTCTCTTTATACAAGACAATACCATGCTGGCTCTGGCTGTTGCTGCCTGGCACTGCTTGCTACCATTAAATTTGTTATCCACTAAAACTTCAAGATCCCTTTCCAACAAGGATTCACTTAACACAGAGGCATTTATAGTATAAGCAGCACAAGGATTCTTAAGTCCAAAATGCATCACCTTATACAGGTAAAGAAAAATTAAATACAATTTCATACATGGGTTAAGAACACACACACACACATATATATATACAATCAACGAAGGCAATCAGCACTCCATATTCCGTAGCAATGGCCCGGGTGCACCTCGAGGAGGATAATACATGGACGGAGACAGAGGGCACTCTCGGGACTAAATAAAACGTAACTTTTATTATAACATGATATAACATGGCCTCGCTTAAGTGCATGATTTTCGATGGACTAAACAGTAAACAGCTTAGGACTAACTTGGACCATGACAGACTATTGTTACAGAAGGAGGCACAGTGGATACACAGGTTAGACACTCTGACTCCGGGCGGGCTCAATGTGCAGCTAACATTGCATTGCTATCTCTAATTATTGCCCGACCATTCTTTATTAGTATGTCACTTTACTTAGAGATGATGTTTGTTGCCTACAGCTAACATTGGGATGATCTGATATCTATTTGTTACATATAGTGGACTTTGGCCATGTATTCCTATTATATGATGTATGATTCCCTTAGTCTCTTGATTGTAGTGTCTGATAACTTCTGACACTATTTTTGCCTCAGTGTATGGGCTGGTGTTTTACCTTGTGGGATCCACCTGCTCTGTAGACAGGGTTTTAATTGATTTTACCTGTTTTTAATTACCTTGCTGTCATTGGTTAGGGATTGGGAGGGAGGGTATATATTGTTTGGTATTGCATTGTGTGTCATATCCTGAAGACGGCTTGTTGTTTTGCCGAAACGAGTAGATATACTATTTATATCATGTTATAATAAAAGTTACGTTTTATTTTAGCCCGAGAGTGCCCCTCTGTCTCCGTCCATATATATATATATATATATAATATATATATATATATATCATTTAAAAAGCCAAAGGGCTGGGGGAAGTGAGAGCCTGTTATATTGATCCAGTTGTGTAAGAATGAGAAACTGGGGTTACCTTGACGTGGTTGGAAGGCTTTTCATCATGATCACAGTAATGTATACTAAAACCCCTTTGTTTATAAGTATTGCCAGTGTGCAGATAATATGAATATTGTATGGGCCTAGGAATGTGCATTGATCATCTTTTCTATGTTTTGTATATATATATATAATAATATATATAGTATATATATATACACAAATTATGCATAACTGATAGATAAATTATAATAAAACCCCAAATCCTTACATCTAAGTGGATAGGACCGCATACAGATACAAGTGATATGCACAGTCCCACCTGAGCACAGACACCAGAACAGCCCACAATGCACACAGGCAGGTCTTTACAGATCATCAAAACCCTTCTATTACCTAAAACACACTGTGGAAGGGGGATGTGCGCCACAGGGGTTGCAGATATATTCAAAAAATCGGGGGTTTACTGGTAATATAATAACCATGAAATGAGAAATAGAAAGAATTAGGATTTGTCTTTCTCAAGCCAAATTAATGGATTTGTGAATGATTTAAAAAAATATATACCTTATATACTCGCATATAAGTGGATCCGAGTACAAGTTGAGTACATATTTTTAACTGAAAAATGAGTAAACCATGATTGACTCAAAGGTAGAAATTATGACCACTACTGCCTTCTGATTCTGTATTGTTTTGAGGCTTTAGTTGGCCTTTAAATGGACAGCAGAATTCCCATAAAGTAGTCCCATACAGCAATCAAAAAATATACAGTCCTCTGCACTCGTACTAAGATTGGGTGCTTACTCCTCACAATATCCAACCCTTGGTTGATAGGTATATCAGAAAAAGACAACGTTCAGGATCGCACTCCAAAGAACAATTTATTAATTAGTGACTGCACATCAGATCACAACATTTCAGGGGGTAAACTGGCCCCCTTCCAGTATGCCTATTACTGTATGAGACTAAACTGTATTGGAATTCTGCGTGTCCATTAAAGGGCAACTAAAGCCTCAAAAACAATACAGAATGAGAAGCAATCTTTTAACATTCTGATTTTGTATTGTTTTAAAACACTTAGTTGCCCTTTAAATAGAGAGTAATCCCACACAGTAACCCCCCCAATTCTTTGCCACTCCAGATGTTTGGAAACTACAACTCCGCATGCTTTAGTTGCTGGGAGTTGAAGTTTCCGAAAATCTGCATTGGCAAGCATTGCACTGCCCCCCAGTTGAGTGGACTTGCCTGTCTGTGAATGAGGCTGCTCCTGATGCTGCCATCTGGAACCTCTGGCAGATGCATACCAATCACTCGGCAGGTAAGGTTTGTTCCCAACAGCAGGCCCTGCGGTTTGGCCTCTCCTAGCACCAGCAATCTGGCTCCACTACTGCATCCACCTTCCTGTGCCTGACGTCACTACTCAGCTCTGGGAAGTGAGTAGTGACATCAGTGGCCAGAATAGTGGATGCAGAAGTGTGCACAGCCAGACAGGTAAGTGCTCTAGTATAAGTTGAGGTTCGATTTTTAGGCTTTTTTTTAGCCTAAAAAAAGTCACCCATTCCGCACTGCAGGCCCCTACATTATAGTTTACTAGCGGCGCTGTACATGTACAATATACCTAAAATAAGATTTAACCCAATGTCATTCGGGTTAATGTGGGTTTTTACAATAATTTCACAGGGCACTGCTGCTGTTTCCAAATGATTTTGGAAATAACGCAGAGCACCTGATCCAATTTTCAAAGTGTTTACAATTTGCGCAAACTTAACACTGAGTTTGGATCGGTGTTTTTAAACCCACACAACTACCACCGGCTTCTTACCTTTACGCAATCTAATACCGGACGTAATCTCATTTAGGTCCGTATTGCATTGCGGAATCATGCAAAGGTAAGTAGTGAATTTTTTTTAACATGAATCTCTGCGTTTATGTAGAACTTTTACACAAGATTTAGGAGAAGTAAATATATAAATAAATATTTAGAAATTTTTGGTATTTATAGACAGAAAAAGTGGGTACACTCATTTCTGAGGGCTCCCGATGCAGACGGTGAACATTTGTTCGCAATCGCTAGAAAATGTCCGTCTCCCTGTAAAGTTAGTGAGTAGAAAGACCCTGAATCCGGGCCTATTTCCCCAAGTGATTTTATGGATTCATCAGAACTCAGGACTTTGCGAATTTTTGACTTTTCATATTTTTCTGAATGGCGAAACTATTTTTAAAAATGTAGAAAAATTTGAAAATTCCAGGAGTTCAAACTTTTTTCGAAAATGCTGATTGTCCAATTTTCGAAAATGGTACCGAACTGTGTTCTTTAAAGATTGGGGGCATTGATTGTGTCCCTGAGAGATTACAGTAATTACCATTGCTATTTCACACCTTTATTTTAGGCGGAAATTTTCGATTCCCCCCCCAGTTTTTTCGAAAATCTGTGAATCCTGGAGCTGAACAATTTGTTTGGACCTTGGCCCAAGTAGCCAGCCCAGGGATCTGTCCCTGACAAGAGATATATATATATTTGGCATATCAAAATATTCGGGCAGTGTCAAGCATCACTGGATCTTGGCACATTCCCTCCCCAATACCAGCACAAGTGAACTATAACTTGAATTTTTGTTTTACACATCCGAGAATATGAAGAGCTTGCCATTTTCCTCTGTAAATGTTGATATATTACATTTTTACTTATCCCACACGAATCAGCATTTGCAAATGCCTGAAGAGTTCCGTCCTTTTTTTTTTTTGTAAAAAAAAAAAGACATTTTGTTCTCCACTTTGACAAGCTACATCAAAATCGTCATCTTAAAAAGGCACCTCAAAGACATCAAATCCTCCAAATTACAAAGAACACCCAGCTGGTGGCAATATCTGATCTTTACAAAAAAAAAAAAAAGAAAGAAAAAATGCAGCATGAAAGAAAGACAGATGTTAAACAGTGCTTTCCAAACTGATTTCAGTTTGTTGCTACTTGTGATGAAAAGAATGAAAAGCATCCAGGGCAAAAAACACACCCTGTGAAATTACTTTTCAGTGGACCTAATAAAACTTGGCACTGGAATGATAATTTGGGCTGCTCTTCTCTCGTGAAACATTAATACAAGAATAATGCAATCAATCAGAATGAATCAGCCTTAATAACCTAGTGACCTTTAACATGAATGGCCCGGCCAGTGAGAAATGTATCGTTATGTATTTGTTCTTTTAAAAGACAGATGTAATCTATTCTAGTCATTATGGGAAGGAGAAAATGCAAATTAATCCTTATGAGACCTGTAAAAAAAGGATAAATGTAAATATAATTGCTGGGCAAGGTTCACTATACAGTTAACATGAAGTTTGGGTTCAAAAAAGCATTGTGCTTTTGAAAGGTTTTACAATGTATTCATTTTTCATTTTTTTCCCCCTTCTCTTTGAAAGGAGAGAATAGATCTGAGAAAATACACGTAAACATTTCTGCAGCAAAACAATTAGGTAAGTTCTTTGCATGTAAAGCATCAGAAATACCATGTATTTGTTGATAGTCTAACAACCATCTGCTCTGTATTTCTGATGTTGATTTTATATGAGTGTTATGTTTAACATTTTAAAGACATTAAACGCTGGAATACAGGAAGTTCTCAGCAAAATAACTGCAGAAGACAGAAAAACAAATGGTTTTACAGTATATTTATTCAGATGTTTGGTCTTACAAAAATACAAATTCTTTCAGTCCCCTCTTTCAATGAAAACACCCCTTATGTGCATAAATAAGTGATGTCATATTGTTCAAAATCATCATAGCTTTTTTTTTTTTTAATTTGACTTTAGAATAATGTTTTGAGAGGCTCACGTACTAGCCCAGCATAAAAATATTGTGTATGTAAAAGTTTCTTATACCCAGATCTGTAATTAGAATCACCACTTATGGACGAGGGTATGGCACAAGCATAACTTCCATTGTAGGGAATGCCCTGAGCAGTGTTTAATGGGAGGAACACCCCTGCTTGATCTATATCTTGTTGTTCAAACTGATTATATGGACCGACTCCTATCTGTGCAAACATCCCACCTTTTTTTTTGCCGCTCTTTTTAATGAATGCTGTTTGCTACTAAGAACTCCATCAAACTACCAGGACATTAGAAGATGCATTTTTTTCCTCCATTTTAATCTGTATGTGTCTGTGACAGAAACTGCTTCTTTTAAAGTCCAGACTCACTTTAATATTGATGTACAAAAACCCTATTTTATATATATTTAGGGAGTAGAGATGGACTAGAACTGAAACTCAAACCCGAGTTCCTGCTAAACTATTCGAGTTCGAATGGACTCTGACTTCTCGAACTATCCCGGATTTCCGATATTTTCCGGACTTTCAAAAAATAACGAATGTTCGAATGTTCGAGGCATGCGAACATGCAAGTAAAATGTCTATGATACCAATACGCGAGTAAATATCAAATTATCGAATCCGCAAGTAAAATGTATATGCGAGTAAATATCGAATCTGCGAGTAAAATGTCTATTATCCATATACATGAGTAAATATCGAATATCGAATCCGTGAGTAAAATGTCTATTATACCAATACGCCAGTAAATATCGAATTCTCGAATCTGCGAGTCGTTCATGAGAACAAATGTTCGAACCCGAGAGCTTGAAAGAACCACGCGGGAGAGTAAAATCGATTTTTCAAAAGTCCTGGATATTCGAACATGTTCCCCAGACAATTTCCCAGGTCCCACAGCCATTTACATTAAGTTACCATTGCTATTTTAATTCTATTTCATTCGAACTTTTCGAACTATTTGACTCCCATTGAATTTAATGGGTCCGTTTTCTAATTTTCCATATAGTTCGAAAACGGACCAAACTTTCGAAAGTTTGTCCATCTCTATTAGGGAGCGATGTAATAAAAGTTCTTATCTTTAAAATGTTGCTCATATTGCCCCAACCAATCAGATTTTAGATGTTAATTAAACAAGAGTCAGCCTCAAGCAAACAATTCACACAGAAAAAGCTGTCAGCTCATACAGCCAATAAGGCAATTACAAGTACTGTAGGTTAGGACCCTGCTATAGCAAGCAAGCTTAGTGTAGTGGCTGGGCTTAAAATAATTTGGCCAATTTATTGAACGTATTGCTTTAATTTATCCATAGTTCATGGCAGGCTCTTTGATGTAGCAACCTTATGGAGAAATAGCCAATATGCAATTAGAATTATTTGTTCACTAGGATTCTATTGTTTGTATATCGTAGGAAAGTGAACATCTTTTTTGTTTTGCTTCAAGGATTGTATTCTGTACTTCATTTAAATACATAACTGACATGGTGATATTGAAAATACTGTATATAACTTTATGAGGCAACAAATCAGATGTCATCTAGCTGCTCTAACCTAGTACACATCTGATTGGTTGTTGCATAGGAAAACTTGTGCACCTCTTATTTCATCAGCTTCCATATACAGTATGTATGAGAACGGAAATTTACAAATCCAGCATTTTAGGGCAGTGAAACAATGCATAGGCAATCGGTATCAGCCAGGGATGTCCACCATGTGTCCCTCTAGACGTTTAAAAAACTACAACTCCCAGAATTCTCTTGCTGCGAGTCTAATATAGATATTTAACTAAGCCAGCTATATTGATACGTAAATATCCATAGGGTAAAATAAGCTCCCTAGAAAATTGTGACTCTTATACAAAGCTAAACTCTAGGTTTCTTTATTTAAATTATGGCTGAATAATATTTCACTTTTAATGTATAAGAGGTAGACTGAACAGGTATATTATATATCAGCGTGGCTGTGATGTGCTAAGTAACATAGCTTGGACCATTATAAATGTTGATGCTGTTAAATTAAAGGATGAAAGTGATGGCATAAGACCATTCACCCATGCATGATAAGCAAGGAGCAACACCATATGTTCAGCGTGGGCTGGAAACATATTGTGATTATTACAAAAGCACATTAGTGAAGTAGCACTGGCTTTTCTTTCCCTCTCTTCAATATTTTAAAATGCAGAAGATGTCAGGTCTGGTATCGGGCTATTTTTGAATGCCAGTAACAAATGGCTTTAATGTGTTTTTATCCTCTCAGTGGGTTACAAATGTTCATAACATTCACAGGTACACAGTACATTCAAATTGCTTTGAATCTTTTCCAGTACAGCATCTTAGGAAGAACAAATATAACTAATATATAAGCTCAAGTATATATATTTATATTGTGCATGCCAAGTTTTCCTCTCTACGGCTATTTGAAAACTGCATGAAAAGTAAGTGATAAAACAGCTAAATGAAGAATCCATAAATCATGTAGTAGTCAAAGAAATGCTGTGAATATTCTGCCTGGCAAATATTTCAACCCAGGGCAATGTGGGAGAAAAGTCTAGAAGCTCTTGACTATTTACAGTGCAGTGTTTGGCATTAAACAGATGGAGTCGACAGAAGAAAGCTGTCAGCATTGTTATTTTTCAATAAGATGTTCTCTTAGTAAAAAGGAACTGATTTTCTTTTTACATTTCAGTAACTGGAAGACACTATGCTTTGATCAATAAAAAAAATATTGATATAAGTGAATTACTTGTAATTTTAAAAAGGGCATGTCCACCCCCAAAACTACAATTGAACCCACTACTAGTCCCACTGTGTCGTTAAAAAAAACCTTACCTTACATTTCTGCTCCTTATTAGGGATGGCATAGAACTCGAACTCGAACCCGAGTTCGAGCCCTTCCTTGGTGGAAGTTAGGGAGGAGAGACAGCCTTTGCCCCCAGCAAAGCAGTAAGAGGCCTCTTGACACTGCTGCTGGGTCGTCAGGTATAAGGCAGGTCTCTCTTCCCCAGTTGTTGGAGCGGAGGCAGATTATTTACATAATATGCATATCTTTGCATATCCTTAATCCCCCTGGTCCTTGCAAACTTGTATAACCGTGGTTGCTATGGCAACCCCATAAACCAGCTGACACCAATGACTTCCTTCCTTGTTTGTATGCCAACCTCCTGTTAGGGAGGGCATGTAAACCACCCCCATGTCCGTCTGCAAGGACCCCACCGCCAACACTTATTATAACATCTCCATTTTACTCGCCTACTAAATAGTGCTCATAGAAAAGCCTATGAATGACAGAAAGACAGCACTGAAGAATATCCCTAGTAATGATGTGGTTAAGTCCGGGGAAAACAAAAGGGGAGGTTTTCTTTGTGGACTAGATACAGCCCACAATATTACGATATATTAAATCATGAAAAGAACTTACCATTCTATCAGATCCGGTCTTAAAAGTGTTTTACAGAAGGCTACAGATTTGTCCCTAGGAGAGCTAGGTCTCTCAGAGATATACTATCTCCAAGTCTATACATTATCCTCAAAAAAGTGAAAAGTCCATGGTTACACTTTAAAGGGTGTTTTCCATGTGGATCTATGAGATGTAAAACTTGCTCGCATATCATAAAAAATGATACCTTTAGTAGTTTTGACAGGTAGGAAATATAATGTTGAGTCCTACATCAACTGTAATACCCAATATGTGGTTTACCTGGTAACATGCAAGAAATGTAATATTCAATATGTTGGCTGTACAACCAGGCCCTTAAAGAATAGAATTAGAGAACATCTTAGAGATGTAGAGTTAAAACGCCTTCTAAGTCCTGTAGCTAGACATTTTTTGCAGTGTAATGGAGGTGACATAAACTATTTTTCCGTACAGGGTATCCAAGCAGTTAGATCTGACCCTAGAAAGAAGGATAGGACTAGCCTTTTACTTAAACATGAGGTGAAATGGATTATTTATTGGAGACCAGAACACCTTTAGGGATAATTTCTATATGTGATATTTCATGTTACACATGATATTCAGATGAAGTTCTAGGATATCATATGGACTACACCAGTCCTAGTACACCCCACCATGCAGTTTTCTATTTTTAGAGGTATTAGAACTATTTATATCTAGGTTATATTATAAAATGTTTGTCATTGGGTTAGATGGAGAGATCATAGTCCTCTGCCTTGTTACATGTATATAAGTTTTTCCAACATTCCATTAGTTGCTATATTATATTTATATTTGTATTTTGTTCATATTATATGTATACCTATATGTATAGTATATATTAAGATATATTTATATATTTATATGTTTAATGTGTTCTCATTCAAGAGTTAAGGTTATATTTTATAATAGTACAGTGATAGGAATATCCTTGGGTACACTGTTACTCATTTATTATTATTTTAGCAGTTTTGAATGCCTATATACATACCAAGTTATATGTTTAGCACACAAGGTTCTATACTATCCCAATTTTCATATGTTTGAAGTACTTTATGTATATTATTGAATCGGTTATAAGGCACTTATGGAGTCTTTCTATTTATGGTGTCCACATCTAATGTTGAACTTTTTGGTGCATATTGGGTTAATTTTGGTATTGGGAGTATTTGACTCTCTCTTTCTCGTACTGAGATCGGTTAGGGGTGGAGCGAGGGTGACTCTCATTAGGTTTTTTTTGTTAAAAGTCATTAGATGGTGATCCGGGTTAGCCTATGAGTAAGAGCATTCCGCTCGAAACGCGTAAGGCCATGTTTTTTGCTGTACATCTCCTTTTTCTTATTTTGATGTGGTGAAAAATTGTATTTTCAACGACAAAGCTGCAATTTTTATCTTACCGGAGTGCGCTGCCTTATATTTCGTTGTGGAGAAGCTTAATATGTTACTGTAATAATACAACTGTAGTAATACAGTTGACTAAACTCAAACATTCAGGGAACAGGAACGCACAATATCCTTTGGACAATCAACGCATGTCGCAAATATTTTTTTTTAAAGCAGTTACTAATTACAGTATGACTTCATAAAAATAATTATATGACTTGTAAAAATGCCTTCACATTGATGCAAAGCTGGTTTTATTAAAGTTACAGCTTCTGTAAAATTGCTCTTTGTATATAAGATTATGTTTAGTCTTACAAATACATATCTGTTGTATTAATTAGATCAACTGGACTTGAAGTTTGCTCTTGAAGACGTTCGCTAGTCATCCGACTGGCTTTCTCAATTCAGAATGACTTGTACAAGAATCTGTGACAATTATGTACCCTGGAAAATCCCAATTAAGCATATCAACACCAGGTGTTAAGGGCCGATTATAGTGGCTAAGAGGTGTTATAGGAATGCCCAGTAAGGTGTCAAAACAGCATTGTACATGGCAGACAGAAGTGTCGAACCCCCCCCACTCTATTTAGGCTTGGTTTCTTTATTTTCACATAAATGGCCTCCTGAACACCTCTCTTGAACCAGTCACATTCCTTTGCCAATATGTTACAATTACAATCTTCAAGGTATGTCCTTTATCCTTAAGATGCAGGTACACTGCCGAGTCCGGACCCAAGGAATTGGATCTTCTGTGCTGGGCCATACATTGATGCAGTTGCAGTTTGGTCTCCCCCACATACAAATCAGAGCATTCTTCACGCACTGCACTGCGTAATGTCGCTTTTCTTGTGTTTGGTATTGGGTCTTCGGATGTACCAATTACTGCCTCAGTGTGTTGTTCAGTTTAAAGCAGACAGGGATACAGTGTTTTTATAAAATTCTTCTTAATTTCTCGGAGACCCCTGCTACACATGGGATGACCATGTTCTTTCTCCTGTCCTGCTTTTCCTCTTCACTGTTGGTATTCATTTTCTTTTTTTCCTTCTACTTCTTTGACAAAGGCTTAGTCTGGATATCCACAAGTTTATCCCTCTGAGATGTTTCATTTCTTTAGCCTTCGCCTCTGTGCTATGGGGATGTTCTCAGCTTCGTTTTGCAGGGTTCTGATAACACCCAGCTTGTGATCTAAAGGGTGGTGGGAGTCAAACATCAAATACTGATCTGTGTGTGTTTGGTTTTCTGTAAACCTCTACTTCCAGTTTACCCATTTTCCTTGACATCTACCAAGCAGTCCAAGAAGCCAGTTTGTTGTTTTGTACCTCTTCCCTTGTAAATTTGATCTGTTCTATCGCGCTATTAATTTGTTCTGTAAAAGCTGTTGTTAGTTCTGTAAAGCTTGTACTTCCTTCTGGTGGATTTTAACCCAGGTGCCATCCACATTCGAACCATGGCTGGGTGATATGCCCTTAAATGTATTAGTGCCTCCTTGGTGGGTATACAGGTGAAGAGAGATGTGACATCTCTCTTCACCTGTATACCCACCAAGGAGGCTTTATCATGGTGAGAAAAACAGCTAGGCCAAGACAGCACTCTACCAGCAGAACTGATCTCAACCCAGAACAGGTGTGTTCCTTATTGGACTTGTGCCTGAATACCTCCTCTATTTCAAATACAAGGATAAGTTTCTATAAGCAAAAACATGGATGTGCTATGGGATCTCCAGTTTCACCCATTGTGGCTACCTTACACATCGAGGAGGTAGAAAAAACAGGCACTTAATACCTTTAAGGCATAGCCCCCAAGGAACATGACTGGTTCAAGAGAGGTGTCAAGGGGGTCATTTATGTGAAAATAAAGAAACCAAGCCTAAATAGAGGTGGGGGGGGCTCGACACCAACTGTCTGCCATGTACAATGCTGTTTTGACACCTAACCCTGGGCATTCCTATAACTCCTCTTAGCCACTATGCAATCACGCCCTTAACACCTAGCTGTGATATGCTAATTGGGATTTTTTTTTAATTGGAATCCAGGGTACATAATTGCCACAGATTCTTGTACAAGTCATTCTGAATTGAGAAAGCCAGTCGAATGACTAGCGAAACATCTTCAAGAACTAAGGGCCCTATTTATAAAAGATCGTATCGTTATCGTAAAATACCGATCGTTATCGTAAAATAACGACCGGTTTTTCCCATAACGACCGTTATTTACCGATAACGACCGTTATTACCGATATCGTTAAATACCGTCGTTATCGGTAAATGCCGGTCGTTATTTACCGATAACGGTCGTTATTTACCGATAACGGCGTTATTTACCACGATAACGACCGTTATCGTAAATAACGGTCGTTATGGTAAATAACTACCGTTATCGGAAATAACGGTCGTTATCGGTAAAACCCCGGTCGTTATTTTACGATAACGATCGTTATTTTACGATAACGATAACGATTTTTTTAAATAGGGCCCTAAACTTCAAGTCCAGTTGATCTAATTGAATACAACAGATATACCATGACCTGGATGAATGAGAACCTTCACAGCATATTTACAAAATACACATTTCTTATAATTAATTGTGATTGGTCACCGCATTTTCACTTGTGTTTGTTTCTAGGGTAATATCATTTGGACAGTATGCTTGTTTTCCTTCCTAATGGTATATTTTACTACTTTTGAATGCTAAACATTTCATTTAATACAGTATAAATGATAACTTCCCAACTACTATTAAAACCCTAAGTCACAATTAAGACTGTACTCGTGAACCAAAATGATCGGTAACTGTAAATATTGTTTTAATAGTGGAGTTTTCTGGGAAATTTGAGATATTCTCCTTCTTAACGAACAGCTATTTACTAGTAGTGCCTTGGTGATATTTAATGCTCTAGTTCAGATTTGTTCTTTGTTTAGGAACTATGTAATAATTATTCTAAATAAAACCTTCACTTTATGCAAAGTATGGAGGACTTGAAAAGTGAGAGATAAACAAGTGGGTATTTCATTTATTCAAAGGTCAGCGCTTCTCAACCAAAAAGAAAGTTTAGCCTTTTGATTATTAAAACCTTTATTACATTCAACAACTCAGTAAGTTTCCATATAGAACAGCACTAAATCAGAAGGTGGTGTACATAGTCAATACTCGCTCGAACAATCAGTCATATATTATGGGATATACATTAGATTACAGTACGTTATGCTATTTAGCAGATGAGGGCTACACCTTTCAATGGAAAGTCACCATGAAGAGAGATTTATAATTAAAGAGAAGAAAAACTATAAATCATAAAAAGGCATTAGAATTATGGGAAAATAAAGATAGGATATTTAGTAAACTCTTGTATTGCTTTTTGACTTCTTTGGAAAGCCATAAAGATACGGTATTATTATTTAGCTCAGTTGAAACAAGAGTCAACATGTTTTATATTTAGTCTTTGTTCCATACCTTTTATCCCCGCCATTGGCTATCCCTAAATGCAAAGCCATGTACATTATAGCTTACACTGTGTGTTCAGAATAAATCTTATTCAAAAAAATATGCACCTGCAGAACATGAAAATATTATTTACTGGACTTATCTGTGGTTGTCATATTTTTATGTATGATATATAAATTTTGCAACTTTTACACTACAGAATGAATTTAAAGCATTCATAGATTACTTCGCTCTGCGTAGCAGTAGAGCTGGGGAAGTTTTGTGGTTTCCCCTCAGAAATGTGGCATTTACAATTAAAAATGTTACTGTACCTCAAGGATTTTCTAAAATGAAATGAATATGCTTATTTGTACACAATTTTCTAAAAAAAAAAAAAAAAAATTAGCTTTTTTGCCCTCTAATCAAATTTTGAACTGTAGGTAAATCAATTATGATTGTGAATTATATTCACAAAGTTAAATTTTATTTTTAGCAATTTACTTAATGCATATTTTATGTGACTACCCTTTTCTTTCAACCACCATCAATGTCTTCACTTGTATAGAGTCAGGCATTGTGTAGGGTTATAGGCAGGTGCATGATTAACTAATTATAACAAACATGTTCTAATAACCTAATTTTTATAAGAAGGTTTGAAACACAGAGATTAACTGAAACAAAAACTGCTATGTCATATTATTACAAATAGACGAGGAACAGCCAAACTCTTCTTGCTAAAAAATCAGTAAAAAAAATTGTTGGTGACATAAATTTATTGATCTTTAATATAAGTATATTGCTTTAATGTATGGAATACACTTAAATATTAAAATGCAAAGCAAGATGATCTCATTTATAACTCAAGTTGCAGTATATTATATGACTATTTATGAATATTTATGACTATTACATGTATAAAAAAATCAATAATACTGGATTCCAATATGTGTGCAATCCCAGATAAATGCTAAAATGATTGATTCTTGGATTGGGCAACTACATGGTAGTTGTAAAAAAAAAATCAAAGATTTAGTTGAATAGGAACTATATTTGTGTCCTTCAGACTTTGTTTGTCAGAATGATAGTCTACAAATGAAGTTTCTTCTTTTTATTGAATTTTCACATGTGGGCTATTTATGATATTTCACTTATATTCAGTCAATATTACAACCTTCGTACACATCTTGGTCGTTGAAATTGTTAAATTGCCCTTTTCAAATGTGGATATAATGATTTTTATAGTCATAAAGTATGCCTTGGCACATGAAGAAACATTATAATTTGTTTCATGGAAAATAAATTAACCATTTCACTGCAAGGAAGGTTTTTATATTCTGTGTTATTATGTTATTAAGCCAAACAGATTTGTATTTTATTTTGATGTTAATATGCGTTACAAGCCGTCAGTGTGATGTTCTTAAACGTTTCATTTATTTTCGAATAACTTTGAGTCTTAATTGAAGAACATACATTTACTGTACATAACATAAAATACACACACATGTACATGCATGAGTTTGTTCCTATCTATTTAAATATCATAGTTAATTGCATCAGGAAAGATACAGCCTTTTTATTACAGTCTAATGTTTATGTTTTCGTGTCAGTAGCAATTTGTAATCTTGTGGGTTTTTTTTATAAAGTTTTCAGTGTTTTATCAATATATACACATTCAGGGTTATTCAATAAAAGTTCATATTTAAAATGGTGCTAATTTTGCCCCAACCAATCAGATCTTTTTTAACATTTGAAAGCTAACATCTGATTGGTTGGGCAAAATTAGCACCATTTTAAACTATAAGAACTTTTTTTGAATCTCCCTGCAACTATACTATTAGATCACAATAGCTATATAACAACTTGTTTAAAAATGTACATACAAATATTTATTTCTCTATCTGTTTTATATGATTTTATGTGTGGGCTCAAATATGTCAACTCTAGGCTGAAGAAACGTATTTGTTTAGGAAAAAAAAATTGTCCTGAGTGTGCCTCTATTCTACATCTTTCTCTTTCTTATTCTAGTTCATCTAACGACATTTATATTTACACATGTTCAATGTTTACTTGTTACGGTTTTAAGCTTTTTAACAATATTCCTATCCCAAATCTCATATGGTATAACAAGTGTGACATATTTCCTTGCCTCGGAATAAATTTGTCTGTCAACCATCTGTTACAGTATAAATGACTTTCATTAGAGTATCACTTGGCTTTAATGTTTAGTTACAAATAATAAGGCTGTTTTACATGACATATATAATATACTAATTTATATGTATGTTGCAAACTAACTATAGTAAAATAGGTTCTTTTGCTCAGAGGTGACTCAAAGGTCACCTGATGAAAATAAACTGAAAAAAATTAAATTAGCCCTAGGGGTAAGGCGATGAAATGCCATTGCAGACAGCAATTATTTGTAAGTTAATAAAATCTGACAAGTCAAAAAAGTGAAAATTGGAATTCTAGAAAATAGAAATTAGTCTTCCCTAGGGCAGGTGTCCTACTTGTAGTACATGTCACACTAGTAACTAAGTCAAATATTGTCTTGATAAACTTTACTTCTCCACACATTTACCCCTTTACCCTGAAACCCTTGGTTTTATATCTATAGAATCTTATTAATTTCCTTTAGAGAAGAACAAACATTTTAGAAGATAAAAACACTTTTAGATGTATGCATTTTGTTGTTGTAATCTACTCATATCATTATACATAATAATAATAAACATAAAACTAGAAAGGGAAGTTTAAGTATAACTTTGAATTTGACTTGAAAGGCTGCATTTTGGAAAGGAAGGAGTGGGTCTGTGCTGCAGGTTTTAAACTCAGTAGCCTTGCTATGGTGTTGAAAGAGGATATTTAGATTTCATAATCCTTTCAGATTAAATATTTTTTTTTTTATATTGTGTGATGGTTGCATGAAAACGAAAGGTAGGTTGGATTGTTGCATATATCAGTAGGCGTGTTGACCTGTGTCTTGGTGTGTTGTAGGGTATGTTTTTGTATTTTAGACCATAAAACTAACTTTTTATTGTTTGAGCATGGTTGCCATGAACTGTAGGAAAGTGTAGTTGGGTTGTAGGGTGTATCAATAGATGTATACCTGTGTCTGTTTGGTTTGGTTGGATGTCTTTGCATTTAAACCATTAATCTAAGGTTGGGTTGTGAGCATGCTTTGTTTTGTGTCCATAGAGAGAGATGTCTTTCCTGTGGTCCTGCGGATGTTTGAAAACGACAACTGTTAGCATCATCACCAAAGGCAGGTGGCAACTGGGAAAGCTGGGAGATTTCATATACAAAACCTGGAAAACTAAAAAATGGGCATGCCTGCTATAAAACTAAAAGTCATCTTTATTTTAAATACATAATGTTATGTATGTATAGCTTTACATATATTTATTATTGTGCTTTTATTGTATACATTTTAGGACTTTTATTTTGTAATAATGTGTATGCGTTGTTTGTGTAGTTGTGTGTGTTTGTGTCAAATAGTTGGGATTTCATTTGATCACATGACCCAGAAACCTCGTAATGTTCATGTTGATGTGGTTAAGCTACCACGATTCCTTATCTAGAAGTTAGCACTCCTCATATATGTCCCGAATTTTGTGTCTCTAGCTGAAAAACTGTGGGAGGAGATATAGAAGGAACAGTAATTTGTCCCTTCAAGCCAATGAATAAAACATAAAAATATCATTTTTAATAGTCAGTAGTGTCCCTTTGCTCACCATTTAGTGATCGACTTAGTTTATAACAATTATTCTGCAAAAAATATGATATACTGTAATTATTGATTGTTTTATTAAAAGTATGTAAACTAGTTTAAAGGATAAGTGCACTGTACAATCAGTTTAGTTTAATAGTAAGATGCCGCTTTAAAAAAGCGTACGTGGTGCGATGACGTCACATGCGCACACATCACAAGCATGGATTGGAGGCTAAGTGAAAAGGGGAAGCAAAAAACTTACAGAGGGAGGAGATTACCCTGCTGGGAACTGTAGGCTGGGGAATGGCGACTAGGTGCTGCTGGAGAGAAGGAGGATACTGGGAACAGGCAAGCAGAAACAGTCACTGAAACAGGTCAGGTGAGTATGGTACTGGAACTGCAAGTAAGTCTCTGATGATGGAGCTGGCAAGGTAAGTCTCTGATGATGGAGCTGGCAAGGTAAGTCTCTGATGATGGAGCTGGCAAGGTAAGTCTCTGATGCAGTACCAGGTAAGGTATTCTAAAGCTGGAGAGAACAGAAACTAGGGCAGGTAAGTAGAAGGAGCCTGGGAGGTAGCTATTCTACAATCAGGCATCGGGTCAAGGACGCACCGTTTTTTGAATACTTGCGCTGCCCAGCGTGTCGGCGTTGTGACATCATGACATCTACAACAACGCCCACCCGGAAGTGCAGCGCGCGCGGGACCGGAGCGGCAGGTAAGTTCGTGACAAAACACACAAAAATACAACATGGCAGGGATCACAAGGTCCCGTTCATCAGGTGTCACCTGATGAAGGGGACATTGTGATCCCTGAAACGTTGTATTTTTATGTGAGTTAATAAAGACACTGAACTTGTGCTGAGGAGATTACCAGCCTTATCCTTCACATCCAAGATGTTCACCAACTTTACAGCCACACAGGTAGGCTCAAGCGAGACCGAGGGGAATAAAAAGGGGGTAAAGATTTTTTAACGCGGCATCTTACTATTAAACTAAACTTGATTTTACAGTGCACTTATCCTTTAAACCACAAAAGAGATATATATCATACCTCTCAACATTTTGCCCGGACCACCCAGCTCCAATGAACCAACAAGCCAGAACCCCAGCCAAATTAAAATCCTGCCCCATACTGCCCAACCCTTCCAGTTTTATTAATGATTTAGAAGTGGGTATTGTCAGCAAGGTTTCTGTTTTGCTGACGCACAAAACTTTGTCGACCATTAAAAGTTTCAGAGGATGTGCAATTGTTGCAGGTGGATCTAGATAGAGAAGTGGCAGATGAGATTCAATGTAAGAATATGAGGTGATGCATTTTAGACTTAAAAACCTTGTGCTTCTTATACTATAAATGGCTCTGTGTTAAGTGAATCACTGTTGGAAACGGATCTTGGAGTTTTGGTCCATAACAAACTTAAATGGCATGTGCACCCTTTTTAAAAAAAAATCTGTAGTGTAGGGCTCCCTCCCTCACCCCCAACTTTTATAGTAATTTGTCTAAAAATTCCCCCGATCATTACTTACTTTGCCTCTCTCCTCCAACATTCTGTCACGGCCCTCAGCTCACATGAAACTGCAAGCAGGGGGCCGGACTGGCAGCTGCGTCCATGATTGGCTTAGAGGCAGCCAATCACGGACACAGCTTCCAATGGTACAGAACGCCGGGGGAAAGAGCAAAGTAAGTACAGATCGGGGGAGTTTTTAGACAAATTATTATAGCGTTTGGGGTTGGGAGAGGGAGCCCTACACTACGAAAAGGGATTGTAGCTAGGGGGAAGGAGAACAAAATGGGAGGGAGAGGGAGGGGGAGGGCTGCACTGAGCATGTGCAAATTCTCCCAGAGAAACAGGAGGCAGAGTCCTATATGGACTCAGCCAGCCTCTGGTGGTCAGTTTTCTGGACTTTGTATGGACATTACAGGAGAACCATTTGGACGGGGATGTAAGGTAAGGATTTTCTACACTACACAGTGTGGCCAGTAGTGGGTTAAAATAAAGTTTTGGGGGTGGACATGCCCTTTAAAGGTAGAACAGTGCCAGGCAGCAACCCAGAGCCATCAGTATTGTCTTGTAAAAGAGAGGTATGGATTCAAGGGAGGAAAATGTATTCTCCCTCTTACAAAGCATTGGTAAGGCCTCATTTGGAATATGCAGTGCAGTATTCCAAATCCTGTGTACAAAAAGGACATCTTTGAATGGAAAGGATTCAGAGAAGGGCAACTAAATAAAAGAGAATTGGAGGGGATATGGGATATGAGAAACTGGATAAGTTACATTATGCACGCTGGAGAAAAGGAGCTTGCGTGGGGATATGATTTCGTGTATAAATACATTAACGGGCCATACAATAAACTATCTGGGGGATTGTTCACCAATAGAGCTGTCAGAGGACACAAGGACATCCCTTAAGACTGAAGAAAAAGGTTTAGGCTTCAAGTTCAAGTTCAAGTGTCTTTATTCACCTCAAAATAACTATCACTATCACAAGGCCATGCTAAATGAGACAGTGGAAAATAACCCCAAAAGGATGGAGACTGTTGTCTCCCAATCAAATCTTCTTCTGAGTTCTGTTAATAAGTTCCTATAAAGAGAGATAATTGTTTCTGTCTTTGTTTCGGAATGGGGGCCTCTCCTTTCCATTTTTCACTTCTGCTTTTGAAATGATGGCCTTCTGCCTGTTTGTCATTATCTTTTGCATGTTCCAATTTAAGGGTATGAAGATGAAATTCATTTGGTGACTTCTTGAAAATGATTAATTTTGAAACCATAACATGGTAAATGCAAAAATTTTCATTTCCATTTAATATTGTGTATAACTGACTTTTAGACTAGGACACCTTTGCAGAATACCGTACATTTTAAATTTTCAAAGAATTTCTTGCAGTATAAGGTAGTCTTTCTGGAACCATATTCTTAATGAATTTTAGCAACCTTTCCAATCTATGAAATTTACAATTTAATATGTTCTGCTTGTGGTTAATTGAACTTGTGCTCTACTGAGACTCTTTTATTGAAGTTTCATTTTAAATAGCCAGTAATTCCAGGCAGAAGATTATTCTTTTCCATAAATTACATTTTTTATTGGGTAATGGCTAAATAAATACACCACGATAGGGTGCAGGTGTTATTTAATCTTTCGGTTGCACTTAAAGGCACAAAATCTCCTAACAAAAATAATGTTTTACAGTATTGGGTATATTGAGAGCTAGTTTATAGTACATGCAGGTTCTGGTTTTTGTTAAAGGAAACAGCCAAAGCCCTGCTGGTGTAGTGTGTTGGATTGGTCAGTTACTAATAGCTGTATTACTACAAACTACACCCATTTGTAATAAGAATAATAAACATTTTACTAGGAGTGCTGTATTACAAGACTGAGCTTTTATGAAACTTGTCTGCCATTTGCGCCTTCAAATAAGTACTGTAAATAAGCAAATTCACCAGTAGCAAACTTCATCCCTAAAATACATTGATCTTTGCATTTGGCCAGGCTGTGTAGCTACTTTCTGATTTCAATCACCAATGATAATGTGTCAAGCAGATGTTTTTATTTGTTGGGCCACAGCTACTCGGACCAGAGTGAACTATAACAGTTCATACCGAGTTCCAAGACTGGCACTAGTTAATGATATATTTAGGGCTATCAGTAAAATAACTTTTTAGGGAGGAACATCATATTTTCATTTTGGTTCTGCTTTAATTTGTTAAATTAAAGCATTTCTTTCAATGATAGTGTAATTTCAACAAACTTGTTTTAAAGTTTTCTTGGCATTAGTTTGTTATATTTTAAACAATACCAGGAGATTACCCAGAGTGCTATCACTCTGGGTAGATCTCCCTTCCAGGATTTAAAGGGGAACTAAAGTCTCCAGGCAACATTGACCCAATAAAAAAGCACATTCCCTAAGATACAAAAAGCTGTGTCTCACCTCTCACTTTGCTGTCGATGATGGGTAATTTCTGAAACGCAGTACACTTCACAGAAAGGTGTAGCCTTGCTTCCTGGAAGCTGACAGACAATCATGTTACAGCTCACAGATCATCCTACCTTCTGTCACAAAACACAGATTTCAGTGCAGTTATGTGTAAACAGCTTTTCAAATTTTTCAGTCCCATCTATATTTCTATCCGGCCTCCCTTCCACCACCTCCATTTCAGTTCTAACCAACTTTTCCACCATTACCGAACACACTTTCTCTTCTCCAAGGCCCGTCTCACTACCTGCCCCCTTGACCCCATTCCCTCCTTTCTCATTCCCCATCTCTCATCTTCCTCACACCAGCCCTACATCTCTTTTTAACTTATCCCTATCCATGGGGTACTTTTCCCTCCTCATTCAAACATGCTATGTATCCCTATTCTCAAGAAACCTTCTCTGGGTCCATCTGCTCCTCTTTTTTGCATCTAAACTGCTGAACAACAAGTCTATGCTGAACTGGTTAATCACTTTTCTGCCAACTCCCCTTTAATCACCTACAGTCTGATTCCCGTCCCAACCACTCCACGGAAACGTCTCTCACAAAGTTACTAACGATCTGCTTTAATGCTAAATCTAAGGCCACTATTCCCTACTTTATCTGCTCAACCTGTCTCAGTGTTTGATACAGTGCATCACCCTTTACAGCTTCACATCTTATCCCCCTAGGTATCCAGGGTTCTTCACTCTCTTGGCTGCCAACCTACCTCTCTGGTAGGACGTTCAGTGTTTCCCCATCTGGCTCCAACTCCACCAGTCTCCCCCTGGGGGGTACCTCAAGGCTCAGTACATGGCCCTCTTCTCCATTTACCATCTTTGGGCTACCAGCTCATTAGTTCCTTTGGATTCCAATACCACCGGTATGCTGATGATACCCAAATTTACATCTCCGCCTCTGATCTCGTTACTCTGACATTCCGGGTCCCTGACTGCCTAAATGCCATCTCTGCTTTTATGTCCTCCCGCTTCCTCAAACAACTCACATGGATAAGACCGAACTTGTCATTTTCCCACCCTCTCGACCGACACCCCTTCCTAACATTACTACCCACATCAATAACACGCCAATCTCCCAAACACCTCATGGACAATGCCTTTAAAACACACTTAATACCCTTGTCCAACCCTGTCAGTTACAGCTCAAAAACATCTCACGCATTCTCACTTCCTTTCACAGAAACACTACCAAAATTCTAGTTCTACCCTTATCATCTCTCGACTGGACTACTGTAACACCCTCCTGTACGGTTACCAGGCAACTGACTGGCGCTCCCTTTAATCAATCCTTAACTCTGCTCTAAGGCTCATTCACCTCTCTTCCTCTTCTCACACACTGCCCCTTTCTGTCAATCTCTCTACTACTGCTTTCCATACCCAAGGTGTCAATTTAAGTTGCTACCTTATCCTACAAGGCTCTCTCCAATACAGCCCCCCCATACATCTCTGATCTGATAAACAGATACTACCCAAGACGAACCTCCACTGGCACCTGGACACTGCTACTCCTCTTACTGAACCATCACGACTCGCTAGTTATAACCCACTGCAACTTAGTTACAGCTTCAATCATAGACTTCACCACGCTCTTTCTGCTCTCCTCATGCACTCTGACTCCCGTGCTTGCGCGGGTTTCCTCCGGGCACTCCGGTTTCCCCCACAATCATAAGACATACTGATAGGTTGTATGTGTCAAATAAATGTGCTTAGATTGTAAGCTCTTCAGGGCAGGGCTAGATGTGAATGTTATATGTAATGGTAAGGTGGCTACGGAAGATGTTAGCGTTATTTTTATCCACAACATAATAATAATATACAGGTAAAAATGTAGCGTCAGTTCCTTAGATCTAGGCAGTTTCCTTAGACCTAATTAGAACAATCAAGATTCAGCTAATGTATTGAATATTGTTTAATTAAACAAAAACAGGCAACAATAAACTAGAAAAATTAACAGACAAAATACAACATAAGCAAAAGTAACACAAAATGTGATGAAATCAAGAAGGTAATCTGTGTAAGATGGAGTCCAAAGTTGTTTCCAGAGTTATTGGCCCTTAAAATAACTCTTATTAGCCCTAAGATTAGATGGTAATGGAGCTTGCTCTTTGGGTTTCCAAGCCGTTTTATACCCCTGGACAGGGGTTGTAACCAGATCACCACACCCATCAGAGAAACTGTGTGGTTGAGCAAGAGGAGTGGTAGCACACTCAGTGGTCTCCCTGACACACCCCACAGGTGGCTATCCCTGCCAAATCCCGTATAGCGACGTGGTAACGCGCCATAGCATGCCATTCATTAACCCTATCCAGGGCGGTTAGACGGATTTGTACATACCAAATTCAATATGGTTTTGCGTATTGATCCACAAACCAAACAAAAGTTTCTCTGTCGCTTTCCACACAAAGTAGACCATGGTATTTAGATTCACATGAAACGGCTTTTGAGTCCACTTTTAAAAACAGATCACCTAAATTATGGTCACAGAAAGAGATATGAATCCTAATATATGTTTTCTTTCTAACAGATAGTAACTGGGATAAAGTACCTGAGATGTTTTGTAATTACCCCCTACTGATTTCAGAGTCTAGAGTCTGGGACCACAGGATGTCCTTTCATCCTGCGAACTATACATAATGAAGTTACCTGTTGGTATCTACATTAACCAAATACACAAACACCTTGTACGACAGAAAATAATACATTAAAGGGACGGGGAACTGAAAAATCACATACATTTATACATTTAAAACATAAGAAATTGGAGAATCATAACAATAATACGGATTATAAATATATAATTTCCCCACATAAAATACATTATTCACATATTTGTGACACCTGGGAATAGAATCTGTGCCCCAATGGTCTTTTTTCTTCTTAAACCCAGCACTTTGGGAGCCACTACTTGCACATGCAATAGATACATTTCAGTAAATGTGACTAAAATCAGTTTGCTGTTTTGTATTGCTTCATGAAGACTTAACAATTATGCTGGTTTGTAATTACAAACAGAGCTGCTATATATTAAAGTTTGTACATATGTGAAACATTATATTTTTTTAGAAACATGATAGAAACAACAAAAAACACCCATAAACTCAAGTAGACTATGTTGTAAACTAGGGGTTTAAACTTGGACTTCTTGGGCTGTGTGTTTTCTAAATACATGGCACTTACATGATGTCCACCACAACTGAGAATGGGGGGGGGCTCTTTGAAGCCAACATGGGCTATGAGTTGTACTATCACCAACATGGAGGCTTCTTTGGTACAGAATCTATTACTTACATGTACTAAATGCAACTTACTTGAGAAGAATCTTTCATGTATAGGTATTCTGGGAAGAAAAACTTTCACATGGGGATTTAAAAAAAATAAGTTTAGTTCTCTTTTAATACAAACTTTGCGACATGAATAAATCCTGAAAGGTCCCACAGGAAAGCCTCAAAGAGACTGCAACTTGCCCCAGGTGCCTTTTGTGATATCTGCAGTTAGTGATACTTTATTTCTTCCTTTCTCTGATGTCTCTTTAGCCAGAAAATCTGATGTTCCCTCCTTTTTTTCTGACTGCAAAATCTCAAATGATATGAACTATATTATGATGAAGTATTAGACTAGTATTTTACCTATTCTCACTTTGTGTGTGGTCTACCTCGCACTTGTATAATAAATAAACTCTGGAGATATAGTAACACCAGCATCACGAAAAGCCAACAAATTACTCAACACTTCGGTGATGTGCTCAGAAAGAACCTTATCCTGATAACTTATATGAACCATTCAATAGGTTTCTACGAAATGTCGTACTAATGCAGGGGGGGAAATGCCTTTCAGATGAAGAAGGTTATTTCATTGCTTTTTTATATTCCGATCAACGTTTCCTCAGTTTTATGTCATATTAACTTTTCTACTATGTACATTTTTTGTATTAATATTTTATTTGGAGGAATACTGTACTCTTGAAAACCTATTTTTACATTTCATAAGTTGAGTGTATAATAAAGCCATACTTTTCTTAGACTTTGTTTCGATTTTTTTTTTCCAACGTGCATTTATGCCTCTGGACACTAAAGCAATTTTGAATAGCACTTGAGTCTGAATTCAATACGTTTGTAAAAAAAAAAAAATCAACTCAACAGTTTGCGAAAGAAAGGAAACAGTTCACCATCATTTAGTATTTTAGTTGCCTTTGAAACTGAGGAAATCTCTCCTGTGGTTATTTCATATAAAGTAGTGTCCATCAGCCTCCTGACATGAACAATTTTTACAATGATTCACATTTACTATTCTACATGTACTGTATCCCTTTTCTGGTATATTAGCACTTTAAAGACTTCAATTACCCAATTTTAAGGACAACTAAAGCCCACAGAACAACGCTGAACCAGAAGGCAAACACCTTTATAATAAACCAGTAATCTGTATCTTACCTCTTATTTTGGGCACTGGGAAATTTACCTAAATAACATAAGGTTTTGTGCTTTACTTCTCAGCATTCTAGTATCACACACGTTTGGTCAATGACCATTATGTTCTGCAAATGCTCAGTCCTTAGCTATGGCAGAAACTTGTTACAGTTGGTCACACCCATTACTACTCTTTAGCCATCCTTTTACAGGACAAATAAAGCAAGAAGCATGTGACTGAGCTCAGGAGGTGTTTCTGACATTGCACATACACACAATACTTCATTCAATTCTTAACAGGCTTACATTTACTTTTATACAATTTACAAAAGTGGGATTTTATAGCTTATTTTTGGGGTTGTTTTCAGATTCTGGAGTATAAAAATTGTGTTTAGTTCTACTTTAAGTTGTGGTGTTGTCAATGTTGTTTGATAAAGTCAAGTAAAGTGGTTAATGGGCTCCGCATGCATCAAATGTCCATGTTACTACTTCACTTTGAGTGAGCTCTAAAATGTACTACATTAAAGTCATGTTCCACCCTTCTAAAAAATGTTTTATATGTTGTAGGCTTCCTCCCCCAGCCCCAACCGCATTATTATAATTGCCAGAAACTCCCCCGATCTTTATTATCTTCCCTCTTTCCTCTGCCGCCCTGCCCAGCCTCTGCTTGCATGGAACTGCAAGCATGGGGCCGGACCTGCAGCTTGTGTTTTGTGATTGGCTGAGAGGCAGCCAATCACGGACGCGGCTGCCGGCAGTTAAGAACGCGGAGGATAGAGGGAAGGTAAGTAAAGATCAGGGGAGTTCTGGACATATAATATAGAAGTTGGGTTGGAGAGGAAGCCCTACAATATATAAAAGGGATTTGTGCTAGGGGGAGGGAGACCAAAATGGGAGGAGAGGGAGGGGGGAGGTGCAGTGCGCATAGCAAAAATTCTCCAGGAGTGACAGGAGGCAGAGTCCTATATGGACTCTGCTAGGCTCCTGTGGCCATTTTTTTTGAAATTTGGGGGAACATTGCAGAAGAACCATTTGGAGCTGGGATGTAAGGTAGGATTTTTATGCACTACAGAGTGGGGCCAGTAGTGGGGGAAATTATAGTTTTGGGGTGGACATGCCCTTTAATATATCTGAAAGCAGCATTAGGGAAAAGTGGTGAGAATACACCAGAAACCCACTGGAATAATTGTACAGTTCACAAGCTGCAAGTTTTTCACGTTACATCATTTGCGATAGAGATGGACCCGAATCCACACGGAACCCCCTCGGTTCGGAACTTCGATCCCTTTTGATGATATATCGAACGTTCAAGCTATTTTTCGATGTTTTCAAAAATACCCTTGAACGTTGTAATCCTCAATCTTTGAAAATACGATTGGAAACTCGAAAGTATTTTCCGAACTTATTTTTGAAGATTGTCGAATGTTCAGGGGATTTCGAGGAATAAACCAAATAGCTTAAATGGGATCCAAAGTCCCAAAACCATGTCCCGTTTTCGATTTTAGAGATTTTCCTGATATTCGTAAATCCGAAAATGGAACAAAACTTAAACAGTTTGGCCATCTCTATTTGTGATCTGCACAAAAAGCACAGCACATGAAATGTGGCCACCCACATTGACATGCCCTGTGCCGCCATTCTCACATGCTAATGGATCACAAGCAGAATCATTAGTGCCAAAGAAAATGCGGCAGTGGGACCAAGCCTTTTATTTTTACTCCTTTCAAAGATTTTCTTTCCTGATCACCCCGCATTGCAAGATGATACTTACGTAAGTTGCATGTAACGGGGATTGTTTCACTAAGAATGCTTTCAATTTGGGTCCAGTAAACACCTGTCCATGTAACTTCAAGCAGCCATAATGTAAATATGCACCATGGCCATGCCCCTGACTCCAGTATTCACAATCTCTATTCACAGAGTGTTTTCTTACAGTGTCTCCAACCAATATGGAAAAAAAGATAAGTATTAAAACCCCCTAGCTCTGCACATCATTTTTCAGCCAGCATGAGTGGCACAAAGAACAGCCTTCAGAACAATAATAAATATAAAGATACTTACTGCAGTGCCTTTTTTGCTTCCATTCTGTTCCAAGAAATGCAAATTTATAAATGCACCTATTTTATGTGTTAGCGATTCTTAATCAGGATCCGGTCCTTAAAAGTGTTTTACAGGAAGGCTACAGATTTGTCCCTAGGAGAGCTAGGTCTCTCAGAGATATACTATCTCCCTATGTATCCTCCTGGGATATGTTTCTGTTCCGATATATGTGACAGATGTGTAAGGTCACTACATTCATTCTTGGGGCCCTACAGTATCTCCTCACTCATAATTATTTCAAATTCAACGGTACCTTCTATAAACAGCTATGTGGGGCATCAATGGGGGCAAATTTGCCCCCACATATGCCAATTTGTTCTTAGGGTGGTGGGAGGAAACTTGTCTCTTCCACCACCCTGAATTCCATTCTTGTAATCATCAGGTTATTTGGTACCGGAGGTACATAGATGATTTGATTTGGTATGTTAGGGTCCAAGAGACCTTTGATCATGGGTTTTGAAATTAAATGATAACATATATAATATCAGATTTACATCAGAATTTGTGGTGGTGAATCGATCAACTTTTTGGATTTAACGATTAAGGCAAATGGAAAGAAATTGATAACTATGGACTATCGTAAGCCTACCCGCAAAGACACCATTTTGCATGCGAGATCCTGTCATCCTCCTCATAGTATTAGAGCTATTCTGGTTCCAATTTGGTAATTGAGGCGCAATTGTTCCACGTTAGAAACTTTTCAAGAAGCAGCAGATCCATAAATCTAGACTCATTGTCCAGAGGATATATATGTCGACTACTAAATAGTGCTCATAGAAAAGCTATGAATATAGACAAAAGACAGCACTGAAGAATATCCCTAGTAAGTGTGTGGTTAAGTCCGGGGAAACAAAGGGGAGTTTTCTTTGTGACTAGATACAGCCCACAATATTACGATATAGTTAAAATCATGAAAAGATACTTACCCATTCAATCAGGATCCGGTCCTTAAAAGTGTTTTACAGGAAGGCTACGATTGTCCCTAGGAGAGCTAGGTCTCTCAGAGATATACCTATCTCCAAGTCTATACATTAATCCCAAAAAGTGAAAGTCATGTTACACTTTAAAGGGTGTTTTCCATGTGTGGATCTATGAGATGTAAACTTGCTCGCAAATCATAAAAAATGATACCTTTAGTAGTTTTGTGACAGGTAGAAATATAATGTTGAGTCTACATCAACTGTAATACCCAATATGGTTAACCTGGTAACATGCAAGAAATGTAATATTCAATATGTTGGCTGTACAACCAGGTGCCCT